>OZ034817.1:46535784-47113594 GCA_964030455.1 Linum trigynum | reverse complement strand
AATTGCTGTCGACCTTCCTTTCCCCCTCGCATAAAACAAAAAAATCAAGAAAAATAATCAGAATCCCAATCATAATCCAAGATCAGAATCATAAAACGAAAATGAAACCGGCAAATAACCCCCAAATCGACATGCAGACTAAGAAAACGAACCTTTAACTTCGCTTTTGTCGTCGCCCGGTATCCCTTTCCTCGTTTTCTTTGTCGGTACCAGAAATACAGAGAGAGAACGAGAGAAGGAAGAGGAGAGTGCGGCGCCTCTTTCTCCGCCAGTTGTTTATGAAAAAGAAAGTGAGAAGAGAGAAGAGCCGAGAGAGAGAGGCGAGGGTTAGGGCGGCTGCCGTCGATCTATAGGATTAGGGTTTCGTTGTTTTGCTTTTGGACGCGGGAGAAGGAAGAAGGAGAGGGCGGCGGTGTTAGATGGTGGCTAGGGTTTCGCTCTCTGTGAGGGAAGAAGAGAAGCGAAAGTTAGAGAGAGTTGAGAGAAGAACGAGAGGGATTGAGAGAGAGGAGCGGCCGCCTGTTAGGGTTAGGGTATGATTTTTGGGTCTCAAATGATGAATTTATACCCATCCATAAAAGACAAAAATGCCCCTAGGGTTTCCTGAATATTACCGTCCCTGCCACCGCGTTTTTGGTCATTTACCAAAATGCCCTTCCCCCATCCCTGAATAAAAAAAAAACGAAAATACCAAACTGTGTCCACCGAGATTCGAACTCGGGACTTCGGGCATATGAGTTAGACGTCTAAACCGGTTGGGCTGCTGGCCCTCATGCATAAATATAATCATCTCATTCCTATTTATTCGCTCTAAAATCCTTAATACAAAATGTAGAATTGCGGATTAAGTTTATCTCGTTTTTTTACGTCGCAATACTTCCTAATAACTAAAACACTTGCATTTTTTGTCATAACCTCATGATAATCTAAATGAATTTTTATTAACAAAATTATAATACGAAATTCACGATCAATGGAACGTGATTACAATTAAATTATCAAAGTTCAAACGAACTACGTGGACTTTGATCCCGTCTAACGGGTACGTAGGCAACCGATAAGGTTCGAGTCCAATTAATCAACTAACTTTATCTTTAAATTTTTACGTCAGTGGGCGTATAATTAAATTACAACTAATATGATTAAATCATTAAATGGTCCAGTGGGACCCCTAAAATTACAAATTATTACTAAAATACACCTAACTCGTATAAAACTTATCGACTTAAGTAGTACCGATTTAGGGCGTTGTGGGGGTGTTGCTTAACTTCCCTACACGTAACCGTACTCCCGAACCCAGAACTTCATTTTCGCAGACCATATCTCGGTTCTGACCCTAAGGTTAGAGCCGATCCTAAGAGTGTTCGATCCACTCCAACTAAGATCGATGGCGACTCCCAAAAATGCCGACGCGACGACATTCGGACCCCCGGACGGGACGGTTGCGACAGTTGGCGACTCCGCTGGGGAATTCGAGAGTCGAGCTACATAATTAAGTTCGATAAGTTTTCTATTTTCCTATCAAATGTTGGGTGTTTACTTTCTCATTTGCGCAATTATATTTTCGCAATTTAATTCTGCATTCATGCATAAAAGCTCTATACCCGAGCTATCCTATTAGAAACGGAAAAGGAGTACCGTGACTTTCACAGTAGTGGAAAGCACGCAAAACTTTCCAACCAAGTTGAACTCAGATCCGAGGTTGATCTTGAGGTATCCAGCCAGTTCGTAAGGGCTGTGGCAGGATACAACTTGGGAGCCAAATCCCTAGGAATCCCTCTGCCAGCATATAGTAAGCATAGAGGCCTCCCTAAACCGTCCAAAATAATCCTGAGACAACCCTAGCACCACGTCATTATGCCCTCTGAAAGCCCTAGGTTTTCCCAAATAGGGTTATATTTTTATTATCTATATATGTGTGTTTTCTAACGTGATAACTTATAGTATGTTCTCCCAAGTGCAATATATTTATTTGTGAGAACAATGTGAATTCTCTTTTCTTCTTTGGAAAAAATAAACTCATAAGCATCATTCTCTTTTTGTGTTTTCATTTATGCATTTAAAATAAATTATGAAAACATTTTCAAAATGCACGTGCATCTGTGCATCGCATAAGCATCATACATAATCTCCATGGTTCTTTCAAGTCAATTTAATAAAAGTAATTGGTCAGGGTTCCTTAAAATTGCTCGTCCACAAGGAAAAAATCAAGACTTTAAGTACTTAACTAGATCCAAGCTCGCGGTCGTCATGGAGGCATTTCAAAAAGAGTTGAACGACATCAAAGGAAAGCTGACCGGGTTTGACGAGAAGCTAGTGGGGTTCGATGAGAAACTAACGGGCTTCGATGAGATGAAAAGCCAGCTCAACACAATAGTGAGCATATTGTCAAGAAAAGGGAAGGAGGTTGCAACGAACGAGGAAGAAATCGTATTTGACGACGACGATCACTATGAGCAACCTCAGGGAAACGTCTCAGGTAGTAAATTCATTCTCATACCTTCGAAGAACACAGGCGACAAAGGTGATATTGGGTCATCAAAGCATGACAAATCCGGAGAACCCGAGAAGCAAGAGGAACATAAAATCGAAGCTATGCTAGAAGAAAAATTAGAACACATGAATGAACGAATAAGAAGCATAGAAGGAGTTGAGTCGTACGAGCCTATGGATGCATCACAACTATGTCTAGTCCCAGATGTCGTGATTCCTCACAAATTTCAAATGCCAGAATTTGAAAGATACAATGGAACCACTTGCCCAAAAAGTCATCTGGTCATGTACTGTAACAAAATGGCCAACCATATCCGAGATGAAAGGCTAATGGTACATTGCTTCCAAAACAGCCTGAGTAGTTCTGCCCTACGATGGTATATGCAACTAGAGAAAACAAAAGTGAGAAGATGGCAAGACCTCGCTGATGCATTCATGAGGCACTACAAGCATAACCAGGATCTGGCTCCAGACCGAGAAGATCTGAGGAATATGGAAAAGAATGAAAAAGAATCTTTCAGGGAATATGCTCAAAGGTGGAGAGAGAAAGCTGCAGACGTTCAACCTCCTCTGTCAGAAAAGGAGATGGTGTCAATCTTCTTCGGAACACTAAGGGCTCCATACTACAACAACATGGTCGGAATTACCACAACCAACTTTGCGGATCTGCTTGTAATCGGAGAGCGAATAGAAAAGGGTTTGAAGCAAGGTCGGATGGAAACCCCAGAAGCCTCTAAGAAACCACACCAAGCCCGAAGAGGAGAAGCAGATGTCCATTATGCTCAAACAGAATTATCCAGAGGAAGAAGGTGGGATCATCAACCTCAAGCCAATCAAGCCCATCCATGTGTTGCAAATGCTGCAATAATTAATCAACGTCCAAATTTTCCTACTCAACGAGCCATCCAGAGCCCGACACGAGTCGCACCACCACCAAATAACCAAAACCAGAATAATTATGAGAGGTTCAGGAAACCCATCCAAATCGATCCTATCCTTATCACGTACACTGAACTTTTCCCTCAGCTAATTCAAAGTAACCTAATCTCCCCAATACCATGTGAACCTATGAAACCTCCTTATCCAAATTGGTACAAAACAGACCAACATTGTGCTTACCACTCAGGAGTAGCGGGACACTCGACTGAGGATTGCAGATCGCTCAAGATCAAGGTCCAACAAATGATTAATACTGGCTGGTTAAAGTTCGAAGATGAGCCAAAGCGTCCGGATGTCAACAATAACCCACTGCCAACTCATGGGAATTAGTAGACATACTACAAGACAAATCTCGATTTAAGGATGATGTTGATCCTATCTAGTAAATAAAATGTCGAGATAATTTGCCATAGCAAAATATGTATCACTTTTGTTGTTATCATCATAAATAAAAGGTCTCTCGCGCTTCGACCTCTTTGGAGCATTGTGTGAATGGTATCAATCTTAATTTAAGAGTTTGCATCAACGTTTTATCAAAGTAACGAATGCCACTTCCGAGTTCTTTAAAACAGATTTATCTTCTACGAAAATGAAAGCCATCAAAATCCAGTTTTATTTTCAAGCTAAGCCATGAGATTTTCATGCAAAGAAAATGTGAGCACCCCACTGGTGCTGAGATTTGGGACACCCCACTGGTGTAAAGAGATTATAAACACCATGCTACTGTCAATATTTTTAGCACCCACTGGTGTTATGAGTGTACGTGTTTTGCTAAAATCGAGAGATAAACACCCTACTGGTGTCCATAAATTATGTGAGCTAATAGTCAAAAGGTGTAATGAGTATACGACATCATGCTACTTGTAGAATCTCGACACCATTGTAGTCGACTTTCGCCAACGAATTGACACACAGTTTACAAGAAGTCAAATGGCCAATCCCGATGCACAGGGAGCCAAAAGATTAGCATCATACCAAGAAAATCCTCACAGAGTCTCATGACTATAATATCGAGGAAGGTCATGGATATAATTTATCATACAAAGGAATCGCACCAACAAAGCAGTCTTATCCTCGATTCGAGAGCGTACATCCTTACGAACGGAGCGTCCATTAAACTCACGCATCAAAGTCCGATTGTGAGATATTTGCGAAATATCGGCAAGCAAATGACGTCAGCATCCCCACTTTTACCAAAAATACCCAATTTAGTCTAGTTATTGAGAAGTGGCACTCACATCATCAATCATCAAGAAGACACTCTACCTTTCGATAATCGTCCTACCAATTACAATTGCTAGATCAGGAAAAAATTGAAACGTATATGGGGCATGACAGAGTCCAGTAAGTCCCACACACACAAAACAAAAAAAATAAAGACAAAAGAAAAACAAACAAAATGTCGTGGGACTTACAATCTGGGTGCCCCCGGTTTAGCATTTGAAGTACCGAATACCTGCACCAAGTCAGGGTCTTAGCAGATCAACCTCAAGATACAACAATGAGAACCTTCAAGCAAGAAAATTCCATGATAAGAAAGCCGTTATAACCAAAATCACATCATCCAAGGTACTCATCATTTTGAGAGAAAGCCATAAGCTGAAAATCCACAGCATTCAACATTTAGAGGCCATACAAGGATCTCGAAAAGTTCCAAGCCCGATTGAACTCGCGAAAATCATAGTCTCGGCTAGCAAAAAATACTGGGGGGCAAACCCATCTGAAGATACATTCCCAGAGAACTCCCAGTATTTTCGAACAAGACTTTGTCAGCAAAAAGATCCAGATAATAGTGGTTCTTAACCCATCAAGTCAATCTCATACGTTGGGAGCAAAGCAAAAATCCCTCTACAAGAAGCTTTATACGGATAATGTTAAGATTTCATATCGGACAAAGCCTCTTTCATGGGAGACTAAAAATGTCTGCGAAGAATCCATATGGAGGCCTCCTAATTCGTTCATACCAAGGGTTTCCATATTTGAGTTAATCTTCACAAGGAACACAGTTGGTCACAACATATAGGCAACGTCTCAAGGTGACTAGAATCTTAATGGTAGCTGAAGTGTCGTACACTCAAATCACCTATAGGAATGAGTGATGAGCGAAATCCAGAGCGGGAGTGAGAGCGAGTAAAATCAAAAACAAGAGTGAGAGCGAGGGCTTACTGATATTCTCATGGCTTGGTTTCCACTTCTCTTATTAAAAAGAAAACCAAATTTGGCAACGTGACAACTATCACACAAAAACGGTTTTCTCCAGTTTGTACACACTTCTCGAAACCAAAATCTTGACATGGCTTTCACTTTTAATTCTCTAATAAACTTTTTTTCAAACATTTTTGCTTTCGTCTTAAGTAAAGATTGATATAGTCACTCTTTGTTCCGGAGAATAGAAAGTGAGTAACAGATCTTCGGGGGCAAAATTGGTGCATCATGGAAGAAGGGGAAGTCTGAATACCCAAGAATCGGATTAATCAGCTTTTCACGCATGAGTTGATGGAAAAATCTCAAGGAGTCTGAAAACATTGAGATCTCATCAAGCCAACCAGCCAATCGATTATGCTTCAAATGCATAGCAAGAAAGAAGTCCTATTATACCGCACTGACTGATAATTATATGACTCTGAAACATGTGGCCCATACCTGGCCGAGAAGAAGGATGAAGAGCATACATCATCACTTCACCATACAAAGTATATCCTCACACAACTACCACCACAAAGATAAATTTCAAGAGAGCAAGCTGAAAGTCTCTCCAACCTAAGCAAAACCTGAGGATCAAGTTAAACAAAAGGAAATGGCAGTTCCTAGTAGATGAGCAATTTAAAGGAACCCCGAGCAAAAACAAAACAACATATTGGCATACCAATTGTCTAATGCATCATACCATCTTTATCACTCAACATTCAAGACTTCATCATGACATATCACACTATCGTGTTCAAATCATTTCGATACTCTCTACATAACATCATTATACACCAAAGTGACTTGCTATGCATCACAAACATCCCTAAATTTCTTAAATATTTGTATAAGAGCACGAGAAAACTTTTCATGCGAAATACCACTACGCACTTACATATTTTCTCATTGTTCTATTTGATTTCTATCATAGACAATTTGAGTACAATATCCTTTACAAAATTGTTAGTTTGATCTTTATCGCTAACATCTTCTCATTGCTTGATTTGATTCCTATCACAAGCAATTTGAGTACAATATCCTTTACCAAATCGTTAGCTTGATGTTTATCGCTAACGTTTTCCTCATTGTTCTATTTGATTTCTATCATAGACAATTTGAGTACAATATCATTTACAAAATCGTTAGCTCGATGTTTATCGCTAACATCTTCTCATTGCTTGATTTGATTCCTACCACAAGCAATTTGAGTACAATATCCTTTACCAAATCGTTAGCTTGATCTTTATCGCTAACATCTTTTCATTGCTTGATTCGATTCCTATCACAAGCAATCTGAGTACAATATCATCGTTAGCTTGATCTTTATTACTGACATCTTCCTTATTGTTTGATTTGATTTTTGTCAAACAATTTGAATACATCATCCTTATATTATGATTAGCTTGACGTTATCGTTGTCATTCTACTCATTGATCAGTTTGATTTCTACCACAGACAACTTGAGTACATCGTTGTTGCAACACAGTTAGCTTGATTTTATCGCTAACACTTATTCCGATGTTCATCAAAATTTCTGTCACAGACGACCTGATTATATCATTGTTACAAAATGGTTAGCTTGATTTCATCGCTAACATGTTTCAAAATCGATCGATTTGTTTCTATCATGAAAAACTTGAGTATATCGTCGTTAGTTGTTACCGAATGGCCGGTTTGATTTCATCACTGCCATTTTCTTATGCAATTTGATTACCATCATCTTAACAATATGGATACGTCATTATTACCACGATCAGTTCAATTATACTTATGAGATTCTCTTTAAAATGTGGTGTCTTTATAAAACTTTGTATAACTCTTTATACAAAGAGATATACAAAGGGGGGCAACTGTAGACACCACATTTTGTCCGAAACATTCATGCTAGTTATATATATATAAACAACTAATTGTAGCATCACGATGATATTTGGGAAGGAAGTTTGAAATAATTTGGTTAAGACTAGCAGTGGCAAGTCAATATGAACCAATGATTACCATTTTCCGCTCATATACAATCCAAGAATCAATTCGAATGGACACGAGGATAAGTACTATTTTGAAGCTTAATACGCTTTAGGTTTGGGTTTGAATTTGAGCATTGGTTTACAATGCATAGAAGAAAAGAACAAATCAATAAATACAAAAAAAACATACTTCGCCATTTTATTTCTTCCATGATACATTTGATCGAGAATTACATAGATAACAAAGGAAAGACAGTAATTAAATATATGCAATTAAAAGACCACTCCTTTATAGACCGTGGACCTGCAATAGAAAAGAAGAACTAGTCAGTTCTCAAACCCATACACCAGGTCCACAATTTAAGCCCAAACCAAAGTAGTTCAAGTCCAAAGAGTATAAAGCCAGTTTCTTTTCAAGCCCAAACACAAATCAGATCGGACCCAAATCGGCCCAAACCCGACAGGCCCAACTCGGCCAACTGGTTCGATCCAGAGACCAGCCCAACAATCCGACCCAGACCAATTTGGTCTAACCAAATCCTATCTACAACCGACCAGGCACACTCTTCAAAGTCATATTAAAAAATTGGACGAATCAAATAGTGACAAGTGGCGGTTTGGTTTGCTATAAATGAGCTCTTCAGGCTCTTTGTTTGGGGAGGACGGTTTGGAGAAGAAAAACACAGGCAAAAAATAAAAACATCCACATTACAAAGGGATCATCTTTTTTGTTCTTGCCCTTGGCCGAAGTTCAGTGAGGAAACTGTGAAATTGAAGGAGAAGATTTGAAGATCGTTGTAGGGAAAGGACATTCTTAGGCCTTGATCCAGGTTAGTACTTGTATCAACTTCATTTTTATCAAATTTATGCAATCACGTTATACAATCATCCATCTATTTGCATATTTATACAAGCTATGTGATGGTCAAATATTATTTACTCAGATCTGCTCTTATCAATTTCATTAAGCTCTATCATCAAAGTTTCTTTTCCTTCCCATACTAATAGTTTTGGCTGTGCGATTACTATTATGCCGATTAACTTAACTATGACTAGAGTTGGATGTTTTGGTTTAAACTACTTTTGCCATGTTTAGATTTTCCTCATTAGTAGCCATACATACATATACATATACATGTACAAATTAAAGTAAAACTAGATATAGCACATATTTTTTTTTAATAACAATCAAAACAAACTTTTTCAAAGTCCTCGGATCAACTTGGATCCAAATCCAACAAATCACTCAAGCACCATAAGTTTTAGAGTTTAAAGCCCATACCAATTTCGCAAAATCACAAGTAGCAGTGATTTAGAGTCCATAATTTCGACAAAATCATAAGCAGTAGCAATGATTTATAGCACCCAGTAAAGCAAAATCACGGGCACAGGCAGCGATTTATAATCACTAAAATTATCAATTTTAGGGCCGTTTAATTACTTAACCCATTACAAAAACTTCTTTTTCGTTTTAGCAAATTCCAACCCATCAAGATTTGCATCTAAATTCATCTACCAAACACCAAAATTATCGAACTCATACATAACCAGTTTTTATTGAAAACCAAAGATCTGTAAAGAAATTCTGAACCACAACACAATACTTTGTTTTTTTAGTTTAACCTCCAAAGTCATACTAAACTCAGTTTAGGATGATCCTTACCTAGATCTGCCCAATTTTCGAAACCTGTGTCAAAAAATAATAGAGGTCAGAATCGGTTAAAGGAATAATAAATCAAAAGTAAAAATTACAGAAACCAAAACATCACCGGTCGCCGTCGTCACACCACCGCCGGCAAAGGCTTGCCGACGGAGACTCTAGCCGCCAAAGTCGCCCTTATTCTCCCCTCGTCGAATCCAAAAAAAAATCAAAATACAATGAAAAAAACATAATCGGAATTCGATTTTTGAAATAAATAAAAAAAAACAAAAGAAAACCTACATGCAAGGCAAGAATACTACCTAAATCGTTTCTTTTTTGGTCAATCTGAAGCCTAATTGCTGTCGACCTTCCTTTCCCCCTCGCATAAAACAAAAAAATCAAGAAAAATAATCAGAATCCCAATCATAATCCAAGATCAGAATCATAAAACGAAAATGAAACCGGCAAATAACCCCCAAATCGACATGCAGACTAAGAAAACGAACCTTTAACTTCGCTTTTGTCGTCGCCCGGTATCCCTTTCCTCGTTTTCTTTGTCGGTACCAGAAATACAGAGAGAGAACGAGAGAAGGAAGAGGAGAGTGCGGCGCCTCTTTCTCCGCCAGTTGTTTATGAAAAAGAAAGTGAGAAGAGAGAAGAGCCGAGAGAGAGAGGCGAGGGTTAGGGCGGCTGCCGTCGATCTATAGGATTAGGGTTTCGTTGTTTTGCTTTTGGACGCGGGAGAAGGAAGAAGGAGAGGGCGGCGGTGTTAGATGGTGGCTAGGGTTTCGCTCTCTGTGAGGGAAGAAGAGAAGCGAAAGTTAGAGAGAGTTGAGAGAAGAACGAGAGGGATTGAGAGAGAGGAGCGGCCGCCTGTTAGGGTTAGGGTATGATTTTTGGGTCTCAAATGATGAATTTATACCCATCCATAAAAGACAAAAATGCCCCTAGGGTTTCCTGAATATTACCGTCCCTGCCACCGCGTTTTTGGTCATTTACCAAAATGCCCTTCCCCCATCCCTGAATAAAAAAAAAACGAAAATACCAAACTGTGTCCACCGAGATTCGAACTCGGGACTTCGGGCATATAAGTTAGACGTCTAAACCGGTTGGGCTGCTGGCCCTCATGCATAAATATAATCATCTCATTCCTATTTATTCGCTCTAAAATCCTTAATACGAAATGTAGAATTGCGGATTAAGTTTATCTCGTTTTTTTACGTCGCAATACTTCCTAATAACTAAAACACTTGCATTTTTTGTCATAACCTCATGATAATCTAAATGAATTTTTATTAACAAAATTATAATACGAAATTCACGATCAATGGAACGTGATTACAATTAAATTATCAAAGTTCAAACGAACTACGTGGACTTTGATCCCGTCTAACGGGTACGTAGGCAACCGATAAGGTTCGAGTCCAATTAATCAACTAACTTTATCTTTAAATTTTTACGTCAGTGGGCGTATAATTAAATTACAACTAATATGATTAAATCATTAAATGGTCCAGTGGAACCCCTAAAATTACAAATTATTACTAAAATACACCTAACTCGTATAAAACTTATCGACTTAAGTAGTACCGATTTAGGGCGTTGTGGGGGTGTTGCTTAACTTCCCTACACGTAACCGTACTCCCGAACCCAGAACTTCATTTTCGCAGACCATATCTCGGTTCTGACCCTAAGGTTAGAGCCGATCCTAAGAGTGTTCGATCCACTCCAACTAAGATCGATGGCGACTCCCAAAAATGCCGACGCGACGACATTCGGACCCCCGGACGGGACGGTTGCGACAGATCACAACGTTTACAACTCCGAACAAAGTCAGACGCAAAAATCAAGACAACCAATCAAGCAAGAAACAAAGAAACTGACTGAGTCACACTATTGTTATTCTTGTTTACAAATTGGACTACATCCCTAACATCTTTCGATAACAACTAATGAATCTCCCTCAACATTGCCCCTCCCCGACTATCCCAATCGCTGGAAGAGTTGAATTTCTTAATGACAACCTACGCGTCCCCCGGACATCAAATACAATGGAGTCCCATCGCGTGACACTATAGAATAGCTTTCCATAGCACCACCAACTCCACCAACATTGGATTAGAAACCACCGCAAACCCTGCACCCCTAGCATTCAACACAACTCCATCCACCGCTCGCAAGACGATTCCGACAGCTGACTGTGAAGCACTCCTAACCTCCCCATCAAAGGAACATATCCAATTCACACCTTGCGGCATATCATCTCCCGTAGTACCCAAAGCTCTCCCCTATGATCCCCCATTCATCCCTTCAAGTTCAAACCCATCAACCTACTCCTGAACCCGAGCATCAAATTTTCGCTTGAGAACAACTACCTTATTTTGAAAATAATCGATAACCACCCAGTTTTGAGATTTCCATATCCGCCATAACATTGACACTATTCACATCACCATAGCATGCTTCACCTCCCTCTCAAAGAGCCGTCTTTGAAAGATGCCTAGATTAACCTCCGGTAGGACAATGAGTTTGGGCATTAAACTAGAGGCTTCGCAAATATCAATCGCCATGGGACAAGAGAGAAATTAATGCCCCTTTGTTTCCACGTCATACCAACAATCCGGACAGTGTTCCAACACGGATACCTCCTTCCCACACAAAGCCTCCGTAGTAGGGCGGTCATCCGACCGTTGGTTGCCCCTTTTTTTCCTTTCTTTTTGATTTGTGTTGTTCAGCCTCATTTGCACCCATTTTTTGGTAGACATTAAGGCTGCAATTTGAAAAATAAAATTGTTTAAAATTTAATAGCAACGGCTATAAAGAACAAGGATCGAAAGTAACTTTGTTTGAGAATGATATGCAGATTTTGGAAATTGACCAAACAAGTTAACTCAAAGGAAGAGGAAGTTTGTTAAGCGTCGACAAAATGACATATATGCTAGGGATGCTGCTGATGATGGAGACCAGCTGCTAACCTTGGTGTCCGAAGTGCTACTGACCTTGGTGGTGGGAGTGATGAGGACTACTGTAGCCATTACGATACATATCATTCTTTAAATTTGTAGTGTGTATTTGGATTTCTAGTTTGCATTTGAATTCTTAGCTTGTATTTGAATTCCTATCTTATATTTGAATTTTTAGTTTTTATTTGAATTCCTAGCTTGTATATGAATTCCTAGCTTGCATTTGGACTACTCTATATATCTTTGTCACTTCAAATTGGAAACAAAAAATCCACTTTTATTACTCAATCACGAATGCTTGCATTTCGAGCCATGTACTATTATAGTGTCGGCCTATTTCGATTTAAATTTGTTTGGGCATCTTCATAATTAATTGGACCACACATCTCATCAAAATCATCATGGTGTTCATCCTCAACTATCATATTATGTAATATAATGAAAGTTAACATTATATTCTTCAGTGTTGGCAGATCCCAAGCACGAGCAAGGTTGCGTACAATAGCCCAACGAGATTGGAGAATGCTGAATGCCCTCTCTACGTCTTTTCCATATCCTTCTTGATGCTCGAAAAATAAAGCTTCATTGGAATCAATTGAATTATCAATTGTCTTCACCAAAGTATTCACCTAGAGAATCAGCTGTAAAACCATAAGCTAGCATGTGCAGAGCAGCAGTAGCTTTCACTTTAGGCGATATGGATTTGTTACCAACAACATCAACTCTTCGTGAAAATGTTGAGTCAACCTCCAACATGCCCCCCAAAATGCAATGGAACAATGCAGGAAACATACGAAAACGCCTTATGAATGTGCGCTAGTCGTATTTAAGCATCTTTCCATTTTCACCAAAGTAATCATTGATCAAGCGTTGATGGGCAACTTCTCTATGCCGTCTGATGAAGCATCTGCTGCCAACTTGTCGGGGTACTGGTGCACTTTCCTCATCCTCTATTTGTTTCCAACTGGAGTTCGTGGTCAAAAATTTCAAGCTCTGCATACTCTTCATCATCAGATGAAGAAAATTGGGATGAATACATGATGTCTTGTTGAGAGAAATTTGAGAGAAGTGAAGAGTGGGATGAATTCTTCTTTTATCAAGAAGTTATATTATATAGACGAGATGAGTGGTGTAAGTTGTTTCAATTACTAGTATTTGACTATACGAGTGGCCAATTATGCATAAAGATGAAGTGATGGATCATTTGGACCAAGATGAGTAGTGTGAGTTGTTTCAAGAACTAATATTTGACTTCACTAGTGGTTAATTATGTATAAGGATGAGGTGATGGATGACTGCATTTTCTGGATACAAGATGAGTGGTGTGAGCTGTTTTAAGTACTAATAATTTATTGTGCTAGTAGACGATTATGTAAAAAGATGAAGTGATTGCGCTCTGAATCATCTGGATAATAGATGAATGGTGTGTGTATCACCACAACCCAAACTTAAGTTGTATTTCCCCTTATTACCCTTCCAACTTCCAAGTATAATTGCATTGATCAGAATTACACCCATTTATCAACTCACCCACCAACAAGTCATTTATACTCCCACTTCCCTTATCCCGTCAGAATCGTGAACCCCATTAATAGAGACATCTAGCTAGGAAACCCATTACAACCTCGCTCTCTCAGTCCCTTAAATTAAACCAGAGGAAAAGAATGAGAGAGCCACCCTTGTGGCATCTGTTGATTCCAATTCTTACAAAGCCTGCAAAAGAGAACCACTGAACCCCATTTCCCCTTGACATTAACGCAGGTCAAGATAGAGCAGCCTCTACTTCCGCCGGATCCATTTCTCCGACGATAGGATCGCTCTTATTCTCACGTGCTTGAAAGAAGGAAGCAAGAGTCGTTCGAATCCAAAACATTTCCCATGTCCTGTAGGTAAAAAACAATGACCCTAATGAGTTTTCAAGCTTAGACTCGTGTATACATAGCTAATACTTTATACTTATAACCTTGTCCTCAACAGAAGCTTGGCCGACAAAGGTGCGGAATGACCGAATGACGATTAAACCAAGGAACAACGACCCTCGTGACTCAAATCAAGTCTAGACAAGAATAAGAGGTAAGGAGTCCCGATCCCTCGTGTTGGAATCGATACTTACTTGAGTTCCACGAGTTTGTAGAAATCTGGGACTTAGCGACGGATGTACAGGCTGTTAGTAACGATTATATCCGTCGCTGAAAGTATGCCCAACTAGAAGCAGAGGTAGTCCTTTTGGGATGGCCAGTGTTGACCTTTGGTCACGATTTCCGTCACTGTCACTAATGGAGCTGTAGCTTTTAAGATTTAAGTATCCAGGTTAATGAATGCCAATTATGTATTGTCAAATGAATTTATTTGGAATTGAATTAATAAGTATGTATGGATTAGGAGATTAATAAAATAGTAGTTAGTAAAATGATATAGTATGAATTAGTCAATTAGTTGATCTAGTAATATGATTATTAGTGTTGCCAAGATGTTCTTCAAGCAAGTTAACCGGTTAAGATGATTTAAGTTGTTAGCTAGCAAATATTGGCTTTCCCGGGAATAATGCTATGAGTCTATGGCAAATTAAACTAGAAGACAATATGATATGATTAGTAAGTAAAATTTATCATTGGCAGTTAATGGGTAAATCTACTAGTTTATTTAGTATAGTAATATATGTTATAATATGCTAGGTAAAAGTGATTTTAGCATGATTAGTTCCAACTATTTAAATTGGCATAGATTTAAGGAGCGGAGGTTTATATGATAAATTATTTAATACCTCAATTAGCCGTACTTAGCAATTATTGCGAAGTAGTTCCAAGTCGAGGGGAACCGTCGCTAAGTATCCGAAACCCAACCGATCTAACTTTAGTATTCGCCATAGGTTGACAAGGCAAATCATCTTCTCTAGAGCATCGATCCTTTGAGTTGGTAGCCAGATCAAGTTTAACTGCTCGACCAAATAAGGTGCGTGGTTTGAGGGGGCTAGTTAGTATTCCATTCTAAATTATGTATGATGCATGTTACTTGGATTAAATGATTTGCTCTTATATACTATTTATGGTTGAGTTATGTGTTTATGAGATACATGTTCAAGTTTGTGAATCATGGTCAAATTTCTGAATTTTGGTCGTTATTAAGGCGATACGTAACGCAGTAGCTGATCAGGTATGGAACTGGACGACGATACGTAACGTAGTTTCCATTGCCCATGTTTAGATATGCAACTGGACGGCGATACGTAACGCGCTTGGCATACCTCAGTTTTGACACCGAACGACAATACGTAACGCGGTGATCATAACTCATGTTAAGCAAGCAGTGGCGTCAGCTAACTTGAGGTAGGGGTCCCGTCACAAGATAAAAGATGCAAGATATGTAGAAAGTGAACAAGAATTACAAGTTCAATACCTCCTAATAACGTACCCTTAATAACGTACTAAGACACTGCATGGCATTTGCAATCATTATGTGTGTTGGTTCATTTTATATTATTGTCAAGAATGGAATATAGGATTAGGACTGACCCCAACGCCCGCATTCAGGAACTGCAAGCAAGTAGGAGTATTCAGGCCACCGGCTAACATAAAGCTGTTACTCGAGATGTCATCGTCACAAGGGTTAGTGATTGCGGAAGCTTCCAAGTGAACCATTTTCACTTATGTAATTTTATTAGTAGGTTTAAGACTGATGCTCATTTATGATTTTGTTAAGAGAGATTTCCTATAGTGACTTCAAATTATTTCATGATATATTAATCATTCCTTTTCGCTTTGAATAAATTTTGATTTCTGAAGGGCAATTTGGTAAAAGTAGTGCTCGGCCGAGATAGGGTGTTACAGTGTGACTAAACTTCAATGCCAACAATTGGCAAAAAAAAAAAACAAGATGTGAACCATCAATCAATTGAAGTAATTAATTAATTATTAATTGAAGTAATTAACTAATGATTTTAAAGTAAAAAGAAGTATATCATACACCATCGTATCAGGACTCGAGCACAGCTTAAGGAATGGGGTGCCATTGAATTTGATATATGTCTACTATGTCAGGGTGAGTTTGAAACACGTGACTATCTCTTCTGTAGCTGTCCTTATGCTGTGGCGCTTTTACATGCCTTGTTCCCCAGCATTTCTTAGTCTGCAAACTGGGAAGAGATGTTGCAGCAGCTCTGTCGTTCAGTATATCAGGGAGACATGTAGATAGGAGTATTTTGATGCTGGTATGTGGCGTTAATGTGGAAGGAGCGTTGTGTCGGAATATTTACACCTGTCAGGAAAAGTTGTGGGGAGCCGTTTCAACAACTCAAGTAGGAAATCAGATTTTATTGTGCAGGCAATGTTGAGTTCCACAATGTGGTAGGAAGCTCTTGTTTTTCTCAAGTATTAGCTGATAGTGGACAATAAATAAGTAGATAGATGAGTATAACTGTTTCTCTTATGCATTTGTGGAATTGGTATTGCAAAATGCAGGATGTATTTTTCTAGACGGTTTGTTTTCAACAAGCTTGAGCTTAATAATAGGACCACAACAATTACCGGAAAAAAGAAGTATATTGAAAATAGCTCAAATTTTGTCGGAATGTTCGTATAGAATTATCATGAACAAATATATAAAATTTAAATTAAAAAACATAAGTTCAACTATTAATAAGTTAGGATTACTAAATACGAAGAAAATTATAACCCCGAGTTGCAGTAGTTTCTGTTTCCGAATGGGTTAAAAAGTTAAAACCATTGTAACCTTTACACCCTAATTTTTGCTCCCAGGCTTGCGGTTAACCTAAATAACAAGTCACTAACACACCCTAAAATGTGTGCTAATTGGCCCTGAATGCTTGCTAATTACTCGCCGATTACAACCAATGAAAAGTCGTTTGGACAATCTGAAGTGCTCTAGTCTGATGAAGAAAAAATTAAAATTGTTGCGATTTATTGAAAAACCCATCTATCAATTACTTTCAGCCATCAACAACTTGAAAGTTTGATAAGCAACAATTTCAAACCCATTTAAAAAAAAGAATATTTTCCACCCGCAAAACAGTATTATAATTGATTCAAAGTAATTTTTTTAACAAATTTCAAATTATAAAAAAGAAACATTTTTTTTCTCCATGTATACCAAACTTTCCTCCATCTATAAGTTGGAGATTGCAATTAACTAGCTTTGATGTCGAGATGAACATTTTAATTCATTTTATTGGTACAAAAAGCAAAGCCAATCCAAATACACTTGCCGATCGAGTAAGGTGGTAGCCAGAGGACTTTCCTTTCCCATACCCGGTCATAGTTGCAAACACCAAAAGAGGAAACATAAGGGAAAACAACGCACACATTGATAACAGAAGATATGGAGAGAAGAAGCGAGGCAGAGATTTTTCAGTTGCTTCTTCTCAATCCATGCACTTCAAGCAGTAGTAATCGGTGGGAGGGTTTAATTCATGCGGTGCCAGAAATGCAGAGCCATTGTCCGACGAAGAGAGCACGGCAGTTGAAATTAGGATTGATGCCAAAGAACTGGACTTGATTCAGCTTAAATTTATCAATTACAGATGAGCAAGTGTCTCCATCCTCTACTCCATAAACTTTGTCGCACGAAACTTTAGCTAGAACAGCAGCAGCACGAGGAACAGCACGACGTGGGAGCAGCCCTTTGCTTAGCGTCATGGAAGCTGTCACAATGCAGGGGTTGAGCCAATCTTGAATCGCATGAGATGACATTAATGACAGACAAAGTAAGCTAAGAAACTGACTTACCAGCAGTACTACTGAGGACCAAAGTGAAGACGAGGAGCAGCTGCAGAGCAACGACGATGGTGGTTTTGTTGTTACCCATTGTCATGGTGTCTCTTCTTTTGCTTTCTCCTGACAATGTAATTCCCACGATTTCTTTTCCTTGTTAATTAGTTGTGTACAATGGAGATATGCAGTGGGCATTCATTATATAGTGGAAAGGTTTTGGCGCTAATGAGGCTGGTTGAGACAGAAACAAGGTGGCATAGAAGGGATAAACCTAAAAATGTCAGGCTCATGACAAATGAAACAAGCAAAACCGACATTTCTGTATTCGGCGGAGCAACAAGGGACTGAGCTTACAACATTCTGTTCTATTGTCATGGAATCTGAATAATTAAAAGGGAGTTTCTTACTATGCTTCAATTTACCTTGTGGAGACCAGTTAATGATAGATAATTGGCGCGTTATGGCGACAAAGTTGTAAGATGAATATATGTGTTTTAAGAGAAATGATTTCTTAATTTAAAATGAATATCTTCTAAAATGAAAATTAACCTTTTATTTCTAAAAAAAAAACCTTTTATTTTGTTAATCTTTGAGATAACACAACATTTTAATTTGAATAGTGAAATTAATTAGTTAAAAGAATTAAATGAGTGGCTTAATGGCGGACAAATATGATTTCAGGGACCGCGTTTACATTATGTACATTTCAATCTTCTTATTATAGTATTAGGTGACTCATGGAAACATAGGAAAGTGCGATGTTGTACATGATAGTTTTAACATTGTTATAAGAATCGAACTGGATCAACGATCGGGCCATTAGAATCATCAAACCAGTTACGATAGCGGTGCGGTTCATTATTTGGACGGTTATTGATTGACCAAATGATTTTTCACGGTTCAACCTAAAACTAGATGAACTACCACGATTCAACTGGTCCACTGGTCATTAGTTTAACAATTTTTTAAAAGAAATACGTGACCATCAAACTATAATTATTATTAATTTTAATTATGCTTCCTCTTCTCATTTTTCAACGGTTCTATTAACGGTTCACCAACGGTTTGTAACGGTTAACCACTGAACAATAAACATTAATTAAACCACTAAATTTTCTAGTTCAGACTCCGTTGGTTATGAAATCAGAGGTTTTAACTTTAGGTTCATATTGTTTGTTTTGCATAAATGTAGTCTCTTCAGTTTGTTTATTAAGTGGTTATCTCATATTTTTTTTGACGTTCAAAAGTTGTTATAGATTGAAAAATGAGCATGCTACAACTAATATCCCAATTAAATGAGTTATGTATCATATACTATTTGACTATACTTAAAAGAGCTAAGCTAACAGTAGAGCTGAAAATGTAAAAAAAAAAATATATAGCCCAAACTATTACTGCAACAATACATATGGAGCCAAATATCCTAATAATAAAAGATTAAGGGTAAATACAATATATTAGCCAAAACTATTAATTAAGCAGCAAAAAAAATAGCCACATCTATAAAAATACCAAAAATAAGCCAAACATTAACTCTCTGTTAACAATTCCATTAGTAATGCTGACTAAGATTTACAATGCTGAACTGGCTCCCACGTGGCAGTCACCCCTCCCAATAAAAATTGACACATGTTCAAAGCAAAAAATAAAAAAATAGAATTATGCTCTATTCTTTCTATTTTAATATGTCCCTTTCATTCACTTCCCCAGATCTGTGGTTTGCCATCCCTCCCTCCTCCGCCACCTACCACCAAGACGACAACCACCTTCTCCGAAATCCTCCTCCACCCCTCCCTAGACCTCTGGCCCGTCACCGCCGTCGTTGTTGACGGACCACCACGTAGATTCGTCACCTGACTTCAATCTCTCGTTTGCTTATGAGCTACCGATGGCAGAGCCTCGGCCCATGCAACCCATGCACAACCAGGGAGGTCCGCGGCGATCCAACCGTAGCCCGAAGCCCAACCCACGTTATGATTAAATGTTTTGTTTATTATTTGCTAAGTAGGACAAGGATTCTCGTTATCATTGTAAGAACTATTTAAGGGTGGGTTACGTATGAATTAGGTATCGAATAATAAAGTTAAGGTTTATCGACACCAACGTCGTTCTCTCGCTTGTGAGTTACAAGCAAAACCCTTGAGTAGAGGGAATCAGTTCATCAATTGGTATCATAGCCATGGTCCTCGACCTAGCCGCAATCCACGCGCTGAAGTTACGATCGTTAGCACTCCGCCAGGATATCACAGAGACTTGTGGAGAAGCGGCCGCGACGCTGAAGCAAATCAGGGCTAGATGCCAAGAATGGGACACAACTAGTGAGCGCGCAAACCTCCAATGCGAGAAGCACAAAGAAATTCATGCGGCTGCTAGGGTTTCAGGTCCCAAAACCCTACGATTTCAGGCGCAACTCAAAGGAATTCCGGTTGTGGTGTTGGTTGACAGTGTATCTACTCACAGCTTCGTTTCCGAAACCAAGGCGGAAGAAAGCAAGTTGGCGTTGGAACCGATTGAGCCGTTTTTCATCCTTATTGCGAATGGCGAACGAGTGCGCTGCCATGCCAAATGCGCGGACGTCCAGCTCGGCGTACAAGGAACGACGCTGGCAGTATAATTTTTTGTTCTCCCCATCCGCGGCTTAGACATGATATTGGGCTGCAATGGCTGGAAGAGTTAGGGCAAGTGATTTTTGATTGGAAGGCGCTAACGATAAAGTTCAAATGGCGTGACAAGGATTGTATGCTACAGGGCATACCCGCGACGCTGCGACAGGCGACCCTCGACGAGGTTTGCAGCGAAGACGGCATGGTATGGGCGATTTGTCTCCCACTACAAGCTAAAGATAACGCACCCCTATCGCCTGACCTACAAGAAATTTTACGAGACTTTGAGGCAGTCTTCGAGACCCCGACAGAATTACCCCCGTCGCGAACTGGGACAGCCAAATCAAGTTAAAGGAAGGGACGAACACAATTAATTTTCGGCCATACCGCTATGGATACCACCATAAAGGGGAGATCGAGAAGCAGGTCTAGGAGATGATGAAGGTCGAGTTTGTGCGACCAAAGCTGGAGCCCCTTCTCTTCTCCAGTTCTATTGGTTAAAAGAAAGATGGAACGTGGCGATTTTGTATGGATTACCGTGCATTGAATGCAGCAACCATCAAAGATAGGTATCCAATTCCTACGGTGGAGGATATGCTGGATGAATTACATGGTGCCAAGTATTTTACCAGACTCGATCTACGGGCTAGTTACCATCAAATTCGAATGGCCGAAGAAGATGTACACAAAACAACCTTCTAAACCCATAATGGCCACTACGAATATCTGGTCATGCCATTCGGATTATGCAATGCGCCATCAGCCTTCCAAGCAGCAATGAATGACCTATTCCACAAGGTCCTGGGGCGGTATGTGCTGGCCTTTTTTGACGATATCCTAGTGTATAGCTCGACATGGGAGGATCACCTACGACATATACGGGACGTGCTCGAGACACTACGCTAACACCAATATTATGTGAAATTTTCCAAGTGCACATTCTGTCTGAGAGAGCTGGAGTATTTGGGACACATAATTTCTGATACAGGCGTGAAGGTAGATCCAGGTAAGATTCAAGCTATGACTGATTGGCCACGGTCCACTAACATTACTGAACTGCGATGATTCTTGGGTCTTACAGGGTTTATAGGAAATTCGCTCGTAACTATGGGGAAATCGCCAAACCATTAACGGATCTCCTAAAGAAGGGCGGTTACAAGTGGAATGATGAGGCAAAGGCTACTTTCAACAACTTAAAGCGCGCCATGTTCACGACTCCCACGTTCGCTATGCCAAATTTTCACTTGCCCTTTGTCATTAAAGCCGACGCGTGCGGGAAAGGCTTAGGCACGGTATTATCACAGCAAGGGCGACCCATTGCGTATATGAGTAAGGTATTGGGACTGATAAAGGAAGCTTGGTCCACTTACCAAAAAGATATGCTCTCCATTACGACAGCGATGCAAATGTGGGGCCCCTATCTTTTGGGACAGAAATTCCAAATTTATACCGACCAACGGAGCTTACGACATCTCTTCGATCAACGTGTGGCGACACCGGATCAGCTGAAGTGGGCCAGCAAACTGATGGGGTATGATTACTCAATTCACTACCGAACTGGGACCAATAATAGGGTGGGGGATGCATTATCACGGATAACGAGTGGACCTCGACTGAATGCTATGTCGTAGCCCCTGCCGTCGTTTTGTGATGATCTGCGAGCGGCTATGGCGCAAAACTCCTACTTGCAGGATGTCAGGGAGCGAGCCTTGGCTCCGGACCCTGGCAGTTATGCGTATCGGCAAGTTCTTGTCTTCTACAAGGGGCGGGTAGTTTTGCCACCATTATCGAGCTTGGTGACAATGGGGCCGGATAGAATAACAATAGTCCTTTTGTTGTTATAGTAACAACATGATTCATTAAGGGTAAAAGAGTAAATGAACACATCAAAAATATAAAAATTAAATTAAAACTCAAATACGATAGAAGATAAAAGCTCCCTGCTCTCCCACACTCTGCCTCGTTCGACCTAGAACACCTTCGCCTCCGTCGATCCATCGGCTACCAGCAGAGCTCTATCCTTCACAAAAATCGTGGCGGTGGCGCAAAATCAATTTCTTCGCCGTCAACCAGCCTCCAACCTCACCGATGTTGAGGCGCTCTTCCATGCTAGATCTCGTCTCTCCTCCCTTTTGTTTTCGATTCTTCTTCATCGACGCAAATCGAGGCGGATGGAGTGCTGGTTTTGTCTGCTCAGCTTTGATCGTCGAGGTTCGTCTCTGCTCCTTGCTCTTTCTCTCTTCCTGTGTTTTCTTTGAATTCTCATTCTTCTATTCCTGGAAGATGCTTTGGTTTTTCTAGAAGACAGCACTTGATTGTTAATTGTACCGATCTGGGCGGTTTAGGGTTTTTCTATTGAACTTGATTAGGGAATTGAATTAACTCCGGGGGTGTTCGATTGGTGGTATTTATAGATGGATCATGCCAAACAAACTGCTCGTAAGTCCACTGATGGAAAGGCTCTGACGAAGCAACTTGCTACCAAGGTATGGAGAGTTCTGGTTTTTTAGTGTTGTGGGGTTCCATTTTAGGGGCATGTTTTTTTAGATTGATGAGGATTTTAAGGTGTTTGGTGTAGAGCACATGGATTTATCTTAGCTTCATGTGATGAAACGATGAAGAATGGGGGAACAAAGGGAGCTCGCCAACAAAATGGACATCATGGTTGTAGGAGTTGGGTGTCTGAAACTGGCAAAGCAAACCAGAAATCTCACAAATATATTAAAACAAACCAGAAATCTCACAAAGCAAACCACAAATATTTTAAAACAAACCAGAAACCTCGCAAAGCAAACCACAAAAGTTTCGAAAGCACACCAGAAACTTCTTAATGCAAACCAGGAACCTCCTAATGCATACCACAAATCTCCTTAAACAAACCACAAACCCAAAGCAAACCACAACATTTGCGAAAGCACACCAGAAACCTCCTAATGCAACCCACAAACACAGTAAATCAAACCACAAAAAAGCAAATCAGAAACGTCTTAATGCATACTACAAATATATTAAAACAAACCAGAAACTCAATGCAAACCAATTTTTTTTTGAAAGCAAACCAGAAGCTTCTCAATGCAAACCACAAACACGATAAAGCAAACCACAAAAGGCATACAAAAATATGAGAAACCAAACCAAAAATCTCACAATGCAGATCATAACATCCGGTTGTCGTTGACCGGTCAACAAAGACCGTTGACCAAACTCCGATGACCGTGAGTGACCGGATTCCGGCGCCGATAGGCATATTCTGGTCTAGATGACTAGATTCCGACGTCGGTAAGCATATTCCGACCACGGTGAGCATATTCCGGCGGCGGTGGCATATTCCGATGACAAAATAGCATATTCCGGCGACAGAAAAGGATATTCCGGTGACCGGCGACCAGATTCAGGCGACTGGTGGCCGAATTCCAGCGACCAAAATTTTAGGCAGAAAATAAAAATAATTTTTATATTTTTATTTTTTCTATTATTTAAACATAATTTTCATAATGACAATTATACCCCTGCTTTGATTTTACACTAGGTCAACTCATCTAATAAAAAGTCATCACAACCCTAGCTTCCTATTGATTTGAGACTAGTGTTGTTACAATAACAATACAAGGGGTGTTGTCAAACTATCTAGTCCCGGTGACAATGGTTCTACAAGAAGTCCACGATACACCTATGGGGGTCATTCCGGAGTACAGTGGACACTCGCCCAGGGTCGCTGGACACTTCTATTGGCCACGACTGAGTCATGCAGTATGAGATTACGTGGCCTCCTGTGATGTTTGCAAAGGCATCAAGATGAATTCCTTATCTCCCGCCGGGTTGGCCACAACGTTACCGATCCCTTGTCAGGTATGGGAGGATATTTCGATGGATTTTGTGGAAGGTTTGCCTACATCGGGTGGTTGATCGGTCTTATACGTGGTGGTGGACAGGTTAACAACATACGCCCATTTCATGTCTATCTCGCATCCATATACAGCCCGTAAGGTTGTCGACGAGTTCATCCAAGGCGTGTTAGCCATCATGGTATTCCTTCCTCAATTGTTAGCGACCGAGATGCCATTTTTGTTAGTACGTTCTGGCAGGAATTCTTTTCATGCACCGACACTAAAATCAATATGAGTATGGCATATCATCCACAATCCGATGGACAGACTGAAGTCGTTAATCACTGTTTAGAATAATACCTCAAGTGTTTCGCCCATCAACAGCCGCGCAAGTGGCATATGTACTTACCATGGGCCAAATTATGGTATAATACCTCTTACCATCGTTCTATCGGTATGACACCTTTTAAGGCCTTGTATGGAAGGGAACCACCGAATATTATTCCATATGTAGCACACGTTAGCTCGGTCGATGTTGTCGATGTGTTGCTTGGGGCGCGTAATGTGATTCTCGGGAACTCAAGACAAATTTGGCGACTGCCAATGAGTATATGAAACAACGGGCTGATCTAAAGAGGTGTGAGCTCAAGTTTGCAGTGGGCGATTTGATGCTTCTTCGTCTTCAGCCGTACCGTCAGAGTTCAGTATTTCGGCGGGCATCACCAAAATTGGTTGCGCGTTACTTTGGTCCTTATCCGGTGGTAGCTAAGATTGACGAGGTAGCTTATCAACTACAGTTTTTGGCTGGTGTGCGGATTCATCCTGTATTTCATGTTTCCTTGGTGAAGCCCTACCTTGGGACACCTCCAGTAGCGACTATCGAAGTGCCACCAATGACTGATGATGGCGACGTGGTCATCCGACTTGTTCGGGTGCTGGCTCGACAATGGATGCATCGAGGAGGGAAGCTGATGGAGGAAGGTTTGGTTCGCTGGGAGCACTTGACAGATGAGGATGCCACCTGGGAACTGCTGTCCGAATTGCAAGAGAAGTTTCCTGACTTCGCCCTTGAGGACCAGGTCATTCTTCCAGAGGGGAGCAATGATGAGCTACCGATGGCAGATCCTTGGCCCATGCAACCCATGCACAACCAAGGAGGTCCGCGGCGGTCCAACCGTAGCCTGAAGCCCAACCCACGCTATGATTAAATGTTTTGTTTATTATTTGCTAAATAGGACAAAGATTATCGTTATAATTGTAAGAACTATTTTAAGTGTGGGTTGCATATGAATTAGGTATCAATAACAAAGTCAAGGTTTATCGACACCAACGTCGTTCTCTCGCTTGTGAGTTACAAGCAAAAGCCTTGAGCAGAGGGAATCTGTTCATCATTTGCACCATTTCGCCGGCCGCCGCCGCTGTTGTCGCCCCGACTCCACCCATGGAACAGGTTGATGAGGAAGAACTCGGTTATCCGTAATCAGTGCTCTCATTTTCGGACCCGAAACCGTAATGGAGATCGAGGTCACCGCCGTTGTAGTTTGGAGAATCGCCAAAGATGGGATGCGACCCTGGAGGCGGGGGAGGGGATGGGGGTGTCAGAGAAGAAGTTTACATCAAATGAGTCATCAAAATGGCGGGAGGAATCATGGTCGTGATGGGACATAAAGCGTGTCATCGTCGTCAACTAACGGTGGAGGCTCCTTCTTTCCGTTGTTGGTCGGCCAATCTCAATCCCTCAATTCCCACGATCGACAACGAGGCAAAGGAGGGAAGAAAGTCAGGAAGGTGATGTGGCTGAGCAAGAAGAAGATGAGGGGAAAGTAGGGGAAGAAAACTTTGACCCTCCATTTTGATTTTTTTTTTGTTTGAAAATTATAAATAAAAATTAATCAGATGTAGAAGGTGATGTTGCTGCTGATGTGGCTTTCTCCGTGAAAAAGTGGCTTTCTTCGTTACAAAGATAATAACGGTAACGAACTGTTAGTCATATTTTGATCCCCTATAATAATTTTGGCTAATTTTTTGTATTTCGATAGTTGTGACTATTATTTCTCGATGTTTAATAGTTTTGGCTATTACCAAAGCTCTCCATATCATCACATCAAATTTCATCTACGACCGTAAGCTTTCCCTTACCTAGACCCGGCCGGTAAAAAGGAAGAAAAGAAAAGAAAAACCTAAAAATTGTATAGTTAATAAGTGGTCTTGGTGGAGAGGATTTGGTTTAAGTACACACGTGGTAAACCATCTTCTCTGTAGTGCATACAGATGTATATAACTCATGCAAATATTGACATTGCGAAAGAAATTAGAAGAAAATCTTTTAGAAAAAGACAACATAACTTCATATATGGAGTAACAAAATCAAGAACATATCAATTGGCAATTGCCATCTCAATCCTTGCTACTCTTTCTCTTCAGTCTTCACTTGATACTTAACAATATCCATTATTGCTTCTTTGTTACTTGCATGGCTAGATATATACTGGAAATCAAGAAATTGCTATAGGTGAAGAGAGCGGTTGGGGAAGGTAAGATCGTTCAATCGTTTCCCAACCAAGATCAGCGAAAAGAAGAGAAAAAAAGTTTCATGAAGGCAAAATCTTTTCTATGAACAACCTATTCTCTACTATGCTAACGTGATGCCATCTCTGGCGCCTACGGAGCAGAGAAAGCAAAAGAATAACAGGAAAAGATGGGAGGAAATGAACATATTGGGATCGCATGGTGATCTTGACAAAATAAGAAAGGAGAATATTGGAATTGCTTCGCCAGAGGGAGGAGATGTGGCAAACGAAAAGCCACTAAGCGGTAGCTAAAAAAATAAGGCAGTAGGACTTGCCTAGCCACCCTGTCGATCGACGATAGGGAAATCGGAGGAGAACAAAGAGAATGAAGGGACGGAGAAAGAGGGGTGGTGAGAGTAACTCTAGCCTAGCCGCCATTCAGTCATTGCAAGGATAGATTGGGAAAGAAGGTTTGGCGACCTTGGGTTGTGGGAAAATCGACATCCGAGGTCGCCAATTTCAAGTTCCTTCTCAATTCAGTCTCCTCTTCACCCAGTCGTTCTCCACCTGCATCACCATCTCTAAATCATCATGCATTTTTGGTGGCACAACAAATTCCCCACTTCTCTAACTATGTTGGTAAGTATATTCTTTCTTCTTACTTACGACTTGAAACAAATGCCTTGGTAGGCATATATGGATACTTGACATTGGAGCTTCAGATCACATAGCCTATAGCTTAGACCTTTTCATTGAGTCCACTCCAGCTAACAGTCAGTTTGTGTTCTTACCTAATGGTACTAAAGTAGATGTCTTGTCAGTCACATAGGCAGAGTCAGACTACCTTCTGGCTTGATCTTAGATGATGTCCTCCTTGTGCCTACTTTTTTAGTAAACTCACAAATGACCTACTTATTTTCTTACACTTTAAATCTGACTCTTGCCAAATTCAGGATCTCATGAGTCATGACCCACAACATGATTGGTTTGGCAAAGCAGATTAGAGGACTCTATCAATTAAACTTCGAGACTTTCCAACCTAATAAAATACACTCCCAGACAGGAGCCACCTACAACTTCATACCTAAAAATATTGACCTATGACATTGGAGGTTAGGAGTTAGGACATCTTCATAGAGAGAAAGAAAAGATTTTAGTACCATGTAATAGGACATTTGTTTTTCATTGTGAGACTTGTCATTTTTCCAAACACAAACAACTTCCCTTTTTTGTTAGTTCTTCTCATGCACAAGATGCCTTTTCTTTTATTCCTGTGGACTTATGGGTCCACTTGATGTTAAATCTCATGAAGGTTACTCCTATTCTCTTACTATAGATGATGATCACACACAAGGTGTTTGGACCTATTTAATGAAGTACAATTCAGAAGCTAGTAAACTGTTAGAGTCATTCTGTTTAATGGTGTCTAAGCAGTTTTCCAAACCTGTTAATGTTATTCGAAGTGATAAGGGCAAAGATTTTCATATGGCTGAGTTTTATGCTACATATGGGATTGAACACCAATTGTCTTGTGTTGAAACCCCTAAAAAAGTCAGAGTTGAGAGGAAACATCAGCATATTTTGAATGTAGCTCGATCACTAAGGTTTCAATCAAGAGTTCCCCTACAATTCTGGAGTGATTGTGTCCTACATGTTGTATACCTCATTAAAAGGATCCCTACTTCTGTTCCTGACAACAAATCCCCTTATGAATTCCTTTATCACAAACCACCAAGTCTCTCTGGCTTAAGAGTTTTTGGTTGCCTTTGTTATGCTGCTACTTTGCATAGAGACATAACTAAATTTGACAGTCGAACCAGAGACTGCATTTTTCACGACTTTCCTTCTGGCATTAAAACTTTTAAGCTTTATGATATCAACTCCCATACCTTTTTTCTCTCAAGATGTCACCTTCTATGAGACAATCTTCCCATTTCACACTTCTCCTTTTACTTCTTCACCTCCTGTCCTTCTTTTAGACCCCATTTATCCTGTCTTGTCTCCTATTCCTACCACTGGAATACCTTCTTCATCTTCCCAGAATGCACCCAGTCCCTCTTCCCCATACATCCTCTCCACCTGAATCTGTTCCATCTCTAGAGATTCCTGGTTTGCATTCTGCTAGGGAGAATACTGAGATAGATGTTTTCCCTAATCATAATGATACTGATGACGCTGAATACCTCAGGAAATCCACCAGAGCTTGCATTGTTCCTGTATGGCACAAAAACTACCATTTTAATATAGTTGCTTCTTGTTTAAGGCATCATGTCTAATAACACTAGATCTATGAACAACTCAATGTTAAGATCAACGAGGAACCTACCTCTTATGTTGAAGCTTGTAAGACCCCAGGTGGAACCAAGCTTGCAATGAAGAGTTGGCAACACTAGAGGAAAACCAAACTTGGAAAGTTGTGAAGTTACCGGAGGGTAAGAAAGCAGTGGGATCTAAATGGGTATTCAAGATCAAACATAAGTATGATGGGACTATTGAGAGGTTCAAATCCAGAGTCGTGGCTAATTAAGGGGTATACACAGATCTATGGTATCGACTTCTTAGACACCTACTCACTAATTGCCAAAATCAACACAATTAAAACTCTACTTGCAGTGAACGCTTCCGGTGACTAGCACATCCATCAAATGGATGTCTCCAATGCATTTATGCATGGAGACTTAGAAGAGGAATTTTACCTTGAGATTCCTCCTGGAGCTAATGTTTCTAGAGGTCAGGGACTTGTTCAACAGTTGGCTTCATTATCTCTCTCGCCCGTGGACGTAGCTAACACAGATCGTGTTAGTGAACCACGTAAATCGTGTGTTTGTGTTTTTCGATTCTCGCTTTCGTATTCTTGCTTTATCGATTCCGGCAATTTTTCGATCCATAGCAGCGCATTTATAACAAGTGGTATCAGAACCGCGGCTAGAAATCGGGCTAGGGTTTTCGATTCAGAAGAATGACGTCGGTGAACTTGAGGATCGAAAAGTTCATGTGGAAGAACAGCTTCGCTATATGGCAGATCAAGATGCAGGCTTTATTAAAACAGCAAGGGCTGTGGGGGCCGCTGTCTGCAAAACAGAAGAAGGCAGCGGTCGATGACGATGAGTGGAATAGCCTGGAGGAGAAGGCCCACTCGACCATCATGCTATCGTTGTCTGATGACGTCATCATTGAAGTCGCTGCTGAGAAGACTGCCGCGGGCTTGTGGTTGAAACTAGAGAGTCTGTACATGACTAAGTCTTTAACCAACAAGCTGCATCTCAAACAACGGTTGTTCAGCTTGAGGATGCAAGAAGGTAAGCCTTTGAGGGAACATCTCGAACAACTTAACTCTATTTTGCTGGATCTGCGTAATATAGATGTTCAAGTTGATGATGAGGATGCTGCCCTAATCCTACTGGTTTCTTTGCCGAGTTCATATGAGAATTTTCGTTGGAGGATGTCAGGTCTGCTCTTCATACGAGAGAGATCAGGCATAAGGCGTTTGGATCTGGTACAGGTGGTGAGGCATCGGGTTTGGCTGTTACAGGTGGAAAGGGAAAGAAGAAGTCTGGTAAAGGGAATTTGAACAAGAATTCCAAGGGTCCCGGTCCACAGCCAGGTGATGCTTGTCACAACTGTAAGGAAGTGGGGCATTTGAAGTAAAACTGTCCCAAGAGAAGAGGGCAACAGAAGAAACAAGGTTCAGTTGCCGTGGCAGAAGTGGACAACAGTTCTGAAGACGATCTCGCCTTGGCTGTAGATGAGAAGGCACATCGTGGGGATGTGTGGTTTCTGGATATTGCAGCCTCATACCATATGTCTCTAAATAGGGATTGCTTCACAACCTATGAGCAGATAGATGGTGGTAACGTGGTCATGGCAAATGGAGCTGTCTACAAGGTTATTGGAATCAGGTCCATAAAGATTCGGGCACATGATGGTTCGTTCTGTACCGTGAATGATGTCAGGCATGTTCCACGAATGGCAAAGAACCTGATCTCCTTGAGTCGACTCCACAGCAAGGTTTTCAGTTTCAAAGGAAAAGGTGGAGTTGTGTATGTCCGCAAAGGTTCAAGGAAGGTGCTGAAGGGTGTGAAGCGTGGGACCTTGTATGCATTACAAGGGTCAGTGTTGTCTGGTTCTGTTGCAGTTGCATCGTCTCAGGTTCATCAAGAAGATATGACCACTCTCTGGCACATGAGACTGGGGCATATGAGTGAACGGGGGATGCAAGTAGAAATGTGGTATTTCGAGTCTGGTCAACTTCTAAGCTACGAGTTCTACTCAGTAGAAATGTGATATTTGATGAGAAGTCTATGTTTAATCCCATGTTGAAGGTTACTGTTGTTGAAGGTAGCAGGAATGTTGATAAGCAGGTGGAGCTGCAAACGCTCAATAAGAGTGAGTTTGAGCACCAAGGTGGAGAAGATCAACATGAGGATGTTACTACAGAGCCAGAAAATTCAAAGTCCAGTGCAGGAGCTCAACAGTCTATAGCTTCCAGTAGACCAAAGAGAGCGACTGTAGGAGTACCTCCAGCGAGGTATGGTTTCGAGGACATGGTGGCGTATTCATTTCAGGTTGCTGAAGAAGTGGATGCAGTTGAGCCACAATCCTATAGAGAAGCCTTTTCGGGTGGCGAAGCTGATCAGTGGCTTGCCGCAATGGGAGATGAGATGGAATCCCATGACAGGAATCAGACTTGGGAGCTAGTCAAACGACCACAGGGAAGGAAGATTGTTACAAAAAAGTGGATCTACAAGAAGAAGGAAGGAATCACTTCTAAAGAGGGCATGAAATTTAAAGCTCGGGTGGTTGCACGTGGCTTCTCGCAGAGGGAAGGAGTTGACTACAATGAGATTTTCTCACCAGTGGTCAGACATACTTCGATCAGAGTGCTACTAGCAATAGTGGCACATTATGACTTGGAGCTCGAGCAACTAGACGTGAAGACAGCTTTCCTACATGGAGAGTTGGAGGAAGAAATTTGCATGACTCAGCCAGAAGGATTCGAGGTTCCGGGAAAAGAAGACTATGTTTGTAAGCTTAAGAAGTCCTTGTATGGACTTAAGCAGTCTTCGAGGCAGTGGTACAAGAGATTTGACAGTTACATGCTTGATCTGGGTTATAGCAGAAGTCCATATGATTGTTGTGTGTATCACAACAAGGTGGAGGATGGACCGATGATCTTTCTTTTTCTGTATGTGGATGATATGCTCATAGCTGCGAGGTCAAAGTCTGATATCCAGAAGGTAAAGGGGCTTCTCAGTGTTGAGTTTGAGATGAAGGATTTGGGAGCTGCTCAGAAGATCTTGGGTATGGAGATTTACAGGGACATGTCGAATAATAAGCTTTTCTTGTCACAGAAGAGCTACATCCAGAAGATATTGTCGAGGTTTGGCATGTCTTCAGCAAAGCCCTTAAATACTCCTAGTGCTTCAAATGTTCATCTATCCTCAGCTTATGCACCGCAGTCAGAGGCTGAGAAGGAGTACATGTCAAGAGTCCCATATGCTAGTGCAGTAGGTAGCTTGATGTACGCTATGGTATGCACTAGACCTGATCTTGCACATGCTGTTAGTGTTGTCAGCAGGTTTATGATACAACCTAGGAAGGAGCATTGGCAGGCTGTGAAGAGGATCTTCCGGTACCTTAAGGGTACACCTGATGTGGGGATTAGCTTCGGAAGTGATACAGAGTGCTTGGTGTCTGGGTATTCTGACTCGGACTATGCAGGAGATGTTGACACGAGGAGATCGATAACTGGTTATGTATTCACTCTTGGGAGTTCTGTAGTGAGCTGGAAGGCAACTTTGCAGTCGGCGGTGACATTGTCTACCACTGAGGCAGAGTATATGTCGTTGACAGAAGCTGCTAAGGAGGGAATATGGTTGAAGGGACTGGTTGGTGATCTTGGTCTACATCATGATCAGGTAGTGGTGTATTGCGACAATTTGAGTGCAATATGCTTGGCCAAGGATCAAGTCCACCATGAGAGGACTAAGCACATCAATGTGAGGTATCATTTCTTGAGGACAAAAGAGGATTAAGGTGAAGAAGGTTGGCACAGCGGATAATCTTGCTGATATGTTCACGAAGTCGGTTCCACATGGCAAGTTCCAACACTGCTTGGATTTGCTGAATGTCTTGAGTGGGTGACTCCGCCCTGCGGGGCATTGATGGCGGGAGAGAGAGAGAGAGAGAGAGAGAAGTAGCAGAGTACACCATAGATTTCAGAGGAAGAGGATTCAAGTTAAGGTGGAGATTTGTTGATGTAACTTGAATCGGACTATTGATAGACCAGTGATTACACATGTTTTTATCCCTATTCTTGATTCTTGAGCCGTTTGAGATGTCGATTCCCGTGTTTTAGGACGATTTCACGCTAGGGTGTTCTTGTTTGTGATATTTCAGGTCCTAGTACGTGAATGAAGGTTTAGGAACGAGTTCGGGGTCGATTGGACAAAGATCGGACGCGTGGCGAGTCGCTGAGGAAGTCACACGGGCACACACAAAACCCACACGGCCGTGCAAGCAATCAATGTGGCCGTGTGGGATTGTGCGAGCCTTCACACGGGCAGGAATAAATCCCACACAGCCGTATCATGAACCAAAGTGGCCGTGTGGAATTTTGCGAGGCTTCACACGAGCAGACTGGAGGCTCCACACGGCCGTGTGCCCCTGGCCGTGTGGGAAGCCTGAAGTCACTTAACGAAACGCCGCGTTTTTCAAAGCCACACGGGCAGCTGGGCAAGTCACACGGCCGTGTGACATGGCCGTGTGAGTTGGGATTTTTTGGTTTTAAGCCAATTTCCAGCCACATGTGAGGGGGATTCGAGTTTTAGAGAGACAGAGCGATTCCTACAGAGAGAAAGCGACGAACAAGAGTTCCCAAGTGCCCTAGCTTGATCTTCATCACCATTGGAGCTTGGCTTGAGCTTGGAGGAGTGACGATCCATCCTTCAAAGTATGGTTTCCGCATCTGAATCTGCTTTTGCCTCTTTCTCCATGGAGAAGTTCTCACATTCATCTGGGTATGGGAAACCCTAGATTTGTATGTTAGGTTTGATTATATGAACCCAAGTACAGATTCTATGATTTGATTATATTCAATTGAGGTTTGAATGATTGAATGGCAAGAATCCTGATCAAATTCCTGTTGTTTCTGCTTTAACCTAGAATGAGAATATCTGCCTAGGTTGATAGAGCACCCTTAATTGAAGGTAGTGAATTGGCGACTTTAGTCGAGGAACCAATTCACTATTCTGTACCGAATTTACTTCGGCAGTGGAGGTTTTGTTCGTTAGGGCCTCAATCTGTTTACTCCGGAGGAGGTTAGTCGCCCGTTAGAGACTCAGATTGAGAGGGTGTAACACCCCGTTTCGGCAAAACCCATATTTCGATCGCTAGAAAATTTCACGATTTAAAATCGAGCATTTCGACACTATTTTGAAGCAGAGCAACACGCAGAGCTCCGGGGAAAAATTTTCGTAGCTCGATTCTTGAGCTACACTGATCCAAAAATCCCGTAAGTAATGCCTAATTCATCTATTCATCGTGATTTATCGATTTAGAGCTTTAAAACGAGTTTTTGGTTCAGGAATTTCTTGAATTCCCGATAAGCCAAATTAGGGTTTCGGAGTATCCGGAAGCCGGATTGAGCCCAAATTTCATATACGAGCTTCCTGCAGCGAGGTAATCAATCCTCTAGTCCTAATCCCTGAATTTCGTCTATTATTTAGGCCGGGGTCCAAACCGCTGAATTTAGCTCCGGCCAGGGTTTGATTTGTTTTTATCAAGAATTTGACCCGGAGCCTAGAACTAATATCGACGGGGATACTGCAGAGGATATTAGGACGGTCTCGGATTTTAATTTGGGGTTCGTTTGTGAAATTGACGTTTTAGTACGGGAAGGTTAAACCGGTGTTTGAACGACCAGAACTGGTGAGGGATTAGCACGGCATACCGGGTTTGTCGTATCACGATAATTATATTGATGCTTAGAATTGATCTAGGTGAACTAGAATGGCATGATTAGGGGTGTATGAACTTTTGTGCTATATGTTGAACTCTGGATTGTTGTATGATATTATTGACTTGCCCTAATCGATATGAACCCTGTTTATGCTGATGATTTCGTATATGTTGCAAATTGTGGGCTTGACTGTGGATATGCCTTATGATGGTTCGAAAAGGTGATTGGGTATGAGTTTTCATGATTGTTGTATTTGGATGCACATGTGGGAAAATATATATTCCCTGGTGATATTATGACGTTTAAGGAGGATGACTTGCACGAGGGTTTATCCCGAGGAAGTGCAATTATACTACTCCTGATTTACCTATGTTGAGCCAATTATGGCCAGGTCAAGTACATGTGCAAGTAATGAATTATGATTAAGCAAGATGAGATATGAATCATGTATAAGGATACCAAATATGAGTGTTGTGGTCTCACGGTCAACTAAATAGTAATTAGGGCTCCCTATGCTATTACTCTATTATGATATGTATGATAGTCACACCCCTCATGTGGTGGTGACTGAAGAATTTTTATGAGATATGACCACACCCAGAGCGGTGTCGGGGTATGACTACACCCATAGTGGTGTGGGGTATGTATGACCACATCCGACGGGATGTTGGGGTATGTATGACTACATCCGACGAGATGTGGGGTATGTTTCCCGGGAGAGTTATTAGCATGGGAGTAGCCAGGCGCCTATGATTAAAACATGATAAGATGCATATGCATAAGCCAAGGTGGTTGAGTCTTTTGCCTATTGGGATGTTGGAGGGCTGAGATCTGATCCCAGTGCTTTGGCTTGTTTGTTAGATGTATGGTAGGGGTATGCTCTGTTATGAACTCACGATGCTATGATTATCTCACTAAGCTATGAGCTGACCCTCTTTTATTCTTCTTCTTTGCTTATGCTATGTGTAAGAATATCATGAGCAGCAGCAGTAGATAGGTGTATAGGTGGGAGCTGAGCAAGAGTTGAAGGCAAGATGAGGTATGGTCTTCAACCATTCTGTGCTTGGACTACTACTCGGGATTTTGGCCAGTGATCCACACCTTTTTTGTAAAATTGTTTTGAGAACGTTTTTCATGTGCATACTAGCTTCTGATCTAGTGTGAGATATCCACAGGTGTGGAAAGTTAATGATATGTGTATATGTTGTGTAACTGTGTAAGTTGTGACGATTATGGTATGTATAAGTATGGTATGCAGTTAGGAAGTATGAAAAGTGTGACTATGGCTAAGGAAAGCCAATGCATATGGTTGTGAGTATATATGTTTGTGATGAATTATTTTGCAGGATAAGTTGCAAGAACTGTTAGCCCATTACGCGAGTAATTCATGTCGAAATTTTATTTAGGTAAATTTTGATAATTAATGTAACACCCGAGATTAATTCCACTGCAATTGTATGAACAATATGATTAGGCAAAACGTATAGGGTAGGGTGTTACAGTTTGGTATCAGAGCCTGGTTCCCTCTTTTTGCTGTTATGGCGTACTATACCCTATGGGAGGTTAAACACTCCTAAGGAGGGGAGTACCCCATAATGACTTAAACTGGGAATTGAGTTTTACATGATTATGTGTATTGGTATGTTGGATGAAATTATCTGCATCATGGTTTTCAAAAATTGAGTTTTGAACTTTTTTGTTTTCAAGTAATTATTTTGGGAAATTTTTTTGTTTTAACCAAGTAAGAGAGTGGGTGAAGAATGAATTTTGTGTGGATCAATCTAAGGCCAATATTTCCTTGTAGTTCGCACGGAAGTTGTGAAAATGTTCCTACTGACCAGTCGAGAGGAGTGGGGGCGGTTGATGCAAGACCGCCAGTATTAGACTATGCAAAGATGAAGAGTTTGGGTGGTAGGGCCTTTAAAGGAGATGTGAGTCCGGATGCTGTGGTAGAGTGGTTGAGAGAGATGGAAGATGTGTTTGAATATCTTTATGCGACCCCAGAGGAAAAAGTGCAATATGTTGTTTTTCTCCTAAAGGGGTACGCGAGGAGCTGGTGGTCCTCAGTCTTAGAGTTAATGGTGAACGAGTTCAGTTCACCTGGGAGGAGTTCCTGAAGGCCTTTAAGACAGAGTTTCTTCCCGAAGCTTTTATCAGGGCAAAGAACAATGAATTCGCCAACCTTAAGCAGGAGAATATAACAGTTACTGAGTACACCATCAAGTTTGTTCGACTACTTTACTTCGAGGATGGGTTGGCGGATACTGAGCATAAGAAGAAGATGAGATACTTACATGGTCTACGCCTAGGGTTGAAAGAAAAGATTCACAGGGTTGATGAAGAGAGTATGGCCACTATCAAGGAGGCAGCACTTAAGTATGAAGCCTATGAAGTTGAGGGTAGAGAGGAACACAAGGCCAAAGAAGAGGAGAAGAAGAGGAAGTTTGGAGTGAGTTATGTTGGACCTCGTTACCCACCCAGGAGAGGTCCTAGCAGTTTTGGGAGAACACAGAGTCAATCTATGTCGGGAACATCATACAGGGCACCAATTTCCTCAGCCACACAATTTCCATTTTGTCAAGTTTGTCAGAAGAGACATCTTGGAGAGTGTAGGAGATTTTCTGGTGTATGCTTTCACTGTGGACAACCTGGGCATATCAGGAGGGACTGTCCGCATTCGAGAGAAGTAAGAGCTACACAGTCTGAGCCTTCAGTGCAAATTAGTAGAGCCCCATTCAGGGGTGGTTACCAGGGAGGTCGTAGTGGATTTCAGAGTGGTCGTGGTGGTTCACGGGGTGGTAGAGGTGGTGGTCGAAATCAGCCATCAGGAAGTGGTACGCAGGGTCCCAGAGCACAGGGAGCACCGAGGGTTTATGCAATGACCCGAGGTGAGGCAGAAGTGGCACCAGAAGTTGTGACTGGTATGCTTTCTATCATTGGCAAGAAATTATATGATTTAATCGATACTGGTTCCTCTCACTCATTCATGTCATATACGTTTGCACATATGCTACACTTAGTTCCATATAAGCTAGGTTATACCTTATGTGTTAAAAGACCTGTGGGAGATACCTTAAAGGTAGACTCAGTTATTAGAAGTTCCTTCATTTATGTGGAAGGAGCTTTCCTAGCAGCAGATTTAATTCTGCTACCTTTTGATGAATTTGATGTCATCCTTGGAATGGACTTTCTGGAAACACATGGAGCTGTTGTGGATTGTCAAAAGAAAGAAGTGTTATTCAACACACCAGATAAAGGTCATGTTGTATTCCGAGGCATTAAGAAAAAAGAGACTCATGGTTTTCTTTCTGCCTTGGAAGCTTTTCGATTAGTGAAGGAAGGTTGTGAAGCCTTTCTTGCTCAAGTTACTGTAGTAAATGATAAGAAGGTTGAGGATGTAGAGGTGGTAAGGGAGTTTCCTGATGTATTCCCCGAAGAACTTCCCGGCCTTCCACCAGAAAGGGAAATAGAGTTTGATATTGAATTGGTACCTGACACAACACCAATTTCAATGACACCATATAGAATGGCACCAATTGAACTGAAGGAGCTTAAAGAACAATTGCAAGAATTGCTAGACAAGGGTTTTATTCGACCTAGCATCTCACCTTGGGGTGCACCGGTTTTGTTTGTCAAGAAGAAAGATGGCTCCATGAGAATGTGCATTGCCTACCGGAGGTTGAATAAGGCGATAGTGAAGAATCGTTATCCCCTTCCAAGAATAGATGATTTGTTTGATCAATTGCAGGGTGCATCAGTCTTTTCTAAGATTGATTTGAGGTCTAGATACCATCAACTGAAAGTGGCAGATGGAGCGACCTCAAATACAGCTTTTAGAACAAGATATGGGCATTATGAGTTTCTGGTAATGCCTTTTGGACTCACTAATGCGCCAGCAGTATTTATGGCTCTTATGAACAGAGTTTTCCATGAATATCTTGATAAGTTTGTGATTGTGTTCATAGATGATATTCTCATCTATTCTAAAAGCGAGGAGGAGCACAAAACTCACCTTAGAATTGTGTTGCAGATTCTAAGAGAGAAACAATTATATGCAAAATTTTCAAAATGTGAATTTTGGCTGAAGGAGGTAATATTTATGGGACATATAATTTCTGGAAGAGGTGTCGAGGTGGATCTGAAAAAGGTGGAAGCAGTGGTGAGTTGGGCTCCACCAAAAGATGTGTTGGAGTTGAGAAGTTTTCTTGGCATGGCTGGTTATTATCGGCGGTTTGTCGAAGGATTTTCTAAAATTGCTGCACCATTGACTAAATTGTTGAGGAAGAATACCAAGTATGTTTGGGATGAATCATATCAAAAGAATTTTGATGAACTGAAGAAGAAATTGACCACAGCACCAGTACTGGCTTTACCTTCAAACTATGGAGAGTTTGTGGTGTATAGTGATGCCTCATATCAAGGACTGGGTTGTGTGCTAATGCAAGATGGAAGAGTTATCGCATATGCCTCTAGGCAATTGCATCCTCATGAAGTAAATTATCCCACTCATGACGTAGAATTGGCAGCGGTGGTATTTGCTCTCAAGATTTGGTGACATTATTTGTATGGTGAGACTTTTAAAATACTAACTGATCACAAAATCTTGAAGTATATTATGGATCAGAAGGATTTAAATAGTCGCAAGAGGAGATGGATAGAGTTGTTGAAAGATTATGATTGTACCATTGATTACCATCCAGGTAAAGCTAATGTAGTTGTTGATGCTTTGAGCAGAAAAGGCAAGAAGAATATAACGGATCTGGTTGATTTGAGGGCAATGATTGTTGATTTGGAAGTAGATGGTGTGACAGGGTTACTAGCTCGGTTGAATATTCGACCTTTGTTGCATGACAAAATTCATGAGAAGCAGAAGGAGGACCCAGAGTTGGCAAAAATCATTCAAGACATTGGGGAAGGAAAAGAAAGCCCATTTGAAATGGTAGATGGCATGTTGAAGATGAATGGAAGAGCATGTGTTCCTAATGTTGATAACTTGAGGAAAGAGATCCTAGATGAAGCTCATTCTTCTGCTTATGCTATGCACCCAGGAGCAACTAAAATGTATCACACGATCAAACCATATTTTTGGTGGCGTGGGATGAAAAAGGAAGCGGCTGAACATGTTTTCACATGTCTAGTATGTCAGAAAGTTAAGGGAGAACATCAAGCTCCCGTGGGAAAACTGCAGCCACTTCCAATTTCAGAATGGAAGTGGGAAAGAATCACAATGGATTTTGTATATGGTCTCCCATCATCAAGGGGAAAAGATGCAGTATGGGTTATTGTGGACCGACTGACCAAATCGGCTCACTTTTTACCCATCAGATGGAAACCATCACTGGAGACTTTGTCTCAACTATATATTAAGGAGATCGTCAGATTGCATGGTGTGCCAATTTCTATTGTCTCTGATCGAGACCCAAGCTTCACATCTCGGTTTTGGCAAATTTTACATGATGCCTTGGGAACTAAACTGCATTTTACTTCAGCTTATCATCCTCAAACAGATGGGCAGAGTGAACGAACCATCCTTACCTTGGAGGAGTTACTTCGATCATGTGTAATGCAATGGGAGGAATCATGGATTGACCATTTGCCCCTGATTGAGTTTGCTTACAACAATCAGTACCATAGTAGTTTGGGTGTCCACCATATGAAGCACTTTATGGGAGGAAATGCAGGACACCATTATGTTGGGATGTAGAAGGAGCAAGGCAAATCTCAGGGCCAGAGATAGTTCAGATCACAGTTGACAAGGTCAAGGAAATCAGGGAGCGTTTGAGGGTGGCTCAAGATCGACAGAAAGTTTATGTTGACACGAATAGGCGTGAAGTTAATTTCGAAGTGGGTGAGAAAGTATTTCTCAAAGTGTCACCCTGGAAAGGCGTAATGAGATTTGGTAAGAAAGGGAAACTTGCACCTCGGTATATTGGGCCATATGAAATCACAGAGAAGATTGGACCAGTGGCTTATAAGTTAGCATTGCCTCCAGAACTATCTCAAATCCACAATGTATTTCATGTTAGTATGCTGAAGAGGTACAAAGTGGATCCTTCCCATGTTATACAACCAGAAGAGATCGAGTTGGGTCCAGATTTAACTTTTGAGGAGGTTCCAGTTGAGATTGTTGATTACCAGATTAAGAATCTTCGTAGGAAGGAAATTCCAATGTTGAAGGTTGTGTGGAGGAATCAAGAAAGTGAGAGTGCTACCTGGGAGACTGAAGCAAGTATGCGAGAGAAGTACCCTGAGTTGGTAGCGACATACTTTGCAGGTTAACAATCTTGCTTAATAAGTTATGTTTTGAACTTGTTTATGTGCTTTTGTTGTGATAACCCAATATAGGTTTTTGAAACCTTATATTGGGAACTTGAGGTGTTATGTGTTTAGTTATGTAATTCAGATCTCCTAACCTAAGAGTTAGGTAATGGTTTATCTACGATCGATCATGTTAAGGATAAGTAAGCAGACTTAAGGTATGACTCAAGGATAGATTTCGGGGACGAAATCTTTTTAAGGAGGGGAGAATTGTAACACCCCGTTTCGGCAAAACCCATATTTCGATCGCTAGAAAATTTCACGATTTAAAATCGAGCATTTCGACACTATTTTGAAGCAGAGCAACACGCAGAGCTCCGGGGAAAAATTTTCGTAGCTCGATTCTTGAGCTACACTGATCCAAAAATCCCGTAAGTAATGCCTAATTCATCTATTCATCGTGATTTATCGATTTAGAGCTTTAAAACGAGTTTTTGGTTCAGGAATTTCTTGAATTCCCGATAAGCCAAATTAGGGTTTCGGAGTATCCGAAAGCCGGATTGAGCCCAAATTTCATATACGAGCTTCCTGCAGCGAGGTAATCAATCCTCTTGTCCTAATCCCTGAATTTCGTCTATTATTTAGGCCGGGGGTCCAAACCGCTGAATTTAGCTCTGGCCAGGGTTTGATTTGTTTTTATCAAGAATTTGACCCGGAGCCTAGAACTAATATCGACGGGGATACTGCAGGGGATACTAGGACGGTCTCGGATTTTAATTCGGGGTTCGTTCGTGAAATTGACGTTTTAGTACGGGAAGGTTAAACCGGTGTTTGAACGACCAGAACTAGTGAGGGATTAGCACGGCATACCGGGTTTGTCGTATCACGATAATTATATTGATGCTTAGAATTGATCTAGGTGAACTAGAATGGCATGATTAGGGGTGTATGAACTTTTGTGCTATATGTTGAACTCTGGATTGTTGTATGATATTATTGACTTGCCCTAATTGATATGAACCCTGTTTATGCTGATGATTTCGTATATGTTGCAAATTGTGGGCTTGACTGTGGATATGCCTTATGATGGTTCGAAAAGGTGATTGGGTATGATTTTTCATGATTGTTGTATTTGGATGCACATGTGGGAAAATATATATTCCCTGGTGATATTATGACGTTTAAGGAGGATGACTTGCACGAGGGTTTATCCCGAGGAAGTGCAATTATACGACTCCTGATTTACCTATGTTGAGCCAATTATGGCCAGGTCAAGTACATGTGCAAGTAATGAATTATGATTAAGCAAGATGAGATATGAATCATGTATAAGGATACCAAATATGAGTGTTGTGGTCTCACGGTCAACTACATAGTAATTAGGGCACCTTATGCTATTACTCTATTATGATATGTATGATAGTCACACCCCTCATGTGGTGGTGACTGAAGAATTTTTATGAGATATGACCACACCCAGAGCGGTGTCGGGGTATGACTACACCCATAGTGGTGTGGGGTATGTATGACCACATCCGACGGGATGTTGGGGTATGTATGACTACATCCAACGGGATGTGGGGTATGTTTCCCGGGAGAGTTATTAGCATGGGAGTAGCCAGGCGCCTATGATTAAAACATGATAAGATGCATATGCATAAGTCAAGGTGGTTGAGTCTTTTGGCTATTGGGATGTTGGAGGGCTGAGATCTGATCCCAGTGCTTTGGCTTGTTTGTTAGATGTATGGTAGGGGTATGCTCTGTTATGAACTCACGATGCTATGATTATCTCACCAAGCTATGAGCTGACCCTCTTTTATTCTTCTTCTCTGCTTATGCTATGTGTAAGCAGATCATCAGCAGCAGCAGTAGATAGGTGTATAGGTGGGAGCTGAGCAAGAGTTGAAGGCAAGATGAGGTATGGTCTTCAACCATTCTGTGCTTGGACTACTACTCGGGATTTTGGCCAGTGATCCACACCTTTTTTGTAAAAATGTTTTGAGAACGTTTTTCATGTGCATACTAGCTTCTGATCTAGTGTGAGATATCCACAGGTGTGGAAAGTTAATGATATGTGTATATGTTGTGTAACTGTGTAAGTTGTGACGATTATGGTATGTATAAGTATGGTATGCAGTTAGGAAGTATGAAAAGTGTGACTATGGCTAAGGAAAGCCAATGCACAGGTTGTGAGTATATATGTTTGTGATGAATTATTTTGCAGGATAAGTTGCAAGAACTGTTAGCCCATTACGCGAGTAATTCATGTCGAAATTTTATTTAGGTAAATTTTGATAATTAATGTAACACCCGAGATTAATTCCGCTGCAATTGTATGAACAATATGATTAGGCAAAACGTATTGGGTAGGGTGTTACAGAGGGTCTGGAGACCTTTAGTCAAGACTTTAGACTGTTTAAGAACCTTCCGCAGTATAACTATCATAGAAACTGAACTTGGTAATTGCAATCCGGCTTAACTGCAGTCTAGGGAGAACCATATCCGGGTTGACATTAAAACCCAAACCCGCTATACTACGCTTTAGTAAGTGGTTTCAGTTGGCCATTTTCTAGAGTGACAGTAGGAGTGAGTCAAGTTTTTGGCGCCGTTGCCGGGGACGGCTAGGTTGTTGAAGAAAAGTGATTTCTGTTAATTTAGCTTTTCTTGTCGCATTGTTTGCTTTGTCCCACTTGTGCCTTCACGGGTTTGCTTGCTTGAGTGTGTGCAGGTAGTGCATGACCCATAGCCAGTCGGGAGGTTTACTGCCGTAGAATCCAGAGATTGAACGCACCTGTCGCCAACTCAGGAGACAACAACGAGCTAGACTGGCTACGGAGGAGCGCATAGACGGCCACTTGAGCAGCGATTCTGAGGAAGAGTACGAGATGGAAGGAGATTACAATCCACACCAGGGGAATCCTCAACAGGCTCCCCTGGTGAATCAGGTCTTGGGGAACAACCCCATACCACAGGTAGATGGGGTTCATCACCATCCACCGCCGCCGGGTCCCACCTTGGAGTACTACTACACTCCACGGATTGCTGACATCCGCCCGGTCCACCTATTCCAGCGAACAACTTCGATATCAAGCCATGCTGGATTCAACTCATTACATCCTCTATCCAGTTCCATGGCTTGAAGGATGAGGAGGCAAGGGTACATCTTTCCCGTTTTCTGCAGCTGACGAACGGGTTCAAGCTGAACGGTGTCCCTGATGATGCACAGGTACTACCCAGCATCGAAGACCACGGAGATCCAGCGGGAGATCACTCACTTCCGCCAAGAGCCAGACGAGTTACTTCGTGATGTATGGGAGCGGTACATGGGATATTTCTGGAAGTGTCCCCATCATGGCTTCAGTGATGCATTCACAGTGGGGAACTTCTATAGTGCTCTCTCTCCAGACAGCCAGAGGGTGATTGAGTCTCTATGCCTAGGAGGGGATATTCTTACTAAGACTCCACCCGAACTGAACCAGATGATCAGTACCCTGGCTGCCAGAGATCATTCCTGGGGGCAGAGCAGCAGAGGAAGACATTCCCTGGACCGTGGTGTGCACGCCTTGGAGACCAGATCCGGGCTCGAGCAGCAGGTGGCCGAGTTAGTGCAGACATTGAAGCAGCCCAACAGTCTTATTCCGGGCAGAGGATTGGCTACACCTCCAGTAGCTCAATGTCAGTGGTGTGAGAGCTCGAATCATCTGGTGGAGGACTGCCAGGCTATGCGGGAGTCCTCTACACCCCAGGAGCAGTTGGCCTTCATCGCCAATGCGCGGCGCCTCGATCCATACAGTAACACATACAATGAGGGGTGGCGCCAGCATCCCAACTTCTCTTGGAGCAGCAACACCACTAAACCACCTGGTTTCCCAGCACCAGCTGGTGGTTTTCAGCAGAGGCAGCCTTTCCAGGCTAGAGAGGGGCCAGCCCCACAGCAGCAGCCCTACCAGCCTAGGCAGGGGCAACCATACCAGCAGCCCCAGCGTCAGTATACCGAGCCAGCAGCAGCTCCGGCTCCAGATAATCAGATGACAAAGCTGGTAAATATTCTAGCGACATTCATGACTACCACTCATGCAACTGTCACGAGGCTGGACCAGAGTATAGCCTCACTAGAGGCAGGCCAGAGGAACCAAGGTGCCATTTTGCAAGATCTACAGCACCAGATGGATAGCATGGCTCGCCAAATTAATACCCGGGCCCCAGGAACTCTTCCTGCCACTACCATCCCCAATCCACGGGAGCCGCACCAGCAGCTGGATGCCATTTTTACCAGGAGCGGTAAGACCATATCCGCTGACCCTGTCCCGGCCAGGCAGGAGGAACCATACCTGTTTCAGCACTTCCAGCCGACGATGCAGAAGTGCGGGTGGAGGAGGAAGGCCCTGCTCCCAAGCCACAACCAGTGGTTAAGGAGCATGTACCCCAGCTTCCCTTCCCCACTCGCCTACACAAAGACAAGCTGGAGACTGAGCTTGCCAAGTTTATGGCAATGTTGAAGCAGCTCAACATCAACATACCGTTTGTGGAGGCACTGTCGAAGATGCCCAAGTACGCGAAGTTCATGAAAGATCTCCTCACCAATAAGAAGAAACTTGGGGATCTCTCGACAGTGTTGCTGAGCGAGGAGTGTTCTGCTATCCTGCAGAACAAGCTGCTCGAAAAGCGCAAGGACCCAGGGAGTTTTACTATCCCTCTTAGTATTGGCAGCATGCATGTAGGCAAGTCCTTGGCGGACCTAGGCGCTAGCATAAATGTCATGCCATATAGGTTGTTTAAGAAGCTAGACTTAGGTGAACTTAGCCCTACTAGGATGAGCATCCAGCTCGCTGACCGTTCCATTGTGCATCCTAGGTGGATCATAGAGGATCTGCTTGTTAGTGTAGGTGTATTCACATATCCTGTTGATTTTGTTATTCTTGATATACATGAGGATTTGGATGTGCCTTTGATTCTGGGTAGACCATTTCTTGCCACCGCCAAGGCACTTATTGATGTGCATGATGGTAAACTGATCCTGCGTGCTGGGAATGAACAGGCTACTTTTTCTGTGACTGAATTTGATCACTATGCTATGATTGCTGTCACACCTGTGCATGCCATTTCTGATTAGGTACACGAGCCTGTCGTGTATCCTTCTGCACCTCTCATTTTGCAGGACCCTCCTATCATTCCTTCACCGCCACTCCATCCAGTCTCGCCTCCGAACAAATAGCTCAAGGAGGAGTGGCGCCCGAAGCCGCAGGTGGCTAAGCTTGTTCGGAAGAAAGGTGGAGACCACTATGAGCTGGTCCCACCTCCTGCACCACGACCACCCTGGCCGTCCGAGTACTCTCTCGCCTGCATCTTGCCGGATGGCCAGGTTGAGCTGACCGATGATGGTGGTCACATCCGTCGGGTGCATGGCCACAACCTGAAGCTGTACCTCAAGAGCGACGTGGATCCGCTCTTGGAGGCACCTGTTCCTGCACCTCCCGGAGTATCCACCATGGGCATCCAGCTAAAAGACGGTAAAGAAGCGCTTGTGGGGAGGCAACCCCACCACGATGACTTTCTTTCTTTTGTTTTGAGTCGGATTGCAAACCGGTTGGGTTTTGGTTTGTTTTCTTTTGTTTTGGCTGATGTATTATTGGGCCGGGCATTGGACCTAACATCTTGTGTTTGAGTTCTTCTGCTCCCTTTAGCTGTGCTTTGTCCCAGACTGGTCCGCTTCCCGTCCCATGTAGTCCGTGCTCACCGGTAACATCGTTCCCTTATCTTTCCCTCTTCTCCATTGAGGGCAATGTCGATCTTAAGTGGGGGGGTGAAATGAAGTGAAAGAGCACCCCGGTACAACGAGTCCTTGGTTGTGAATGTTGTGAGTCCCTTTATCCATGAACTGCCAATTTCCAGCCACATGTGAGGGGGATTTTAGTTTTAGAGAGACAGAGCGATTCCTAGAGAGAGAAAGCGACGAAAAAGAGTTCCCAAGTGCCCTAGCTTGATCTTCATCACCATTGGAGCTTGGCTTGAGCTTGGAGGAGTGCCGATCAACGCCCAGGAGCAGAAATCAATCCTTCACAGTATGGTTTCCGCATATGAATATGCTTTTGCTTCTTTCTCCATGGAGTAGTTCTCCCATTCATCTGGGTATGGGAAACCCTAGATTTGTATGTTAGGTTTGGTTGTATGAACCAAAGTACAGATTCTATGATTTGATTATATTCAATTGAGGTTTGAATGATTGAATGGCAAGAATCCTGATCAAATTCTTGTTGTTTATGCTTTAACCTAAAATGAGAACATCTGTCTAGGTTGATAGAGCACCCTTAATTGAAGGTAGTGAATTGGCGACTTTAGTCGAGGAACCAATTCACTATTCTGTACCGAATTTACTTCGGTAGTGGAGGTTTTGTTCGTTAGGGCCTCAATCTGTTTACTCCGGTGGAGGTTAGTCGCCCGCTAGAGACTCAGATTGAGAGGGTCTGGAGACCTTTAGTCGAGACTTCAGACTGTTTAAGAACCTTCCGCAGTATAACTATCATAGAAACTGAACTTGGTAATTTCAATCCGGCTTAACTGCAGTCTAGGGGGAACCATATCCGGGTGACCTCTCTCGACTAGAAAACAACCGTTTAACTTGCTTTGTGTTTTTGTTTGTTTGAACCTGCACTTAATTTTTACCGCTAGATAATAAGAATTCACTGAGTAGTCATCAAATCTAGGACCCGGGTTGACATTAAAACCCAAACCCGCTATACTACGCTTTAGTAAGTGGTTTCACTTGGCCATTTTCTTGAGTGACAGTAGGAGTGAGTCAAGTTTTTGGCGCCGTTGCCGGGGACGGCTAGGTTGTTGAAGAAAAGTGATTTCTGTTAATTTACCTTTTCTTTTCGCATTGTTTGCTTTGTCCCACTTGTGCCTTCACGGGATTGCTTGCTTGAGTGTGTGCAGGTAGTGCATGACCCGTAGCCAGTCGGGAGGTTTACTGCCGTTGAATCCAGAGATTGAACGCACCTGTCGCCAACTCAGGAGACAACAGCGAGCTAGACTGGCTACGGAGGAGCGCATAGACGGCCACTTGAGCAGCGATTCTGAGGAAGAGTACGAGATGGAAGGAGATTCCAATCCACACCAGGGGAATCCTCAGCAGGCTCCCCCGGTGAATCAGGTCTTGGAGAACAACCCCATACCCCAGGCAGATGGGGTTCATCATCATCCACCGCCGCCGGGTCCCACCTCGGAGTACTACTACACTCCACGGATTGCTGACATCCGCCCGGTCCACCTATTCCAGCGAACAACTTCGATATCAAGCCATGATGGATTCAACTCATTACATCCTCTATCCAGTTCCATGGCTTGAAGGATGAGGAGGCAAGGGTACATCGTTCCCGTTTTCTGCAGCTGACGAACGGGTTCAAGCTGAACAGTGTCCCTAATGATGCAATCCGCCTTCACCTCTTCCCCCATTCTCTGGCGAGGAATGCCAAAAGGTGGTTGGAGACCCAGCCCCCATTGTATATTACTTCTTGGGATGATCTGGCAGACAAGTTCGTGCACAGGTACTACCCAGCATCGAAGACCACAGAGATCCAGCGGGAGATCACTCACTTCCGCCAAGAGCCAGACGAGTCACTTCGTGATGCATGGGAGCGGTACATGGGATATTTCTGGCAGTGTCCCCATCATGGCTTTAGTGATGCATTCACAGTGGGGAACTTCTACAGTGCTCTCTCTCCAGACAGCCAGAGGGTGATTGAGTCTCTATGCCCAGGAGGGGATATTCTTACTAAGACTCCACCCGAACTGAACCAGATGATCAGTACCCTGGCTGACAGAGATCATTCCTGGGGGCAGAGCAGCAGAGGAAGACATTCCCTGGACCGTGGTGTGCACGCCATGGAGACCAGATCCGGGCTCGAGCAGTAGGTGGCCGAGTTAGTGCAGACATTGAAGCAGCCCAATAGTCTTATTCCGGGCAGAGGATTGGCTACACCTCCAGTAGCTCAATGTCAGTGGTGTGAGAGCTCGAATCATCTGGTGGAGGATTGCCAGGCTATGCGGGAGTCCTCTACACCCCAGGAGCAGTTGGCCTTCATCGCCAATGCGCGGCGCCTCGATCCATACAGTAACACATACAATGAGGGGTGGCGCCAGCATCCCAACTTCTCTTGGAGCAGCAACACCACTAAACCACCTGGTTTCCCAGCACCAGCTGGTGGTTTTTAGCAGAGGCAGCCTTTCCAGGCTAGAGAGGGGCCAGCCCCACAGCAGCAGCCCTACCAGCCTAGGCAGGGGCAACCATACCAGCAGCCCCAGCGTCAGTATGCCAAGCCAGCAGCAGCTCCGGCTCCAGATAATCAGATGACATAGCTGGAAAATATTCTAGCAACATTCATGACTACCACTCAGGAAACTGTCACGAGGTGGACTAGACTATAGCCTCACTGGAGGCAGGCCAGAGGAACCAAGGTGCCATTTTGCAAGATCTACAGTACCAGATGGATAGCGTGGCTCTCCAAATTAATACCCGGGCCCCGGGAACTCTTCCTGCAACTCCCATCCCCAATCCACGGGAGCCGCACCAGCAGCTGGATGCCATTTTTACCAGGAGCGGTAAGACCATATCCGCTGACCCTGTCTCGGCCAAGCAGGAGGAACCACTACCTGCTTCAGCACTTCCAGCCGACGATGCAGAAGTGCGGGTGGAGAGGAAGCCCCTGCTCCCAAGCCACAATCAGTGGTTAAGGAGCATGTACCCCCAATGCAGTCCAAATCTAGATTTTAAGTAAAATCGAAAACTGAGGTAGAATCGAAATCGTAGATTAAAATCGTAAAATCGTGAGATTTTAAGGTTCATATTAAAATAAATACTTAAAACACTAGATAGTAATAAAAATAGATATCTTGAATAACAATCAACCACATAAAGCATAATTACTTCCCAAGATAAGTTTGTTTGCTAAACAAACACAACTAATCCATATATTTTTCTTGTACATAATAGAAACACACAAATAAGAAACCTGAAACATTATAGATATCACTTTTAATTAATTGTTAAGAGTAGAAAATCACATAAGATCGTTAGGATCAACATTAACATCACTTCCACATCCATAGGCGTCTCCGGACTCGACTGGCGCTCACCATCCCCCAAATTGGAACTCTCTGATCGGATAACATCCTCTCCTCCATTCTCCTCATCAAAGTTTTACGTGCGCCTAGTGACGATGTCCCCCCTACCTGGCGCGCCGATTGTTTAAGCCACAACACTCCGCACAGATCCTGCACAGACAAACGCCTAGTGGGCTTGGTTCTCACATTAGCACTCCGAAGCTTAAGTCAGAGTCTGCTTTTAGAGAGAGAAGTAAGCTGAGGATTTTAGTGAGAGAAGCCAACTTGCGTAAATGCTACCTACCGGGTAGTATTTATACTCGCCGAGGTCCCAACGGTCTTCCTGGCACTTCAACCCACGTTATCTCCTCATTTAATGCATGGTACAGTACAACAGTCAGGCGCCTATACGTGGTCGCTTCAACACGCCCCAAAAGGGGCGCCCAGCAGGGACCACAGTCGCCAGGTGGCTCCTTTCCCTGCTCGCCCTTCCGCACCCCTTGTCCTCATGCTTCTTTTGTCGTCATGCGCCTGCCCTACACTGAGAAGCCTAACCTATTGTTTGGGCCTGTTGAAACCTAACCTATTTCTTTTTGGGCCTGTTTCACTATTCTATCCTTATGGGCCTGAGCCTGTTTATACTTCCCCAACAATTGTCCCCCAGTTAGGTGCTCATAATCAATGGGCGCCTAACTATTGACCGATACACCTACCCCTTTCTTAGCACGCCTTTCACAATCGTGCCCACTTCTCGTGCGCCCCTTCAGGCTATTTCCTTATACGCTCTTGTCCCCCTGTGTCCCCCACTATGCCGTTTCCTATCATCTCTCTTTAGCAGGCGCCTATGCACTTCCACATAGCAGGCGCCTAACAGATTATACCCGCCCCCTCACCGTGCGGTTCAAAATTTGAAATTTGAAATTTTTTTTTGAAATTTGAAATTTGAAACGGACGGTGAGGATCTAATCTCACGGTCGGGCGCGTCTTCCAACATTAGCCCGTTGGACTCCCCGCCCATATCAATACGCCAGTCGCTTTGCTCTCCATTCATTCTCACGAAATCTCTCTCTCTAGCTTTCTCTCTCTAAACGCGGCCTCCTGTGCGCCTGTTGTAACATACAATAAAAAGCCAATATGTCTCGCCGATCCGACTCAGGCGCCCCCTCTTCTGATGCAATGAAAGATACCGGCTCGGCGCCTGATGTTCTGTCGGTGTTGGAGAAACATTTTTCCCCAGATCCCCTTCGCGAGTCGGGCGGATGGACGCCTCACGCCAGGAATCAGGCTCCTGGAAAGGATGATGCGCCCATTGCAGCTGTCACCTCGGAGGCGCCTACTAGGAAAGAACCCTTGATCGAGGCAGAGGAGACTCCTCACCCGCAGGCGCCGACAACAGATGTTGCACCCGATGCGGCGGCGCCATCAAACCCCGCACCGAGTAAGTGGTTCTAAAATCTTAAATCAACACACACTTTTTTTTTCTTTTTAGGCGCCCATAGCCACTAGGACTTAGCATTGACGATGGCCGTTTCCTCGAACCTTTTAGGCGCTGCGCCCAGATCTCCCCAATCGGCTGCGTTAGTGATGTCGCCGATGTCATCTGATTTGGGCGCCCCCGAGGATGGATCCGTCAAGATTAGGAGGTGGGTGGATACTTTCCCCTCGGGGCAGGCGCCAGTTGAGACCAGTCATTTGACCGTGATCGAAGCTGGTCCTGATCACGTTTCGACTGTGAAGGCGCTTGAGTTTGAAAACTTGGTCGTCTCCATGCAACTTCCTCTCACTTGGTCCTTTGCGCCCGCGCCCCGCGCGGCCCGAATTGGCGTGATTGGTCCCCGCTGGCTTGGTATTTACCGAGAATATTTTCGATTTGGTCTCCGCTTTCCCCTGGACCCGGTTCTTGAAGGCATATTGTCTACATGCAAGTGCTCCATTGGGCGCCTCTCTCCCTCCGTTTTTCTTGTCCATATTTTATTTAGACTTAAGTGTAGGCAGCATAACGTCGAGCCGTCGTTTAACCTTTTTACCACTTTTTTAAAATGCAATATAGTGACAACTGCCTTTCAATTCAGAGGCGCCTAGACCTCCCCGACCACTTCTTAGTAGAGGCGCCCAAACTAGGTAGAGAGTGGTTTAGGAGCTTCTTTTTTATTAAACCACGTAAAGAGTCCTTTTATGAAAGCGGCGCCCCGTTCACGAGAGGGTGGGTGATGGGTGACCATGAGGCGTTCAACGTCGAGGTATCCCTGACGAAATCGGAGAAGGAAGGCGCCCGACTTATTTCATTGCACCCTGTTTGCCTTAAGTCCACTGAGGCTCGGACTCCTGTTCTACACGAATATTATCGTGACGGTGGGCTCTTGTTTTAAATGCGCCTGCTCTCTTTCCTTATTGTTTTTCATGTCTGTTTTACATGTTCCCTTTGTATTGGTTTGGCAGGTTCGGACTTCACCTCAATCGCGTCCCTGATGAAGTCCCAGTTTGCAAAACTAGGCTTAGTGGCCAAGAAGGCGCCCAGCTCAAGGAAGGGTGCCAAAAAATCCGAAGGGACAAGCAAATCCACTTCCTCAAGAGGGGGGAATTCCAAATCGAACAAGTCTGCTGCTGCTGAGAAACAGGCGCCTAAGTCTGCGAGGGGAAAGGACAAGGGGCGCTCAACCAAAAAGAGCAAATCTCCCAAGAGGGTTCAGGCAAATAAAAATCCCAGTCCTCCGGCGTCCGATGCTGTGGATGACACCGTTGATACATGGGAGGCGCCCCACTTCACGGAGGCCATTGACGCCTCAGCGCCTGTTATTGACTTGCTTCAGGGGGGAGGATGTCGCTGAAGATGAGATACCTTTGTCTCAAAGATTGAAGAGGAAGGTAGAGGGCGCCCATGTCGAGTTGAGCAAGCGCCCCCGTCTGGACGACGATGTGGAACTGCCCGAGTCACTGCAGAAATGGCTTCAACCACCGAAGCACAAAGTGACTCTGGTTTGCTCGGATCGTGCAGCATTGGAGCGGAGCGCTGCCGTCCACATGGCGCTGTCCGCTAGAGATGTGCTCCGGGCGCCCCTCGACCTAGCAGCCGCTGACCCCTTGGCCGAAGTGTGCCGCCTAAACGCCCAGGTAAGTAGTTCATCCTTTATTTTTTTACGTTTTGTGCTTTCGACTATTCATTGACAGGCGCATAATTATCGTTCTTGCAGATGATGCTTGCTGCACAGAAAGCTATCAGGGAACGTGAGGCCTTGCGCGCCGAGGCCACCGAAGCGACCACCTCGCTCGGCGTGTACCAGGATAACCTCGAGACTGCGAGAAATCGTCAAGAAGAACTCATAAAGATGTGCGAGGATGCCCAACTCGAGACCGCTAAGAGCGCCTCGCTTTTGCAGCGCACAGTTGATGAAGAAAAGGCGAAATTGCGCAAAGAGTATGAGGCGCAGATTGAGGATGAAAAGAGGGTGCATGAGGAGACCAAGGTGAAGCTGGAAAAAGAGCTACTCGACTCAGAGAAAGAGTCAGGCGCCTACAGAAGTGAGATCGACATCGTTCGACAAGAAAGGCGTGCTTTGAAGAAACACAAGAAGGTGTTGGGGAGAGAGAATGAGAAGCAAGAGAAGGAGATACAGGCACTCCAAGAGGAGAAGAAGGCGCTTGAAGGTGAGAAGCAGGCGCTCGAAGCGCGGGCGGTGGATGGCAGCTCATCCGATTCAACCCAGGCGCTTAAGGCTTCGGCGTCCTTAAACATCATTCTGATCTTGCGAAAGAAGCTGCTGGGCGATCATCCTAACATTGATTGGGATGTCAACTCCATGATGAGCTTCGTGATTTCCTACTTGGAAAGCGGGCGCCCAATAACAGACGAAGCGCCTGATGATGATGGTGAAGGAGACGATGATGGTGATGACTCTTCCTCCTCCGAGTCCGACAGCGGATCAGCCGAGTAGTTATAGGCGCATAATGACATTGTTTATGTATCAAATGACAATTTCATTTTCCGCTTTTCCTTGCTTGATGACTCTTTTGCGCTTATTTGACTAGTCATTTTATTTCGCCTAAGTTATTTCTCCTTTGCCTAAGTTATTTCCAAAGTCTGCTTTTCGTATGCAACTTACCCGCTTTTGCCATATAAGGGGCGCAACGATGGGCGCTTTATACGATGAGGAGCTATAGAGCGGGCGCTTTACACGACATGGACGCAAAGATGGGCGCTTTATATGATGTGGGCGCAAAGATGGGCGCTTTATACGATGAGGGCGCTATAGAGCGGGCGCTTTAAAGAGTGAAGGGCGCATTGGCTTGGGCGCTTTTGTTGCATCCTTTCTCAAAGCTCTATTTCATATTAATTAATCCGATTTTTCAAAAGTATGGGAGCAAAAGAGGGCGCTTTACAAAATAAAGGGCGCTTTGATTCTACGGCGCGTTAGGGCGCTTTTGGAGACAGACAAAGAAAAACCTATTAACCACTGGAGATTTGCCACTGACTACCTCCCTCGGAGGCGCCTACTCTGCTACATCAGTCATTGTACCCACTTCTTCTTCACTCTCAGCGTCCATCATGCTTAACTCCCCGGCCTCATATCTTCACAAGTTTTGGGCATTCCATGTTCGCTTCACGTTCTTACCCGACAGGGTTTCCAATTTGAATGTACTTGGGCCAACAACCTCCTGAACACGATATGGACCTTTCCACTTCGGGGCCAATTTTCCCTCGGTGGCCTTGGGGCGAAAATCACGCTTTAACACCAGGCTTCCTTTCACAACGTTGTGTGCCCGCATCTTTTTGTTGTAATACCTTGCTACCTGCCCTTTCATTGCTTCCAAGCGTAAGGCTGCCACCTCTTGGCGCTCATCCAACAGGTCCAGCTCGTTGATGCTCTCCTGGACATCCATTGATTCATTACGGTGGGTCATTCTGAAGGTAGGCACCCGCATTTCCACCGGCAAAACGGCCTCACTGCCATAAGTCAATGCAAAAGGTGTTTCTCCCGATGCCACCTTGAAGGTAGTCCTGTGCGCCCATAAGAAACTTGGCAGCTCCTCAACCCACTTGCCCTTTGCCTCCTCTAACAGTGTGTGCAACCCGTGCAATATGCTTTTGTTAGCTGCTTCAGCTTGCCCATTGGCTTGAGGGTAGGCCACAGACGAGAATCGCAATATCACTCCATTTTCATCGCAGAATTCGACGAATTTCTTGCAATCGAATTGCTTCCCGTGGTCAGTGACAATGGATTCTGGGAGTCCAAACCGCGCAAAGATGTTCTTCTTGGTAAACTTCCGCACCTGCGCCTCCGTGATTGACGCCAATGGTTCTGCTTCAATCCATTTGGTGAAGTAATCCACCGCGACAATTAAATATTTGAACTGTCCAGGCGCCTTCGGTAAGGGTCCCAAAAGGTCCATACCCCACTGGGCAAAAGGCCAGGCGCCCACATTCCCTTGCATGGGTGCCGCTGGGAGATGTACGTCGTTAGCGTGAATTTGGCATTGGTGACATGCAGCCACGTGCCTCCAAGCGTCCGCCCGTATTGTGGGTGATGACTCGATATTTGCACATGTTTTCCCCTTTGTTTCTTGATTGTTTGAGCTTTAATTATTGCGTCTTTGGCCTATTTTACACTAGGTTGTGTTCCTTTGTCACATTTCAGGTCCTAGTACATAAAGTGAAGCATAGGCGCAAGTTTCAAGTCAATCAGAGATCAATTGGCGATTAGGGAGAAGAAACTCGGGCATGAACTGAAGAAGAATGAATTTCTACCTCAATTTATGGACAAAGAATCATGCAAGCTTGTCATGAAAAGAAAGAGGACGAGACTACGAGCGTCCGGGATCAAACGGCGACAGATTCGGAGTCCGGACGAGGGAGAAACGAAGCATTGAATATAGGGGAACAGGTTCGGCAGTAAAAACACGGGCGCGCCTAAATCAAAACACGGCCGTGCCCATATTTAGGCACGACCGTGTTTTGGCCGACGCGCGCGAGCGTGTTTTTAACACGGGGCAAGACACGGGCGGTCAAAAGCAAAGCACGGCCGTGCCCTCGACCGTGTTTTGCCCAGAATTAGGTTTTTTAACGCAAATTCGAGCCAAAGGAAAGGGAGAGCTGGGTTTTGGATCCCAAACACCCAAGGGACGAACCAAAGAGAGAGAGGGCGATTTGAGGGCATTCTTGGAGTGGAATTGGAGGAATTCTTTGCCTTGGAAGCTCGAGGAACAAGCCCGGACTTGAAGACTGATCATCTGAAGATTCTTACTGCAGTCTCTCTCTTCTCTATGGAGTAACTTCCCTTCACTTAGGTTTTGAGGAACCCTAACTATGTTTGTTTGATTGGATGATTGTATGATTACTCTGACTTGATAATCTTGAGTTCATATTCAATCTATGCATGTTTTCATGATTCAATTCTGCTTTAGTCGAGATTATTGATTCTGCTTTGATCCTATGAGAGCGAATACCTGATTAGGTCAATAGAGCACCATAGATTGATAGTAGTGGATCGATTGCTTTAGTCGAGGGTTGATTCACTGCTTTGTATCGATTGAGAACCTCTTTCGATAGAGGGAGTCTAGTTCAGAACGCCTTGATTGGTTGTTCTAGAGAAGGATACTTCCCTCTAGGCAATTGACTCAAGAGGCCTTGTTCCTTTAGTCGAGACTCAAGGTCTAGTCAAGGATTCTCCGCATTGTGAATGAAAGAGAAACAAGTTAGAAATCATGAATCGTTAGTCTGGCTAGTGGCTAGGGAGAATCATACCTAAGTGAGTTCCCAACCTGTAATTAGATTAACTTTAACTGTAGTTTGCTAGAGTAGTTTTAGTTCTTTCATCTTAATCTGGTTTGCTAAATAATAAACTGAAGTTGAGTAATAGTAACTCTAGAGACCCGTGGATTCGATATTTATCACTTGAGCCACTATACTGCAGTCCCTTTCATTGGTTACACTTGGCCTTTGTTAGGAGTTGTGTTATTGCGAGTCAAGTTTTTGGCGCCGTTGCCGGGGACTTTCTAGAGGATTAGGAAAGGCAGAAGTTTGTTACTTTAGCATTTTTCTTTTCTTTTCTTTTCTTTTCTTTTCCACCCTTGCTTTTCACTTGGGTGTGTTTGTTTTTGTTGGTGCAGATCTTAATCATGGATCATCATGGCTTCTCCAACAATTGGGGGTATCCACCACCACCCGAGTGGTATTACCCCGAGACTCCCTGGAGCAATCAAGGAGGAGAAGACTATGGATTCAGGTTCCAGTACCAACCCCTTACTACGGAGAACAACCGGACCCATGGGCATATCAAGAACAACCTCATTACCAAGAAGAATTTTTCCCACAACCAGAGGGGCCATTGGAGCTGGAATTACCCATGGCGGCCTTCACGGGCCATTCTGCAGAGCCATGCTACACTCCACAGCCAGATCCACACTATGAATTGAGACTTCTCATGGAGCAGTTTGCTCGAGACTGTGATAGAACATGCTCCAGGATGGATCATTGTGTCCAGGCCTGTCGTGAAACAGAGGAGATCCTCCTGAGCCTTAAGAAGAGCGTCGATGATCTTGAGCGATCTTGGGCACAACCTGCTCCATATCACCCTTCTGCTACCATACTAGAAGAGGAGGAGGAAGAAGAAGGCTACAAGGACATTGTGGAATACACAGAAGTTGTCACGGAGAGCTCCCGTGATGGTCATGATCAGGAATGTCCTGTCGTAGCCGACCACACCTTCCCACACCCCAAACTGAGCTTTGAAGAGGCGGGCATGAGTGAGGAGATGCAAGAAGATCTCATGAAAGAAATTGCTTGGCAACTTGCTCTCCAATCCGTGCTAGAAGAAGAAGAGCAAGAAAGGGTGCAGAAAGTAGTTGTGGAGGATGACGAAAGTGAAGCAGGAGGAATTCTTGATCATTTCCCAGGGGTGATACCACATAAAGAAGGAAGGGAGGTTGAAGAAGAAATTGGCGTCCAGGCTGAGGACGGAGTTAAGGTGGAAGAGGCCTGCACCGGCCATCAGTTACATGTGATATCTCCACCAAACTTCGAGGAACTGCTTAGCATGGACCCATTTGCAGTGTCTCTTTGCCAGACCAAGGCCACATCGACATCGGTCCCTCTTGGTGGACGCGATGGTGGTCAATCGATGCTGTCATATCTGGTTTGGGGAAATGAGATGAGAGAAAAGAAGAAGAGGTCTCGAGGGTGGAGACGTTATCTACATCAAGTGCACGAGCTTCCATCACCTGTCATACCACATGCTCGTGACTTGAGACTCCACCTCATCGACGAGAACCTCAACTTCAAGGAGGTTTTGAGGTGGACCGAAACTTAGGAGCCATCGTCCGGCTCACGACGTGAAAGAAGCGCTTGTTGGGAGGCAATCCAACCAGTCGGTTTGCATTTCTTTCTCTATTTCTCTTCGGTTGAGTCAGTTTTGTTCTTTGATTTCAGAGTCAATAATTCAACCTTTGTGAGATTTTTTGTGGTGTTTGTGTTTCGACTACTTTGTCCTCCTGGAATGCACCGCCTTCCCCGTCCACAATCATTCACCGTTGATATGGTAACTTCGTTCTACCCTCCTTATCTTTCCTCCATTGAGGACAATGTCGTGCTTAAGTGTGGGGGGATGTTCGATTATGTATGTGTGTGAATGTTTGACTGTTTGTGTGCTTGGAGCCTAGTCCACTGTCCAAATTTCGATTTGAGGGCTCCAAGTACGTGTTCCTTGAAATTGCCTACTCAGTATGCTTTGAATTGACAGTCTTTATAGTAATATGCAACCTAGGGAGGTAGTGTAGCACTATGGAGGATGTTGATGCATTTAAGATGTCTCATTTCTTCTTCATATTGTGTTGGTTGATTGAGTGAATTAGTGATCTTAGGACCCCTGAATTGTGTGGTGTTGTGGACTCTCTACCTGTCATGGACTCTTGTTTCATGTTTTGAGTTTAACAGGTGCTCGAAAATGTGCTTTAAAATAACGTCTCCCGTGCGAATAGGGCGAAAGTGTGTAAGGGGAGACGGGAATTCGTTCCCAAATTTCACCTACTACCTCCAGCCCCCTTACATGTCTTTCCCCCGCACGAGGCTCGAGACACCCGCTCCTGGCATGGCCGGTAAGAGCCGGGCTCCAGCAAAACCTCTGCTAGGTGGGAGCCCCCATTTTCTGAAAAGCAGGTTGGGACCCTTGAAAAAAAAAAGAAAAGGAAAAATAACAGAAAACAAGCAAAACATAAAGAAAAGAGGTTCCAACCGTCTTCAAAAAGAAAATAAGAGCACCTTGAAAAATGTGATTCCATGATTTTTTTTTAGAGTCTCTTTGTCCATGATTCATTTGTCCTCTGTTCACTATTTGCCATGATGCCGACTCGAGACTAGCGTTCTCGCCGAAGAAGCTATGAGATGACTTGTGCGTCGGTTGACATCGTAAGCTGCTAAATGATCTAGAAAATTCTCTATCAACGATCGAGGGTGCATGTTGCAATAGAGGTCTGGAGAGCTGCATTGGTTTGAGTTAGGTTTGCTTGGGGACAAGCAAACGGTTAAGTGTGGGGGGATTTGATGACTCAATATTTGCACATGTTTTCCCCTTTGTTTTTTGATTGTTTGAGCTTTAATTATTGCGTCTTTGGCCTATTTTACGCTAGGTTGTATTCCTTTGTCACATTTCAGGTCCTAGCACATAAAGTGAAGCATAGGCGCAAGTTTCAAGTCAATCAGAGATCAATTGGCGATTAGGGAGAAGAAACTCGGGCATGAACTGAAGAAGAATGAATTTCTACCTCAATTTATGGACAAATAATCATGCAAGCTTATCATGAAAAGAAAGAGGACGAGACTACGAGCGTCTGGGATCAAACGGCGACTGATTCGGAGTCCGGACGAGGGAGAAACGAATCATTGAATATAGGAGAACAGGTTCGGCAGTAAAAACACGGGCGCGCCTAAATCAAAACACGGCCGTGCCCATATTTAGGCACGACCGTGTTTTGGCCGACGCGCGCGAGCGTGTTTTTAACACGGGGCAAAACACGGGCGGTCAAAATCAAAGCACGGCCGTGCCCTCGACCGTGTTTTGCCCAGAATCAGGTTTTTTAACGCAAATTCGAGCCAAAGGAGAGGGAGAGCTGGGTTTTGGATCCCAAACACCCAAGGGACGAACCAAAGAGAGAGAGGGCGATTTGAGGGCATTCTTGGAGTGGAATTGGAGGAATTCTTTGCCTTGGAAGCTCGAGGAACAAGCCCGGACTTGAAGACTGATCATCTGAAGATTCTTACTGCAGTCTCTCTCTTCTCTATGGAGTAACTTCCCTTCACTTAGGTTTTGAGGAACCCTAACTATGTTTGTTTGATTGGATGATTGTATGATTACTCTGACTTGATAATCTTGAGTTCATATTCAATCTATGCATGTTTTCATGATTCAATTCTGCTTTAGTCGAGATTATTGATTCTGCTTTGATCCTATGAGAGCGAATACCTGATTAGGTCAATAGAGCACCATAGATTGATAGTAGTGGATCGATTGCTTTAGTCGAGGGTTGATTCACTGCTTTGTATCGATTGAGAACCTCTTTCGATAGAGGGAGTCTAGTTCAGAACGCCTTGATTGGTTGTTCTAGAGAAGGATACGTCCCTCTAGGCAATTGACTCAAGAGGCCTTGTTCCTTTAGTCGAGACTCAAGGTCTAGTCAAGGATTCTCCGCATTGTGAATGAAAGAGAAACAAGTTAGAAATCATGAATCGTTAGTCTGGCTAGTGGCTAGGGGGAATCATACCTAAGTGAGTTCCCAACCTGTAATTAGATTAACTTTAACTGTAGTTTGCTAGAGTAGTTTTAGTTCTTTCATCTTAATCTGGTTTGCTAAATAATAAACTGAAGTTGAGTAATAGTAACTCTAGAGACCCGTGGATTCGATATTTATCACTTGAGCCACTATACTGTAGTCCCTTTCATTGGTTACACTTGGCCTTTATTAGGAGTTGTGTTATAGCGAGTCAGTGGGCCAGTAATATCCTTGGCGAAGCAAAATCTTTTCAAGACTCCGTGCGCCTGCGTGCATGCCGCAAGTTCCTTGGTAAACCTCGTTGATCGCCTGTAACCCCTCGGCCTCAGTAAGACATCTCAGGTAGGCGCCTGAGTGTGATCTTTTGTATAATGTCCCATCCACTATGGTGCACCGAGCTGCCTTTCGTCGCAGGCGCCAGGCCTCTTTCGAGTCCTCAGGAACCACCCCCTATGTGAGAAAGAGCCAAATTGGTGCCATCCAACCTTCTTCAAACCCCGATGATATGGATGCCATTATCACATCCTCGTGGGGCACCTCCTTCGTTACAATCACCGTTCGATTCTCCTCAAAATCTAGCGCCGTCGCCAGCTTGGACAGGGCATCTGCATGCGCATTCTCTTCCCTTGGGACATGCGTGAATGTGACTTCACGAAACCAGGCGCATTTCTTGCGTACAGAGTTCACATAGGCGCCCAACGTTTCCTCCTTTACCTCATAGACCTCATTCAGTTGGTTGACAACTAGTGCTGAGTCGGATTTGATGTTCACCTTCTGAGCGCCCAATTCCCTGGCCATGTGGAGCCCTGCCAAAACAGCCTCATATTCTGCCGCGTTGTTTGTTTTGAGCGTCGCAAAGCGCAAGGCTATTTCATGCAAGGCGCCTAAGGGACTCACAAGGACAATTCCCGCCCCCGCACCTAGTCGACTTGCTGCACCATCCACATGCACCTGCCAACATTCTTCAGCTTCTGTTCCTCCATCTGAGACACCTTCAGCAATGAAATCAGCCAAAACTTACGCCTTGATGGCGGGGCGAGGCGCATAGCTTACATCAAATTCGCTCAGTTGTACCGCCCACTTCACCAGGCGCCCTGATACGTCCATGGATCCAAGGACGGTTCGAAGAGGAAGGTTTGTGAGAACCACAATGCTGTGAGCTTGGAAATATGGCCTGAGCTTGTTTGCCGCCATCACCACTGCCAGCGCAGCCTTTTCTATAGGCCCATATCGTGTTTCATGGCCTACCATGGTACGACTAACATAATACACTGGTCTCTCTTCATTCGTATGTGGGTCCCTGGATATGAGAACCGCGCTCACAGCAATGTGGGACACTGCTTTATACAAATACAACACTTCTTTGGCCTTGGGCGCCGTCATCACCGTAGGGGCCGTGAGCACTTTCTTCAAGTCGTCGAATGCTCTGCTACACTCCTCGGTCCACTTGAATTTGGAGGCTTTTTTCAAAACCTTAAAAAATGGGGCGCCCCGGTCGGAAGCTCGGGGAATGAAGCGCCCAAGCGCGGCCAATCTGCCTGTCAATCCTTGCACTTCTTTCGGAATTCGGGGGGGGGGGGGGCGCCAAACCCAATATCGCCTCCACTTGTTTGGGATTTGCTTCAATCCCCCTCTTGGTTATCATGAATCACAGGAACTTCCCCTCTTCTGCTAAAAACACACATTTCTTAGGATTGAGCCTCAGCTTGAAGAAGCGCATTGTCACAAAAGTTTCTCGTAGGTCCTCGATGTGGTCTAGGCACCTCTTGCTCTTCACAATCAGATCATCCACATATGCCTCCAAGTTTCTCCCTAGTTCCTTTCGGAAGACTTGGTTGACCATTCGTTGGTAAGTTGCCCCCGCGTTCTTTAGACCGAATGCCATCACTCTGTAACAGAAATTACCAAAAGGTGTCATGAAAGCTGTCTTCGCCCTGTCCTCCTCTGCCATGGGGATTTGATGGTAACCCGAGAACATGTCGAGAAAGCTAAGCGCCTCGTGATAAGCCGTCGCATCTTCCAGCAGGTCAATACGTGGCATAGGATAAGCATCTGTGGGGCATGCACGGTTAAGGTTCATAAAATCCACACACATTCTCCAATCTCCCGATGGCTTTGGGACAAACACTACGTTCGAAAGCCAAGAAATGTATCTTGCTTCCTCCAAAAATCCCGCCTCAAGCAACCTATCCACCTCCCGACGGAGTGCTTCTTCCATTTCCTGGGTCAAATTCCGACGCTTTTGTTGAACGGGCCTCTTGCCCTCCTCCACAGCCAGCCTGTGCATCGCTATCTCAGGCGACACGCCGGGCATGTCCTGCGCACTCCAAGCGAATAACTCTCCGAATTCGCGCAACAATTCGATCAACGGAGCCCTCATGTCCTCGGGCGCCTGATCCGATATTCTCACTTGTCGTTCTGGGCGCCCTTCATCAATTGCCACAACCAATTCCCCGTCCACAGATTCAGCTCTGGGCGCCTCCTCAGGTCGGATGTCAATGACATTCAGCCTGTGTCGTCGGACGCCTCGCTCCACCTCTCGTGCATAACGTGGGGCGCTCCTTCCTCGCGAGATGCCTATACCCTGCGGCGCCACGAACTTCAATGACTGGTGACACGTAGAAGCCACCCCATTAAATTGTGCCAATAAGGGGCGCCCTAGTATAACATTGTATGGTGAGGGGCAATCCACAATTCCGAACTCTATCGAGTGAGTTACACAATGTACTTCATCTCCCAGAGTCACTGGAAGCCGCGCTCGCCCGTTGACTTGGGCGGGCGTCCCTAAAAACTCTATTAACACCGAGCTTGAAGGCCTTACTAACTCTGGCGCCAGCTGCATGCGCTCAAACGTACTTTTGAATAGGACATCCATTGAACTACCCGTATCCACCAACATTCTCTTCACCTTGCATCCCGCTATCACGCCCTGTATCTCCAATGCCTCCTCTGATGGAACTTGACATGCCTACTCGGGTTCCTGGTTGAAGTGTATTTGCACCGCCGCCTTTGCTTCGACCGATGCCGCTCTTAAGCGCCTTGTCCTCTCCAGCTTATCCCTCAAATCAAGGGTTCCGGTAATCGAATCCACCGTAAGCCTCACGCGGCTGGGGTCACCATTTTGATCCACCTCAAAGGGTGGTGGGGGTATCTCAGGCGCTTGTTGCACCCTTGCCTCATTAGGTGTTTCTTGCATCTTGGGCGCCGTGAGCGGCCCAGATACCTTTGATTCGATGTGCGTGATAGGTGCCCGTTCTGCCATTCTTGCCGTGTAAGTGCGATGGGTCCTGTACTCCCCCCTTCTGATGAAATCGTTGAGCATTCCCTTATCTGCCAACGTTTGGAGCTCGGCCTTCACCTGATAGCAATCAGTTGTGTAGTGCCCTTTGTCTCGATGGAAATCACTGTACCGATCAAGATTTTTCTCGTTTGGTTGTCCACGCATCGGTCACGACCATCGTATGTGATACCCTCTTTCCTTGACGTATTGCAAAACATTCTTCAGTGTATCATTGAATTCAGTGAAGCTTCCCAATGATCTTGATGCCGGGCGCTGCACATCTGGTCTCCTTTGAGGCATGCCACTTCCTACTGCGGGCCTTGGCGCCTGCCTGCCTTCTATCTCTTCGCCTCTCATGCGCCTCTTTTCGGCTCTACGCGCTGCCAACGTTTCTTCCAACATAATTACTTTTTGCACCCTTCGATCCAAGTCTTCAGTAGACACTACATCTCGCTTCGAGAGGGGTCGGCACAACTCTTCGCTGGTCGTGCAGGCGTCTAGACATACCCCCAGTACCGCTGGTTGCACATCCTTGACCGCCATGGCGACCGAAATCCATCGGTCATAGAATTCCCTTAGCACTTCTCCCTCTCTTTGTCTTACTTTGAATAAGGCGCCTATGGTTAGAGTTCGACGCTTCCGGCTAGCGAACTTAGACAAGAACAACTCAGCAAATTGTTCGAAGCATTCGATGCGCCCTTCATCAATTTGATGGTACCAGTCCAGAACCACTCCCGCGAACGTGGACGGGAACACCTTGCACAACGTTGCATCTGAGCTATTGTATAGTTGCATTTTGGTGAAGTAGCTATTCAAATGGTCCTCCGGGTGGGCCACCCCATCATAGCTTGGCAATGGTGGTATCGTTGTTCCGGCCGGCTCCATCAAGATGTTTCGTGCAAGCGGTTGTCGAACACCAAAGCGTTTTTCAAGACGCCTAGGCGCACACACATTAGGTTCCTCAATGCCATTTGCCTGTGGTTCAGCTTGCTGCCTCCAAGTGCGTGGGCGCCCTTGATATCCAGTGCCTAAGTCAGCATGGTGTGGAAGCCCGTATTGCATTGACTCGGAGTCTTCGTTCGCCCTCTCCCTCTTTCTGATACCCGGACTATACGTCATCATGTCTTCACTCCTTCCCCCTTCTATTACCCTCCTAAGCGCTGCAATGGCCCTATCTTGATCAGCGATGATTCGAAACAACTCTCTTTTCGTCAACGACTCATCTTCACGCGGTGACAGGCGCCCATGGCTAGCTTCTCCTTCCACATCCATAGGCGTCTCCGGACTCGACTGGCGCTCACCATCCCCCAAATTGGAACTCTCTGATCGGATAACGTCCTCTCCTCCATTCTCCTCATCAAAGTTTTCCATGCGCCTAGTGACGATGTCCCCCCTACCTGGCGCGCCAATTGTTTAAGCCAACACACTCCGTACCTAGATTCTCTTTCCTTGCAGATCGCGATTGCCGCCAGGCGCACAAACAAACGCCTAGTGGGCTTGGTTCGCCCATTAGCACTCCGAAGCTTAAGTCAGAGTCTGCTTTTAGAGAGAGAAGTAAGCTGAGGATTTTAGTGAGAGAAGCCAACCTGCGTAAATGCTACCTACCGGGTACTATTTATACTCGCCGAGGTCCCAACGGTCTTCCTGGCACTTCAACCCACGTCATCTCCTCATTTAATGCATGGTACGGTACAACAGTCAGGCGCCTATACGTGGCCGCTTCAGAACGCCCCAAAAGCGGCTCCCAGCAGGGACCACAGTCGCCAGGTGGCTCCTTTCCCTGCTCGCCCTTCCGTACCCCTTGTCCTCATGCTTCTTTTGTCGTCATGCGCCTGCCCTACACTGAGAAGCCTAACCTATTGTTTGGGCCTGTTGAAACCTAACCTATTTCTTTTTGGGCCTGTTTCACTATTCTATCCTTATGGGCCTGAGCCTGTTTATACTTCCCCAACAATTGTCCCCCAGTTAGGTGCTCATAATCAATGGGCGCCTAACTATTGACCGATACACCTACCCCTTTCTTAGCACGCCTTACACATCATCGTCATCATCCTCAACCTAACCCTCACTCTCATCGTTTTTATTTGTTTAAGTACTAATATCATTACTCTTATGATCACTTGAAGTACTTTCACCATTAACCATATTTTCTTGATTACCATCATCTGGAAAAGATAACTAATTGATTGATGCATTCCCTTCTTAATTAATAAAAGTTCGGGTTAGTGGTGCTGAAGGATTGGGAGATGAACAAAATCTTGCAATGTAATAGAGATTTGGATTATTGTGAGGGTGGTGGGAACAAACTACAAACTAATTGGGAGGGTGGAAGATATCGTTGATGGAAGGAGTTGGGCGCGAACGTGCGAAATAGGAAGATACGAGGAAGAGAATGAAATAAATTGAGGGTTAACTATCAGGTTGGGGTTGTGTTGTTCATTATGTTGGATTGGGGAAAGTAAATTTGACTCGGTTCATGGGCATAACTAACTTGACCGGCCTAATTTTGATCCAATTGATATGAACCTTGAAATCGTACAAAATCGTAGAAATCGTAGATTTTAAGGATTTTAGAGTTCTAAATCGGGATTTTATAGGATTTTAAGGTTCAAAGATGTTAGGTTTGATCGTAAGATTTTAAGATTAAAATCGGGATTTTGACTACATTGTGTACCCCAACTTCCCTTCCCCACTCGCCTACACAAAGACAAGCTGGAGACTGAGCTTTCCAAGTTTATGGCAACATACTGTTTGTGGAGGCACTGTCGAAGATGCCCAAGTACGCGAAGTTCATGAAAGATCTCCTCACCAACAAGAAGAAACTTGGGGATCTCTCGACAGTGTTGCTGAGCGAGGAGTGTTCTGCTATCCTCCAGAACATATCCTGTTGATTTTGTTATTCTTGATATACATGAGGATGTGGATGTGCCTTTGATTCTGGGTAGACCATTTCTTGCCATCGCCAAGGCACTTATTGATGTGCATGATGGTAAACTGATCCTGCGTGCTGGGAATGAACAGGCTACTTTTTCTATAACTGAATTCGATCACTGTGCAATGATTGTTGTCACACCTATGCATGCCATTTCTGATCAGGTACACCCGCCTGTCGTGTATCCTTCTGCACCTCACATTTTGCAGGACCCTCCTATCATTCCTTCGCCGCCACTCCATCCAGTCTCGCCTCCGAACAAAAAGCTCAAGGAGGAGTGGCGGCCGAAGCCGCAGGTGGCTAAGCCTGTTCGGAAGAAAGGTGGAGACCACTATGAGGTGGTCCCACCTCCTGCACCACGACCACCCTGGCCGTCCTAGTACTCTCTCGCCTGCATCTTGCCGGATGGCCAGGTCGAGCTGACCGATGATGGTGGTCGCATCCGTCGGGTGCATGGCCACAACCTGAAGCTGTACCTCAAGAGCGACGTGGATCCGCTCTTGGAGGCACCTGTTCCTGCACCTCCCTGAGTATCCACCATGGGCGTCCAGTTAAAAGACGGTAAAGAAGCGCTTGTGGGGAGGCAACCCCACCACGGTGACTTTCTTTCTTTTGTTTTGAGTCGGATTGCAAACCGGTTTGGTTATGGTTTGTTTTCTTTTGTTTTGGCTGATGTATTATTGGGCTGAGCATTGGACCTAACATCTTGTGGTTGAGTTCTTCTGCTCCCTTTAGCTGTGATTTGTCCCAGACTGGTCCGCTTCCCGTCCCATGTAGTCCGTGCTCACCGGTAACATCGTTCCCCTTATCTTTCCCTCTTCTCCATTGAGGGCAATGTCGATCTTAAGTGTGGGGGGGGGGGGAGTTTCTCTTTTGGTCGCATTAGATCTGTTTGTGTGCTTGGAGCCTAGTCCACTGTCCAAATTTTTAAATTTGAGGGCTCCAAGTACGTGTTTCTTTGCAAATTGCCTGCTCAGTATGCTTTGAATTGACAGTCTCTATAGTAATGTGCAACCTAGGGAGGTAGTGTAACACTATGGAGGATGTTGAAGTATAAGATTTTTCCTATCTAGCTCTGTGCTGTGCCAGTTGATTTTGTGAATTAGTGGAGCTAGGACCGTTGAATTCATGTGGTAATGGTGACTCTATGTGGATTGTGGTATGGACTCGTGTATCGAACAGGGTGCTCGTGTGAAAAATGAAATGCAGTTGGTCCTCCATGTCAAAATCATTAAATCTTAAACATGGGGTAAGCCCAACGTGTGCGGCACCGTTCATTGCACCAAATCGGGTTTTGGAAGAGATTTTAGTGATCCTTAGTGGGGTACTCCTACAAGGTGAAGCTAAGCCGTCTCTAGTAGAAGTAAAACTTCCACCTGTTGAACGGTTTGCCTACTTGAGGATGTGTTTTTAAGGGCACGGATAGAGCTTCCGACCCCTCTTAATTTCATTGACCCTCCACACGAGTTGAGGAAAAGGAGTTAAAATAAGTACTCTAGCAAGCGCCAGATGTACAGAAATTGCTCTTGCTCGACTAATAAGGGTCGACCGTGTAAGAGAGTGCAGTTGGAACCCCCGCTAAGTGAATGAAAAAAAAGTAAAGTCAAAGTGAAAAAGGGGTTCCAACGGTGAAATGAAGTGAAAGAGCACCCCGGTACAACGAGTCCTTGGTTGTGAATGTTGTGAGTCCCTTTATCCATGAACTGACTGTCTTACTTCTACTTCTTCTCATGATCTTGGCTTGAGTCTAGTACTCGCATTGAGAGAGATAGGGGACGTCTTAGAAGACCAGTTGACCTCGTAAGCTGCTTTATGATCTAGAAAATCCTCTACCGACGATCGGGGTTGTTTGTTGCTATAGAGGTCTGGAGAGCTGCATTGGTTTGAATTAGGTTTGCTTGGGGACAAGCAAACGGTTAAGTGTGGGGGAGTTTGATAGACCAGTGATTACACATGTTTTTACCCCTATTCTTGAGCCGTTTGAGATGTCGATTCCCGTGTTTTAGGCCGATTTCACGCTAGGGTGTTCTTGTTTGTGATATTTCAGGTCCTAGTACGTGAATGAAGGTTTAGGAACGAGTTCGGGTCGATTGGACGAAGATCGGACGCGTGGCGAGTCGCTGAGGAAGTCACACGGGCACACACAAAACCCACACGGCCGTGCAAGTTATCAATGTGGCCGTGTGGGATTGTGCGAGCCTTCACACGGGCAGGAATAAATCCCACACGGCCATGTCATGAACCAAAGTGGCCGTGTTGAATTCTGCGAGGCTTCACACGGGCAGACTGAAGGCTCCACACGGCCGTGTGCCCCTGGCCGTGTTGGAAGCCTGAAGTCACTTAACGAAACACCGTGTGACATGGCCGTGTGAGTCGGGATTTTCTGGTTTTAAGCCAATTTCCAGCCACATGTGAGGGGATTCAAGTTTTAGAGAGGCAGAGCGATTCCTAGAGAGAGAAAGCGACGAACAAGAGTTCCCAAGTTCCCTAGCTTGATCTTCATCACCATTGGAGCTTGGCTTGAGCTTGGAGGAATGTCGATCAACGCCCAGGAGCAGAAATCCATCCTTCACAGTATGGTTTCCGCATCTGAATCTGCCTTTGCTTCTTTCTCCATGGAGTAGTTCTCACATTCATCTGGGTATGGGAAACCCTAGATTTGTATGTTAGGTTTGATTGTATGAACCCAAGTACAGATTCTATGATTTGATTATATTCAATTGAGGTTTGAATGATTGAATGGCAAGAATCCTAATCAAATTCCTGTTGTTTCTACTTTAACCTAGAATGAGAATATCTGCCTAGGTTGATAGAGCACCCTTAATTGAAGGTAGTGAATTGGCGACTTTAGTCGAGGAACCAATTCACTATTTTATACCGAATTTACTTCGGTAGTGGAGGTTTTGTTCGTTAGGGCCTCAATCTGTTTACTCCGGTGGAGGTTAGTCGCCCGCTAGAGACTCAGATTGAGAGGGTCTGGAGACCTTTAGTCGAGACTTCAGACTGTTTAAGAACCTTCCGCAGTATAACTATCATAGAAACTGAACTTGGTAATTGCAATCCGGCTTAACTGCAGTCTAGGGGGAACCATATCCGGGTGACCTCTCTCGACTTGAAAACAACCGTTTAACTTGCTTTGTGTTTTTGTTTGTTTGAACCCGCACTTAAGTTTTACCGCTAGATAATAACAATTCGCTGAGTAGTTATCAAATCTAGGACCCGGGTTGACATTAAAACCCAAACCCGCTATACTACGCTTTAATAAGTGGTTTGACTTGGCCATTTTCTAGAGTGACAGTAGGAATGAGTTAACTATCAGCCGCTACGACTGGTAACCGTTTCCTTTGTCATTTTGGATTAGGTTTAGACCCACATGGAGAAGTACTATAAATACTTCTCCTACTCCTCTGTAATCTGTAATCTCCTCGATATAGTGAAACTAGCTCTCTCTCGCCCGTGGACGTAGCTAACACACATCGTGTTAGTGAACCACGTAAATCGTGTGTCTGTGTTTTTCGATTCTCGCTTTTGTATTCTTGCTTTATCGTTTCCGGCGATTTCCCGATCCGTAGCAGCGCGTTTATAACAAGTTTTAAAAAATTGGGTAAATTCGGTCCAGTTTAACCGGATGTTTATGCCATTTCTATCTAGCCAATGGATTGGCCTTCAAATACGTATATCGGAATCCGGCAACGGTGCTGTGAAAGGCACCCTGAACGTATTTTTTCCTTGCGCTATATAAAGCTACGTAGACATATATGATATACATAACAAGGTTAAGCTAGTTTTCCAGAGGTGCAGATCCATTGGCCGACGAAGATGTCGTCACAGTTGAGGTTGGGGTTGATGTCGAAAAAGCCTTTGTCAGTTAGGTTGGAGGCTTTCGCCAAATCGAAGCAGGTGTCTCCGCTCTGGAAGCCGTAGACAGTGTCGCACACCAATCTGGCCGTGATAGGGAACGGCGGGACCATCGGCGCCGGTGCTGCAACCATGCATATGCATATCATAAAACCATGAGCGAAATTATACTTATAGATCCCCGCACGGGCGCAGCTGATATATATATCATGTAGTTCACGATGAAGGAATAGCAGTTACCTGAGTTGGTCACGAGGACCAAAGAGAAGATGAGAACAGCAACAAGACTAATGGTGACTATTTTTGCGTTTGAGCTGCGTCCCTTGAACTCCATGGCTTTAGTATTTTCTCGTGTTTCCGGTTGTTATTAGGGATGTAAATACAAGTGTTGTTGTGGGTAATAATAATGAGTAGTAATAGCAATCTATTTATAGCGGAATTAACATTGTTTTAATCCGGAGTTCTTGAGCTGGGTTTTAGTTTACAGCGCTTTGAGCTAGCATAGGCGATTACAACAAACTATGAAGAACTGTCCGGCGGACGGACGTCACGATCTAGAAGCATATTCTTGATCTTAAGAACAATACAGAATTAATTAATAATATATTTATATTAATACTAACTTAATAGTTGCGGTTTTCTAAGGGTTTTGATGATAGAACTGCAAGAAGATGTAGCAATTGAGTACGAGAGTTGGATTAGCCGATTAAGGATGCCCAAAAGGAAATATCAGGATGATACAAGTGGGACGAGAGGTTGCTAATTAAGCCCGAGCTTGATGGTTTGGATCTCCCTCCACATTTCGTATACATGATGCATCCATCCCCTTTATTCGATCGGGTCCAAAAGTAGCTGAGGCCCACCCGAATATTCTTGAGAACAATGCATGCATTTGAGGAATAAGAAGGTACCAGTAATGGAACCCAAGACTAGTTAATAACTAATCATTAGGATAGAATTGATTAAAGTTTGCCAGCTTTTTATTATCAAAAGCGGCAAATTTATTCATTGTGCTAAAATAAGCCACGCATTGAAAAAGAGGAAGTCGACAGTCTCGTTGCTTGGTTTCTTGGTTTCTTAATGACAGAAGGATACTGAAGGGAATTTTATTTATAAAGGTTTGGATGCAAAATAAGGAGAATTGAGGTTAAGTTAGACTTTGCCTCGGATTACACATAATTCAATGTCTTAAATGTATATATGTAATAGAAAATGACTTGTAGTGTAAATGTGTAAAGGATAAATATGTTCTCTAATCACAATAGAGTCATTATTTCATATCATAGAAATTATCTTCTATTTTTTTAGTCTATTGCATAACTCACAATACTACTGAGAATTGTGTGTCAAGAACTAGTTGATCTCAATAGAGTTGTTAGGAAAGATACCATGTGTTTAACAAATGGGGGTCGTGGGGATTCAAACACAAGACCTCTCAATCACAGAAGACTCTGATATCATGTCAAGAACCAATTGATACCAATAAGGCAATAACTCGAGTTGTTAGAAGAGGTTCAATAGTGAATCTTATACCACACACTAACATTGCGAACTTTATTCCTCAAATTTAAGAGTGTTTTTGCGAGATACCAGTAACAACTTATGGGTTTGTCCCTGAATGTACGTTATAATCTTCCATACTATTTCACAAACTAGTTCCCATACTTGATCATCTCGCTTCCCTCCAGGCTTCGGTCATAAAATATTTGCGCAAAATTAAACATAACATACCTCCTTTTTTACCTTTTCCCAAACTGAAAATTACTACATGGATCAGTAAATCTTTTTCCAAATTTTAGCAGTATCCTAAATATATCTTATATCCCTTGGATCAATCCGATATTGTTCATATAATTTGACAAACTAGTGTTCATGCCTCATGTGACCATGTCCCTTCTTTTGAGACTTCAGTTATAAAAATATGGAGATAGACTCTTGTCTCATATTAGGGTATCTCATCATTCTATCATATATTCTATATTCATGCAGATTCACTTATACTCAAATCAGAACCTTTTTTTCAAGCACTCTCTAGTTGTTAATTAATATATAAAAGCCTAATATTGGGGTTACCATTCATTAGTGGCTTTCACATTCCTCCAAGTGTAAGTGAGGAAGTTCCAAGTCCTTCTTTTACCCCACTCTCTATTCTACATTCTTTGTGTTTAGTTATAGTTCATTAGGTTTTCATCTATGGCTTTTCGCACAATCATCGCCTTTGCCCTCTTTGCAGCTCATCTCGAAATACTTTCAGCAGAATCTTAAGTTGTTCCCCACCACCGTTTCCAATGCCCGCTACCACGAGTTTTATATTAATATATAAAAACCTAGGTTGTGAGTTACTATTTGGTGGCAACAAAACTGCAAGTGCACAGTGTCGTATAAGTAATAAAGTGTAAGTAAACTTATCATTCTCTAGGGGATTGGTGAAGTTCAATAGTTAACAAATTTAGTTCGAGAAACTATAGAAACTGCAATGATTGTAATCAAGTGATGAGTTGCATAAATACGTAAATTAACAAACTCGATAAATCAACTATTTTGGAGAAATTGATATAGGAGAGTTTCGGGGGAAATACACGATTTTACTATTTTACCTCAATAAATTTAATTACCCTTGTTAATAAATTTAATCCATCTTTCTACAGTCGGGATACCTCTAAATTGCCTAAACAAAGGAGTAGAGAAAGTACTAAGTGCATGTTGAATTTAATCCCCAACTTACAAGAGTCTTCCTTTCTTCAAAATGCTCAACTCCCAAGTGTGTCAAAGTAGCTCTCTCATTTGATTTTTCTCTCCAAAATCTGTCTCCAAAAGTGTCTACTAAGTCTCCTAGTGGCTGTCCCTTTTAAATCCATTTTCTATAGATTTAATCCCACAAAACAAGGCAATTGCAGATCCCATTTTCAAGAGAAAGCTGCTGCCAGCTTAAGTCTCTCTCCTTCCATTTATTTTTCCGCATTTTTTTTATCAATTGGCAAGCCACCAAATCCATTTGCTCACTTCAAGAAAACTGATCCAATTCCAATGATTTCTGAGGCTGCTGACGGTAGAGTGAAGATTCCAACCAACAATAATTCAATTTTGGTCTTTATCAGTTTGGCATCCTGCTGGACGTTTGCCACTGCATCTGCATTCGTCCACTGCACTTTGTTTTGTTCACAATCTTAGATCTGCATTAAATCACTACATGTCTTGGTAATGATACTGGGGCCATTTCATGGTCAATATGAACTAATTTAGAGCAATTTAATCACATACATACATAAGGATCATTCATTTATGGACAGAATTCATGTATGTTTATGAAGCTTATCAATATTCATTAGTGGCTCTCAAACTCGCGATAACTCACAACGTATATTAATTAATATTATTAATATATAAAAGCCTAACGTTGGAGTTACTATTCATTAGTGGCTTTCACACTCCTCCAAGTGCCAGTGGGGAAGTTCCAAGTCCTTCTTTTAGTTTTTCCCCACTCTCTATTCTATAACCTTTATGTTTAGTTGTTCGTTAGGTTTTCATCTATAGCTTTTCGCACAATCATCACCTTTGCCCTCTATTTTTGCAGCCCATCTCGAAATACTGTCGGCAGAATCTTAAGTTGTTCCCCACCATCGTTTCTCAAGGCCGCGTACACGAGAGTTTTATATTAATACTAGTTAATATATTAAAGCCTAACATTGGAGTTACTATTCATTAGTGGCTTTCACACTCATCCAAGTGCTAGTGGGGAAGTTCCAAGTCCTTCTTTTAGTTTTACCCCACTCTCTATTATACAACCTTTGTGTTTAGTTATTGTTCGTTAGGTTTCATCTATAGCTTTTCGCACATCATCGCCTTTGCCCTCTATTTTTGCAGCTCATTTCGAAATACAGTCCGCAGAATCTTAAGTTGTTCCCCACCATCATTTCTCAAGCCCGCTACCACGAGTTTTATATTAATATTAGTTAATTGGCTAGCGCTATGCGGCGAGTCGTATAAAAGCTACATAGATGGACTTTTACTCATTTGAGCCATTATTTAGGAAGTTCTAAGACTTAAGTGAATTGAAATAATGCAATATTAATTAGTTCTAAAATAAAACTGGGTTGTATAATGGAGTTCATGTGAGTACTCATTTACGTGAAGTGTCTTCAACAATTAGATATGGAGTCTTGGTGAACTAATTGTGACCAAAATAGTGGAGATAGAGGTATTTTGAGATGGTGACAAACTCACTAAATAAAGGCTCAAGCGACTTTATATGAAATAAAAACAATGAATATGAAAAATATATTACTCTCATTATAAGATGGAATTTCGTTTAATTAAAAAAGTATGCCTACTTAATTGTCATTACTCTAGCGGTTTTATAACATTACTCTAGCAGTTTTTGTAACATGCCTATACAGTCTCTACGATTCACATTTTAGTGGTCCAACAGTTCACTCTAATATAGAAAAAATGAAAAATACATTACATTGCTTTCCAAAAAGCACTACTTGGATAATGAATAAGTAAATCAAATTTTAATTTTTTGTCTCTTGGATGACATAGCAATAAGTACACAGTTCTTTTACATCAATTATTATATTCTACTTAACAATATACATTCTTAAACTCACATTCTGAATGCATAAAATAAAATAATCGGGATTCATTGTACGAATTCATTGACCCTGCATGTAGCTCTTCTTAAAGATAGGGTTCATAATTTCCCATCATAAGATTGAAAGATAAATGTTAATTTTGTATTTTTATAGTCCAGAAAGAAACCATGAAATATGGTAATAACTAATAAGATGGAATTTGGAAACAAAACCACCAGAGAAGAAGGTTAGTAAAGGTGGCCAAGTGGCATCCTCATATGACAACGTGTAACTCATGCAATCCCTCCCACTGTAATCTCTACTTCCCCCAATTCGTCGAAATCCTCGTTGATCAGAATGTATCCTGCCCCTGAAATCCTCACTCAGTCTCTTATTCCACCTGTTCTCGCCCTTATTCTGAAAGATTTGTAGAGCGCAAAACACAAACACACGAGACGATATTTACGTGGTCCTTCTCATTCGGTGTGAATGAGCTTACTTCACGGAGAAATTGTACTATCTCAGCTTATTCATTCTTAGTTTTAGCCGATACACTTACAGCAAATATATATAACCCTAATCAACTAGTCTTCCTAGGGTTACAAGAGACCTGCGGCTAAAAGGGGAAAAGACCAAGAAACCCCTAAAGCCAAACACGTCTATGTACTAAGAATAGTATAGGTATAACTATCCTTTTACTCCCCCACAAGTTGAGGCATGTAGGTTACAAATGCCCAGCTTGGACAAGAGAGAATGAAAACGGTCACCGGCGAGACCTTTAGTGAACAAATCTGCAAGCTGAACCGCAGTGTGGACTTTCTGAGGACGAATCTCACCGGAGGTGACATGGTCACGGATGAAGTAGTAGTCAAGTTCCACGTGCTTCGTGCGTTCATGGAACACGGGGTTGGCGGCAATGTGAAGAGTCTCCTAATTATCACAATTAAGGATTGTGGGACTTGTGCTGGCGACACCCATATGCCTGAGAAGTGCGCGAAGCCAGATAACTTCACTAACAGTGCTGGCCATGGGGCGGTACTTAGCCTCAGCAGAAGATCGCGTGACAACAGATTGCTTCTTGGTCCTCCAAGAAACCGGGGCACCACCAAGGGTGATAAAGTAACCAGAAGTCGACCGACGAGTGGTTTGACAGCCGCCTTAGTCGGCATCACAATGAGCTGTCAAGTGAAGAGGGCCACTCGAAGGGAGAAGAATGCCCTGACCTGGTGCATTCTTGAGGTAACGAAGAACACGCTCAGCACCAGCCACATGCGCAGACGTAGGCGCATGAACATAGCGGCTGAGGATATTAACTGCATAGACAATATCTGGGCGCGTGACTGTGAGGTACTGTAACCGACCAATAAGACGACGGTAAGCAGCAGCAGCATCCGGAGGAACCAGGACAACATGTTCATCATGTCGGGTGAGTTGATGATGCTACTCAATAGGGAAAACACTAGGACGACCACCTGAGAAGCCACTGTCACGAAGAAGGTCCAAAGTGTACTTACATTGACAAAGTGCAATACCAGCACGGGAGCGAGCAACTTCGATCCCCAAGAAGTACTTAAGTGGTCCCAGATTCTTTATGCCAAACTGACTATGAAGAGCATCCTTGACCTGTTGAATGAGGGCCAAATCATCACCTGCCAGGATGATGTCATCCACATAGATGAGGGCAACAACGTATGTGCCATGACTACGACGAACGAATAAAGAGTAATCAGCACTAGATCGTGTAAACCCCAAACCAGTAAGCGTGGCAGCAAACTTAGCATACCAGTTCTGAGAGGCTTGCTTGAGTCCATAGATGGACTTGTGAAGCCGACAAACTCGGGAATCGCCAGGAGCTGCAAAACCCTGTGGAATTTGCATATACACTTCCTCATGAAGATCCCCATGCAAAAAAGCGTTATCAAAGTCAAGTTGATGAACGACCCAGCCACGAACTTCGCCGCCGAGGCAAAGGTATCATGATAATAAATACCTTCTGTTTGAGTGAATCCCTTGGCAACAAGACGGGCTTTGTACCGCTCAACAAAACAATCGGAATTGAACTTGATTTTATAGACCCATTTCGAAGAAACAACACGTTTTCCAGGAGGCAAACTGACAAGAGTCCAAGTACCATTACCAACCAATGCGTCGATTTCCTTTTGCATTGCAATCCTCCATTCTTCATACTGAACTGCCTCTCGAAAACTCGTGGGCTCAACCTGACTAGAGATTGCGGCCAAGAAACTTTGGTGCTTGGGAGAGAAGGTGTCATAACTGACATAATGAGACATGGGATACTGCACATTAGATGGAGGCAACTGGACGTCATACCCATCTAACCGCCGAGAAACCTGGCGGACTCGATCACTGCGACGGGGAGCAACGGCTGGCGGATCAGGAGACACAGGGGCAACTGGCGCTGGTGCGGACGTGGTTGTGATGCCAGGGCGTTGCTCGGCTGCAGAGGAAGTGCGACCCTGCTGCTGCTCACGTGCATGGTCATGCAAATCGGACGACAAGGGGAGTGCTTGACCATTCTCAGGCAACGCCACGTGATGAGAGTCTTCGTCATCCACTACAGCAGACGCGGGCAAAGGAGTAGGCATCGGCGAAGGTGAGGACATGGTTTCCTCAAATGGAAAAATATTCTCCACAAAACGAACATCTCGAGAGACATAAAAGAACCGATACGTGAGATCAAATAGACGATAACCCTTCTGGAAAGCCGGGTACCCCATAAACACCGAACGTCTTCCACGTTCATCAAACTTAGAGATTTCTTTATGAGTGTCTTTGCCATATGCCAAACAACCCATGACACAAAGATGATCATAAGAAGGCGCCTTTCCAAGTAGAATTTCGTACGAAGAACGATCCTGCAAAACTTTGCAGGGCAATCGATTAATGAGATAAGTTGCTGTCAGGACACAATCACCCCAGAACTTTAAAGGCAAATTTGCTCGAAATCGAAGGGCTCGAGCTGTTTCAAGTAAACGATAATGTTTCCTCTCGACCACCCCATTCTGCTGAGGAGTGTCGGTACAAGAGGTCTGCAGAACAATGCCCCTATCGTCATAGAAAGCACGAAGACTACCTATCTGAAACTCTAACCCGTTGTCAGCTTGGATACGTGCCACTTGCTGACTGAACTAAGTCATGACCATGTTAATGAACATCTTTAAAAACCCCTCAACATCCGATTTGTAAGACATGAGGTAAACCCACGTTGCTCTACTAAAATCATCAACAATTGTGAGAAAATAGCGAGCTGAATTTTGAGTAGGAACCTTGAAACTGCCCCAAATATCCACATGAATGAGCTCAAAACAACGACTGGTTTTTATCGAATGTCTAGGAAAAGGCAACCGTGTCTGTTTAGCACGCATACAAGAATCACAGGTCTCACTACTGCATTTATTTTGACTGGAACGAAATAACAAAGGTGTCTTTTTCAGTGACGGATGGCCCAACCGAGCATGCCAAAGCTCCCCCATTTCAATGTCACCGCTGGCCCCCAAAGCCTGAGATCCATCAGCACCATATAGACGAAGATAATAGAGCCCATCACGGAGCTGTCCCGTCCCAATCGTCCTCTTGGAGTTTAAGTCCAGGATTACGCAAAAATCGCATAAAAAGGTCAAAGCGACATCAAAATCTTGAGTGAGCCTGCTGACTGACAAGAGATTGCACTTAAACAACGGAAGACTGATCACCCGACTAAGCTTCATTCCATGTGATAAACTGACTTTACCAACCCGTTTAACTGTAATTTTATCCCCATTCGGAATGCTGACTGGCAAGTAACCCGAAACTTCCACAGAGTTTTCTAACAATGATTCATCGTTCGTAATATACTCATTGCATCCCGAATCTATAATCCACTCAGACTGTGAGAGAGACGTACCTGCCATATTCACCTGCGGATCGAATGCCGAGGACAGGCTCGACTGCCGTCCGTTATGGTTGAGAAATTCCAAGAGCTGTTGCACCTAATCTGAACTCAGCCCCGGAATGCTAACCCCTGCTCCAGTCGAGGATTGCGCAGCGCGAGGATTGTTGGGTCAACTGTGCTCCTTCTCGCGTTCAGCTGGGCGCGACTCACGATCGCGATCTCTCTCTCGTTCTCCTGCTCGAGGCTTCCTCTCGGGCCAACCGATTATTTCGTAGCAGTTTTCCTTTGAGTGCACAGGACGCTGACAATGACTGCAGCGCTGCCGCTCCTTACAATCACTGCTACGAGCTCACTCCTCCCTCCTGTTCACATCCACCGCGGGGCGATCCTGGCAAACCTGAAAGGCAGCAGCATCGATAGTAGGGCGCCTGCTTGCAGCAATCTGTTTGTGCTGCTCTTCGTCGATACCAGGCGATAGGCCTCACCGAGAGTCGGAGTAGGCTTCATAGATAGGATTTGTGTCTTGACAGTTCCAAATGCATCTCCCAATCCCAAGAGGAAATCAAAAAGTTGATCATTCTCTTGATTACTCATCACTTTCTTGTCTATTTCACACGTGCACAGCCCACAGGTGCATCGCGGAATAGGCGTAATGGTTTGCATTTCTTCCCAAATGGCTCGCAGCTTGGTGAAGAACGTTGAGACCGTGAGTTTTTCTTGCCTCAATGCACTGAGGTTTGACGGAGCTCATAGGCTCTAGGCACTGATCCACGTCCAAATCGCGCCTCTAGGTCAATCCACATCTCACGCGCAGTTTTCGCGTATCGGATCGAACTACGTACCTCCTTGTCCATGGCTGTCTTCAGCCATCTCTTGACGAGGGCATCGCACTGAAGCCACGCTACCTGCAACTCGCCTGCAGCCTCCGGCTTGACTACTATTCCATCGACTATGCCGAGCTTGTTCTTTGCGATCAAGGCCTCGGTCATGTCCATGACCCACTCCCCGTAATTGGAGTCGGTTAACAACTCACCAACGAACAATTGGTCGGGATTATCTGAAGCTTGGATCCGCAACACAGCAGGGATGACCAAAGGTGGGACACCACCTCCTCCGCCGCCATTAGGGTTGACTAGATCACGATTGCCGCCATCAGAGTTCATGCCACTCATTGTGAATATTAGGTTTTAATAAACCAGCTCTGATACCATGAAAGATTTGTAGAACGCAAAACACAAACACACGAGATGATATTTACGTGGTTCTTCTCATTCGGTGTGAATGAGCTTACTCCACGGAGAAATTGTGCTATCTCAGCTTATTCATTCTTAGTTTTAGTCGATACACTTACATCAAATATATATAACCCTAATCAACTAGTCTTCCTAGCGTTACAAGAGACCTGCGGCTAAAAAGGGAAAAGACCAAGAAACCCCTAAAGCCAAACAAGGCTATGTACTAAGAATAGGATATGTATAACTATCCTTTTATATTCCCTCCTTTTCGAGCTCCAATCTGATGAGCCCGCCAGCAGTGTTGAAGAAACGTAGACAGGAAGAGTTGCAAAATTAAACCAAATTATTCAGCTATTGGGATTTGGAGTTGGGCCGATTAGTGATTGCACCTACGACTATCCAACTCCGAGCCCAGCTTCGCAGCAACCCCGACTATCCAACTCCGATCTCACCTTAGCTTGGCCGGCCGCCAGGGGATCGGCTGAGGGGGAAAAGGGGAAAGAGTTGCCTACCAAGCAAATACCCAGAGATACCACCAGTTGGACTTGCCTAATCGCTAGCGGCTAGCCGGTTGACGAATCGGAAATTGGAGGAGAACGGAGAAAATCACGGCACAGGGAAAGAGGGTGTATGGTTGCTAATGGTGAACACCCCCGCATTCCAACAAGACCCCGAATGCTAAACAGGCGCTATTTTTTTATCAAAACGATCGCTCGTATTACCGAGAAAACAGACAGATACAAAGGAGTTCAAATGGCCGAAAACAGCCAAAAAAAAAAAAATCGAACCCAACTAAAGAAGGAAACAATGAAAGGGCTTTTCATGCCACCAAATGGGCAACCCTATTACAATGCCTACCAACAAACTGGACAGAGAAATGCACAAAGGATTGACGAAGCACCATCATCTCCTCGAGAATCGTCCCCCTACGAGTATCATTGGTCATTCCTGCCACGAGCTTGTCAACGACGACCTTAGCATCCCTCGCAAAAAGAATCGTTGTCAAGCCCCGAGCTAGACACCATCGCATCGCATCCCGGAAAGCCAACTGCACCACAAGGAAAGGATCCTCAATGAACTCATATAGCCTCGCCTTCGCGGTCACCACTCTTCCAAACGGATCTTGTAACACCCAACCCCCAGCACCATGAGACCCGCATCTCACAACCCCATCAACCCGAACCACCCAAAGGCCCGGGCTAAGAACCTGATTAAGACCCCCGGAAAGCTCGGCCATGCCACCACCACCATCCACGACCGGATGTGCCTCATTCGCCACCTCCCATTCCACCACCTGCAAACGAAATTGAGAAAGCAAAACAGGTATGGTGTATAGAGTAAAGTCAAACACCACCCAATTCCGCGCCTTCCAAATCCGCCAAAACAGGGCCACGACCTGCATTAAAACCTGACAATCCAAATTATCCTCTTCGAGGACCGTCTCTAGAAAGTTGCCATGTGATCTTGGGGAAAACTATCTCGAACCCCATCAAGACCAGTCCCTCCCTAGACCCCCTGGGCCACCCTATAGCGAAAGAAGAGGTGTTCAAGAGACTCCTCCTCCTCCCCGCACACCGGACACTCCCGCACACCATCCACCCCTCTCAGGCTGAGTGCCTCCCATGTCGTCAAAACCCGGCACACCAGTTTCCATATGAAATACTTCGATTTCATAGGCAAGGATGCGGACCAGACCCTCTTCCATAATCCATGATCCCAAGGAGCCACCCCTTGCTTATTCACCAACTCCTTCTCTCGTCGCAATTGAGAAGCTAAGTGGTACCCCGACTTAACGGAATACACACTCGAAGATTCCCCATTCCAGACCAAGCGATCAGGAACGGGATCAATAGGCAGGGGAATAGCCGCAATTGCCCGAACCGTGTTTTCCTCAAATATTTGACGTAGACAATCCATCCTCCACGCCCCCTGTTGAGGCTGAATCAGTGAAGCCACCATCCCATCCACCCTGACAATCCCTTGCCGAGCACAAGGTGGGCATGGATGAAGACGAGGCACCCAATTATCATGAAGAACATCCACCATTGTGCCCGATCCTACCTGCAAACACAAACCCTGTCGCAACAGATTTCTCCCATGAAGAATCCCACGCCATCCCCAAGAAGGGGGAGAACCAGGGGAAGCCTTGAGAATAGACGTACGAGGATAATACTTTCCTTTCAGCAAGCGTGCCACCAGTGAATTTGGCTCTTTCCAAAGACGCCAAGCCAATTTCGCTAGCAGTGCCTGATTAAATTCCTCAAAACATGTGCTATTTATATTAGTATATATATACTAAATAAAAGCCTAAGTTGTTAGTTAATATTCATAAATGGCTCTAAAACTCGTGGTAACTCACAACCTAACATTGGAGTTACTATTCATTAGTGGCTTTCACACTCCTCCAAGTGCAAGTGAGAAAGTTTCAAGTCCTTCTTTTACCTTACTCTCTATTCTATAACCTTGGTGTTTAGCTATTGTTCGCTAGTTTTCATCTAATGCTTTTCGCACAATCATCATTTTTGCCCTCTATTTTTGCAGCCCATCTCGAAATACTGTCGGTAGAATCTTAATTATTTTTTTTTACACGCCGAAGTAATAGTGAGCAGACTTTTACTAGTATATATAAAGCTCAAGTTGTGTTACTGTTGCCTAACTTTCCTTGACAGCCTACTAATTATTGGTCCACTAATCCCTACCCAGCAACTAACTAATGCGCTTCATTTTCCATTTGTGAGCTTTAAGTAACAATTATGGACTTTCAACAGCATGCCCTTCAAATTTTATGCGGCTTTTTGGCTTGGTAACATTCCGATGTGCTCAGCGGCGGATCCAGAACACAGAAGTGCACTAGGCCGCATTTTATTAGAAAATTAGAATAGTAAAAAAATATAATGATTATAATTTTTTTACAATGTAAATTGTACACGACGGTATTTTAATTTAGCGAATGCATTAATAATGGAGTCCACGTCCATACCAATAATATACACTATTTCAAATAAAATACTTGAGATATCGACTAGAAATCCATCGCTCATTTTGTTGCGCAAATCAATTTTCACATGTTTCGTTGTTGAAAAGGTTCTATTCGTATTAGATGTTGAAACGAGCAACATCAACACTAGACAAATCAATATACTAATCAATTTGCATTGTGTTTCCATCCCTATATCCACCAGTTGCTCTAGTAAATTTTCCAAGGTAACGAACCTCATATATGTTTTAGTCTTTTATGTTTTAAACTTTTTGAATTTTTAGGTTTCATTATTTTTTTAGACGAATAACCTTTGGGGTTAGAATTTATAAGCTAAATTTAGAGTAGTGATTTTGAATATGTTCATCTGAATTATTTTTCTAATTATACCCAATCTTATTATAAAATAACAACGACCCGAATATCTAAAATCGAAAAATTCATAAGGCCTATACTAACTATGGATCCAGAGGAGGGCTGGGCCGGGACCCGAGGTGGCCACCCCCTGGATCCGCCACTGGATGTGCTTCTCCTTTGGAAGCGGAAGCAAAAACAATGGTGGAAGGCATCTCTTTGGCTTGTTAATATATATAAAACAAAACCACAGTTACTGTTACCTAAACTCTCTAGCCGATTGGGCCTCTTTATGGTTTTTTTTTTACAACTAATGAATTTTGGGAGGTTTGCATTAATGTGGAGCTTCAGTTATTTACTTTTGATAATCTCTCAGCATTTCTTCCTTTATTACCTTGACAAATCTATTAAAAGTCTAAAATCACATCAATTAAATATAAGGTTCTCAATCCGGTTTAGCCTGTTGGTCCGATTGAGTTGGTGGGTTGATGGTAAGAAATACAGGCCAACCTACAGGTTGACAACTTTACTAGAGAGGTGGTGAGTTTCGTAAAAATGTGGAAAATACTAGATGATTAAATTTAGGGCATATCTTGAACTATTTTTTTAAATTCGTAAAATAAAATGTATTCATAAAATATATTTTTGTTTGACCTTTTCAAGAGTCTCCATCTACAAAAAAATCACAAGAAAATCAACGATTTCTTATCATAAATAAAATTAAAAGAACATAATCATATTCAGATCAGAGTTGTATCCAAACAGACAACTACCCACACGGTTGCTAATAAACGCGAGACAAAGCGCGCATCACCGCCTAATATAATATATAAAGTATGCAGCATATAGCACTTGGAGGAACGAAGTTACTTTGCACCATCTTGGCAATAAAATATAGTAGAAATTTTCATTATGATGTGGACACACAAGATTTTCCAATTATTATACACTTTAAAAAATACTAGTTTTTTGGTCCGTGCTCCGTCGCGGTAAGAAACTAATGATTTAATTGAAATCAAATCATTTATAAAATTATTCAGATAAGATACAAATGTTAGTTTCACGTTATTTCTTAATCATTACGAATAACATGCGTCATCCGATTGTTTAAGTGATACATTGTAAATAACTATTTCTACATAAAGTTTAGGTAGTGTTTAATTATTATAGAAAACTTAAATATTATTTTTTTTTAATTGATACATAAATGATTATTTGTCCATAAATTTTACGTAGTTTCTAATCATTAAGAAAAACTCATGTAGGTATAGAACGTTATTCCATAAATTTTCATAATGTGTGGTCTAATAGTATAATCAAGTTATAGTAAGTAACATTGACGAATTTTTAATTTATGTAAATTTTATTGAATGTTGTTACAAAAATATTTTATAATATGTGGTCTAATAATAATTATTGTAGGGAATAAAACTCATATGAATAATATTGCAGAAAAAGAGAAAAAAGGGCTTATGTTAAAATTGGGTTTATGTATGTAACTATTATTGAATCTTGTTACATAAATATTTCATTGGTGTAATAATAATTGCTTATAAATTTTAGACTTATTGTAGAAGTGGTTGTAGAGAATAAAACTCATATGAATACTATTGCAGAAAATGAGAAAAAAGGCTTATGGTAAAATTGGGTAATGGAATAAAAACCCATTGTGAACAGTACTCGTGGAAAAAAATAGCCTATTTTTTTTTAATAAACAATGAAAAGTGCTTGTCCTTTTAATAATATAATAATTATTATTATTATTTGGTGACCTCCATTTAACTTCAAATTAATATATTTTGTAATTGAGGTTAATATAAACTAAAAATCAAAACTTAGTGGCGTTTGTTTGTTGCTACTAGTTACCATTACAATTGTTGAGAGGTGAAATTATCAAAACTTTGTGAAAATACTACCTTTTCCCTAAAAATATTTGCGCAAAATCAGAAATTATGCGTACGAAACAAGCGCGCGCACAGTTGGGAATTTTTCTGGTACGAAATTCTTGATATTGCGCGTAGAAAGTAAGCTAAGGCGGGTGAAAATGGAATACGATCCCCCTTTGCAAGTTCACATGAAAAGCCGACACGCTTTGCCCCCCCCAAAACAAGAATCCCACTGCCTACCACTTGCCACTACGTCTCTTCTTATAAATAAAAGCTGCATCTCATTTCACCGCTCACTCTCACCTAGTAATTATAACCATTGTCGTCCTACCTCCCTCCCCCGCCCGATCATGTCGTGCTTCAACTTCCGGCTTCCTCCGGCCAAGAAGGCATGGAAGAGCTTCACCAACAAGCTCCGAAGCAAGCTCCACAGCCTCCACAATCCAAAACCCATGAAGTTTCATCCACCCAAACACAGCTCCGCCGTCGCTCTCACTTTCACCACCAAACCCTACGGAGCAATTACTCCTTTCCTCCACAAGTCCAAGCACCGGAAGAGCAAGCAGCAACGAGGCAGCGGCGGCGGCCTGGCGCGTGCTCTGCTGCCCTTCAAGAGAAAGGGCGGCCGCGGCCGCCTCCGGCTGCACTACTTGAACAAGAGTTGTTGTGCCGCCCCTGTGTTCGTCGACAACCTCTTCAAAGTGGAGCCACCGAACCGTAACGTGACGGAGGTTGTGATAAGTCGTCACTACTGTGGAACGTCGAGTGGGAAGAGCACGGTGGATGCTAAGGCCAACGGAGAAGCTGATGATGACGATGATATGTGGGATTCGATGGGAATTTCATCGCCTCTGATGACGGGGATCGACGAGAGAGCTGAAGAGTTCATTTCCAGCTTCCGCGCGGAGATGCAAGTCCAGGAGAGGATTGCCCGTACTTTGTAGCATCTGCTAATTTGCTTGCCATAGCAGTCTACTGTAAATTCCCAACTGTATGCTGATAGGTTTGATCTCTTCCCGTGTGGTGGATTAAAGGTGCAGGCGCCTCCATTTGATTCAACCAGTTAAATTGGTTCGGTATTGGACCAGAAAATGGTGTTTATTGGTGGAGTTATCTAGTGAATCTGTGTTGTAAACAAAATACAAAATAAGTACATGATGGTTTTATATTTTGTTTACTTTTTCAAGATAGATGTTTATTTTTTTTAATAATGATAGACGAATTTATTTATGTATGAAAGGATGAAATGACTCAAACACGTTATGTGAGGAAGTACGGGGGGGAAAAACAGAGTAAAGGGAATCCAATGACACTTCTTCTCCCGGGCAATTGGTAATTACATAGCTAGAGGCTCAACCCTTACTGGATACATCTACAAGTAAATTCAAATGCATAGCGAAGATCATCGTCTTCATATGATGCAAACAATCATCATTCAATTGCTGCAATGTTGAAGAACACAAACAAACTTTGCCTTAAATGTTTTGTTCTCAAAGAATTATCGTTCAGCGGCATAAGTTTAAATTGTTCAAATTACATATCACCCAAGAGCAATCACACGTTAATTGAGTTAGTTTAGTCCATTTTTCATTTTTAATTGTTAAGCGCTTACACCAAAAATACATACATTTTTTCATATTTAAAAAAATTACTCGGAGATGTCAAGTTGGATAATTTCAGTTTTCGATATTTTTCGTCCAACAAGCACCAACTCACATTCATCTGCATTTTGACTAGCCCAAGCAGTGGTTGCATGAAAATTTATATAGTTTTGTTATCCATTGCTTTTTTGCATATATTTCATTGTTGGCGTGAGATTCATTTGAACACCTCAGGTTGCCATGATTCGAGGCTAATTACACATATTTTTACGCTTCATTTCTTGATCGTTTGACTTGGTAATTGGAGGAGTCAAGAGCACTGTGCACGTCTCACGGGCCTAAAGGTATTCACCATTGCCAAACTGTGAAAATTTACCACAGACCGTGAAGTCGGACAAAAACGACAACTGTCAATTGCATTTTTTATCAAGATAACGGCCGGGCTTCCGACGTCACGACCGTTAAGAGTGACTGTGAAACCGACCGTCGGGCTATATAAAAGACAGCAGCGGGGAAAGAGAAAGGAGAGCTAGTTTTTGGAGGCGAAATTGATTCTCTCTCTAGGATTTCAACCCAAAACATCAAAGGGGAGTTCTAGAGAGAGAGAGAGTTCTTGAGTGATTTTGGAAGTTAATTGAAGGCATTAATCAAGTTTGGAAGCAAAGAATAAAGCCTAGAAGAAGAACTTGTGCTCCAATTTTTAATCTCTCTCTTCTCTCTCTAGAAACTTGCCCTCTTCTATTGGGTTTAGGAACCCTAGGTCTATGTTTTGGTTTTATGTTGATGTATGTGACAAATTCAATGTTTGATTGATGATTGTACTTAATTGATGGATGTTTTAATGAATGGCATGAGTTGGGTTTTCATTTCATGTATTGAGCTTTTGACCTATGAGGGAGAAAATCCCTTTAGAGCCCTTTATTGACATCTTCATGTCACTCCTATCGTTATTTTTTCGTCGTTACTGATGCTTTTTCTTGTAGTGTATATTGTTTGGGTAATCCCTGAGGGAGTTGATTCAATCAGTCTCCTAGCAATATATGAAACCCTAGGTTGAATAGAGCACCTACCCCTTCATCGATTTGTCGTTCCGGGTCAATCTCGAGGGAGTCTATCTCCAGACGGTAGAGTAATTGAGATGATCGAACTAGGGTGGTACTCAACGATTATCCAAAACTCGGAACTAGGGGGATGTAATCCAAGAGAGCTCCGAACCTTGTAAATAGTTAGGTTAGTGGTTAGCTAGGTTAATTAGTTTAGTTTTCCTAAGCACTATTCTTGGTTGGCTAGATAACGAACCCTAAACCTGAAGAAAGATAAGTTTAGATCCCCGTAGTATGATCATTTTTATTGCTTGCTTACCTTATTTTACACCAGATCGTCAATTATACTTGACTGTCGATTAGTAAGTTGTAGTTAGAGCGAGTTATGCGATCCTTCTGTATACATTCATATTTCAAATTCATTCAAGTTGTTCTCTTTCATACAACAGCTTGAGTTGGGGTCTCTCCTCTCCGTTAAGTTATAAATTGTAAAGTTTCTCCTTCCTAATCAAAATTTGAATACTACTATGTTCTCGCCACCAACTAACAATGCAGGTTATAAGGTGTTTGTTAGAATATCTTAGGGAACTCAATGCATAATGTGATGAGAAAATTCGAGCACATTTAACTCTCATGATGATGAGGGATAATATATATAGTTACACGAATATTATACCTTCTCCAATTGTCATGTCTTGGGTTATGTGGTTATAAAATTAATGTGTAATATAAATCTAAGACATAGTGCGTTTGTAGAGCTCATACTTTGTTTTGGTAGTATTCATAACAGGGTTTATACTTTATAGACCTATAAAGATATTGGCTTGTTGCATGTATAGACTACAAGTACTAGGAAACTGCAATTATGGTCTTGGAGGAATTTTACAATGCTATATAGTATTGGTGATATAGGTTTTTTGTCTTTATGGTACAACTTGAAATTGTATCTTTAACATTATGGTACAACTTTAGATTATACCTATACTGTTTGTACAAATTCATTAATGGTACAACTTGAACTTGTACCTTTATGTGATGGTACAACTTCAAGTTGTAAAGTTGTACCATAACATAATGGTACAAATTCTTTTATGGTACAATCTAAACTTATACATTTCATGTTATGGTACAACTTTAAGTTGTACATTAAAGCACCAATACTATATAGCATAGTAGAAATGCTCCTTAGTTAGGGCTGGGAAAATAGACCAGACCATTAGAAAAACTGTGATTCAAATCGTACAACACAGTTTGATCCGTACCGTAGACCGTTAAGTATGGTCTGGTCTTGTCCATGGTCTGTATTATTTTATATTTTGATCTCTTGGTCTGGTCTGGTCTAGACCACGGTTTACCGGACCAAAACCGTGAACCCAACCGACTTGTCAATACTTGTTAACTGCCCATTCGAACACTCTCCCAACTCCCACAACGACACCCAAGTCTCAACTTTAGTTTTGTGAATCTCGTCCCTCCTTCATTCACAACCACATTTAACCAGAGAGTAGAGATAATTGTGTCTATATATGACAATGTTAATGTTTATGACGTTATGGTGCAAGTTGGGATACTTTTACTTTGTATCTTTGTCGTGTACTAAGATTTAGGGTATCAAAATTATTCATGCATGTAAGGATTAATGTGTTAAGGAAAACAAAAATTATTTTTCTTGGTTATTGGTTATTGTGTGGTTGACTATACAAATTATTCATTTTTCGTAGAGTGTGGTCTATTTGGACCAGACCAGACCGAACCAGACCGCACAGACGTGGTTTGGACCGGACCGTATAATTTGTGGTTTGGTCTGTGGTCTATACTTCAGCCTCTCGATCTGGACCATAAATCGTATATATGGTCTGGTCTGGACCAGACCGCACCGTTTCCCAGCCCTAGTCTTAGTCTAATTTATTGTTTATCCTACCTTTTTAATTGATGCTCTATTTTTTAGCGGTGGGTTATATAGTATAGTGTAATTACCCAATAATTTACGCTTGTTGGTGGTAAGTGATTGATATTTTTAACATTCGACTGAGTATTACAATGCATCTCACTCCTGATATAAATGCATCATCCCACTATTGATGTTTCCCTTTTACCATTCATGTCATCGTAAGATACAATAGTGTTAATCGTATGATTCTAAAGCTTCTAGGAGAATCCATTGGTTAACTATTACGCTATTGAGACCACCTAAATCTTTATGTTCGGTGTTTATGTTGACCAAAATTACCAAATCATAGTTGCTCCAAAGAAGGAAGGAAGACAACCGGAGACAACTCAGAGTTTCCTTATGAATCCTTCCTCTACATTCAAAAGCAACAGTCAGGAATTGTCTGGAGGCTACATATACCGAAGCTCTTTGACTAGCTAAAGTACTTTTTGTAAGGGTGGAACATGGTTGCTTACAATCTGGGTTAATCAGAACAAAGGAATAGGTTCTGTTTGATTAACGGTGTAACTGGTCTGGAATTGGGATCCGGGTTGAATGCTCTCTCTTTGTTCCTGTTGTTGTCTTGAGTCACGATTGGTGACAGTCTGCTTGATAGGAAAATCGAATAAAAAGAGTCTCCTAGACATCAGTGAAGTACTGAGTCAGGGACGAGGAGTGACCAGTAGATTGGGAACCTCGTTAAAATTGCCTGTGTCACTTTTAGTTCCTTGCTGCATTTCGTTATTGATAGTTTTGTTCTTCCCCTGTTCTGGTTAGTTCCCCTGCATCTGGGAATCTTCTTCTCAAGGAAGAAGACATCTTTCAGAGATAAGTGGGTGGGCCTAACGAGTCTGGGCCTAAGTGTTTAGCGGGCCGTCAACTAGAAGTTAGGCCCAGTTCTTGAACAACGGAATCACATTCTAAGAGACAGATCAAAGATCTGTCTTCCCATTACCCCTGTTCTTTCTTTCTATTTTCTTCTCATTCTTCGAACCCTAGTTTTTCTTCTCCTCTTCTTCCTTTTTCAATTGGCATCAGAGCAAGTCCTTGATGAAGGTATCTCCTGCCAAGGCAACGATCGAATGGCGGCATCATCCTTCGGCCAAGCAGCGCTGAATCATCCTCCAATCTTCACATGATCAAATTATTCCGCGTGGAAAAAGAGGATGAAGCAATTCATGTGGGGTGTTGATGAAGATCTGTGGTTAATTATTCAGAATGGCCAGATCGACGCAAAGGTTGAAGAGTAACATCTGTGGACTGCTGCACAAAAGAAGAGTGCACAATTGAACCAATGAGCAATGCATGTACTTCAATCAGCCATGAATCCAGACGAAGCAGACCAAGTCGAAAACTGTGAAACAACTAGAGAAATCTGGACAGCTCTTGAAAGTACGTACGAAGATACGTCAAACATTAAAGAGTCTCGCATTGAGTTGTTAGTTCATGAATATGAAGCTTTTGGTATGATCAATAATGAAAGCATTCATGATATGTATTCTAGGTTCACTGTGCTAATTAACAAATTAAACGGATAAGGAAGAACCTTCCAAACTAAAGATCTCAATAGGAAAATTCTTAGGTCTCTGCCTAAAGAATGGTTGCCAAAGCGCACTGCCATTGAGGAGGCAAAGAATCTCGTAACCCTGCATATAAACGAGTTAATTGGATCTCAATTGAGTCATGAAAATGTTATTAGACAAGTGAATCAAGATGATGATAAGCGCAAGAAAATTTTGGCTTTTAGGTCCAAGGTTGTTATTCAGGATTCTGAGAGTGATTCAGAGTCTGACTTCGAGAAGGAATTTGCTCTTGTTAGCAAGCGATTTCATCGTATGCTAAAGTATAAAAATGATAAAAATTTGAGACCTGACGAATCACGAAACAAATACATGATTATACTAATAGTCACTCTCAAGTTAGGCTGCCCTTTCAGGAGACCAGAAAATTTGAGACAGGTGTGTAGGAAAAAGAACCACAAGCTTGCTACAAATGTGGTAAGTTAGGACACATTCGAGCAAATTGTCCGCTGACTTTGAAGGCCAAAGAAAGGGCAATGAAAGCCTCTTGGAGCGAATATGACTCGGAAATTGAAGAGAAATCAGCTGATGAGGAAGCATTTATGGCAATCACGGACAAATCAACTGATAAGAGTAACTCCTCAGACGAAAACGAACATAAATGGTATTTAGACAGCGGTTGCTCACACCATATGTCTGGTAAGGAAAATCTATTCTCATCTCTGATTCCTAAAGACGGCGCTAAGGTCCTATTTGGTGATAATGGATGTGTCATATTCTAGGAATTGGCACTATAGGAGGATTTCCTTTTCCATCATTTCGTGATGTGTTACTTGTTCAAAGGCTAAAACATAATCTTGTGTCTATTAGCCAACTCTGCGGTAACGAAAATCGTGTCATTTTTAAAGCTGATATGTGTGTCGTTGAAAGGATAAATGATAACAAGACTCTTCTTGTGGGAAATCGAGTCAATAACATGTATGTCATAGATATGCATAACCTCGATGCCTTTCATGAAATGTGCTTTGTTGCCTCATATCAACAAGAGCTACTGTGGCATCGTAGAATGGGGCACATTAGTTTACCTAAGGTAGTGAGCTTATCAAAGTCAGACTGTGTCAGAGGTGTTCCTATGTTAAAACAAAAAACTGACTTTTTCTTTGATGTGTGTGTCGCTGGTAAACACACTAAGAAATCCTTTAAATCCAAGTCTGATATAACCTCTCAAAAGACCTTTGAGCTCATTCACATGGATATATTTGGTCCATGTAATGTGACTAGCTTGGGAGGAAAAAATTACGTCTTAGTCCTAGTTAATGATTACTCTCGCTATACCTGGGTGTTCTTTCTAGCTCACAAAGATAAGGCAGTTAAAAAATTCCAAATTTTTGTGAAACAATTCTCAGGGCAGATTAAGAACATAAGGAGTGATAATGGTGGTGAATTTGTTTCAGAAGAGTTTGAGAATATTTGCAACAATTCAGGGATAACTCACAGCTTCTCAGCCCCTCGTACTCCACAACATAATGGAGTTGTCAAGAGGAAAAATCGTACTATGATTGAATGTGCTCGTTCCATGCTTCTTGAGTATAATTTTCCAAAATTCTTCTGGGCAGAAGCAGTCAGCACAGCCTATTATATTCTGAATCGTGTGCTTGTTCGAAAGGGTTTAATGAAAACTCCCTACGAGATTTTTAAAAATAAAGCCCCTAACCTTGCGTATTTTCATCCTTTTGGGTGTTCCTGCTATGTTCTAAATACAAAGGAGCATCTAGGAAAATTTGACGCTAAGTCAGATGAAGCTATCTTCCTACGTTACTCCATTAAAGGGCAAGCTTATCGGATTTATAACAAGCGTACTAAAAAGGTGGAAGAGTTAGTTCAAGTCAAATTTAATGATACTAATCCAATATTTATGCTTTCTGAACAGGAAATGGCACCATTTGATTTGCTGGAAATGACAATAGAAACCATGGATGAAAGTGATGTAGCTCATGATCCTTCGAAAGATTCAAATGATTCGCAAATTTCACAAGGTTTGAATTCACACACAGTGTCAATTTCTCAACAATACATTGAAGACACAACAAATGAGACGCAGACACAGCTTGCTGCTCCACCACACATACAAAAGCGCCATCCAGCAGAACAAATCATAGGGGATGCAAATGCTGGAATTCGCACTCGTGGAAACAGATACACTCTAGGTCAGTATGCTTATATCTCTCAAGTAGAACCTAAAAATTACAAAGATGCTTTAAAAGACGATGGTTGGTCTATTGCTATGGTCGAAGAGCTCAATCAATTTGAATACTTGCATGTTTGGGACCTAGTTCCTCGCCCGCTAGACACTACTGTTCTAGGTACTAAATGGGTGTTCCGCAACAAATCTAACGAAGATGGTATTATTATTCGTAACAAAGCCAGATTAGTGGCTCAAGGTTATCTGCAAGAAAAATAGATTGATTACGACGAAACTTTTGCTCCTGTAGCACGTCTTGAATCAATTCGATTGATGTGTGCGTTTGCTAGCTAAATGAATTTTAATCTCTATCAGATGGATGTGAAAAGCACCTTTTTAAATGGCGTCATTTAGGAGGATGTTTATGTGGAACAACCTCCTGGTGTCATAGATCATCAATTCCCTGATCATGTCTTTAAACTCAATAAGGCCTTGTACGGTCTCAAACGGGCTACACGAGCCTGGTTTGAACGTTTAACTACCTTTCTTAAGGGTGAAAACTTCGTTCAAGGAACTGTTGATAAGACTCTTTTTATAAAAAATGTGCCAGGTGATCTCTTGCTAGTTCGGATTTATGTTAATGATATGGTTTTCGGGTCTACAAATGAAACTCTTTGCTCTGATTTTTGCGAGTCCGTGAAAAATCTGTTTGAAATGAGTATGATGGGAGAATTGCAGTTCTTCTTAGGGATTCAAGTCAAACAAACTTCTCATGGTATTTTCATTAACCAATCCAAGTACATTTCTAGCATGCCGAGTAAGTTCGATATGACTGCCTTAAACTCAAGTCCCACTCCTATGGCGACCAATATTAAATTAGATAAGGATGAAGCTGGAGTTCCAGTTGATGAATCCCTCTATCGAGGCATGATCAGTTCTTTACTCTACTTGACAGCTAGTAGACCTGACATACAATATAGCATCTGTTTGTGTGCTCGTTTTCAATCTCAACCGAAAGAAAGCCATCTAATTGCTGTTAAACACATTTTTCGGTATATTAAGGGCACACCAGATGTTGGTCTATGGTATAGCAAACAAGATTTGTTTAACTTATGGGATATAGTGACTCCGATTTTGCCGGTGGTCTTACTGATCGGCGGAGTACTACAGGTAGCTGTCAGTTTGTTGGTCTCTCTCTTGTATCTTGGTCCTGCAAGAAACAAGGTGTTGTTGCTCTTTCAACAGCAGAAGCAGAGTACATTGCAGTGGGCAGCTCATGTACTCAGCTATTATGGCTTAGAAATCAGTTATCTGACTATGGTCTTTCAATTTCCACCATTCCTTTGTTCTGCGATAACACTAGCGCTATTAGTATGACTAAAAATCATGTTCAACACTCTCGTACCAATCATATAGAAGTTAAATATCATTTCATTCGAGATCTTGTTCAGGATAATATAGTTACCTTACAATACATCCCTATAGAATTTCAATTAGCAGATCTCTTTACTAAACCCTTGGCTGCTGATCGATTTACCTTCTTATGACTTGAAATCGGTTTGATATCTCTATCATCTCTCACCGAGATGTTTGGGACGTGAGTTTTGATCTTGTTTTTCCTTTTTTGTCATTTTTTCCTTTTGTGTCCTTTTTTCTTTTCCTTTTGTGTATAGGGTTTGTGTATTGCTTTGTTTGTTGTGATTCTTTTTGTATTTATGTCTGCAATCCTTGATTTTCTGCATTTATTGTCCTTCCTTGTTTTGTTTAGTCCACGAGTATTTAAATTGTGGCCTTGATCTCCAGTTCCCTTCATACCTTCGCTTTGTGTCCCTCATCTTGCCCTTCAAAATGGTCTTTGCAGTAACGTTTACTAGTACCCTATTCTTTGAGCCTATTCCCTCCAACTATCATCGTCATCTCCAAAATTTTGCCTTGCGTCCTTTTCTGCCCACATATCATATCCCCTTTCCTGACCTTATGGAATTGGGTCTTGATGTTCATGGGTTTATTCAAAACTTACGATGGGAGTACCTCCTTGATCGACATTTTTCCTCTATGATCTGTCCTGATTTAGTCTGTTATTTCTTTTCAAATTTTCGTTCCCCGGGCTGGCCTCCCGCTCCTTTTCCTCGATATCGTTTGGCCATCTGTTCACTCTCCACCTCGATGACCTATCTGATACTCTTCATATACCTCGAGTTGGAGAGGCTCTTGCTGACGCTTCTGAGCTTGAGCTGTTTGCCTTTCACTATGCTGAAGAGTTTCACCAGCTCACTGGGGTGCTGCCTGCTCCTAATCTGCTCATGCCTGTTTCGGCTCTTCTTCCTTCCCTTAGGATGCTTCACTATTGCATCACCCGGGTCTTTGTTCCTCATGTTGATTCCTTGGATCTTGTTCTCCCGGTGGATCTTTGGATTATCTCACATGCGGTCCATGGGGTGCCTATTGACTATGCTCATCTTGCTTTCGGCACCCTTATGCGTTTCAGTGATGCTTCCCTTGAGGGTCATCTTGCTTTTGGCCCCCTGGTCACGTCCTTGCTTCTTGAGCTGCATCTCAATCTTTCTCCGTTTCTCACCATCTCGCCCTCTCTATACCCTCTGGCCAACCTCATTCTGGATGCTCTGGAGATTGCCGTTGAAGGGGAAAATGCTGCTGAAGGGGAGGATGGTGTTATCTAGGTGAGTAGCAGTGACGATGACAGCAGCAGCAGTTCTGATGAAGGACCTGCACTGGAGCCATTTGTTGAAGCTCTCTAGGCCTTGCTGGAATATGGTTCTGATGATGTCAGCAATGGAGCTTAAGGGGATCTCCCCTCTATTTGTTTCGCTGCGTGCTTTTATTTAAGGGGAGCATAAGAGGTTTTGGTTGTTTAAGAGTCTGGACTTGTCTTTGCTATTTTTTTCTGACTGGTTTACTTGGATGTTGGATGATGCCTTCTTGTGGCTTTGATGTGATTGGATATCGGTTGGTTTTGATCCTTTTGATTATGATTGAATGCTTTATATTTCTGGCCGAGAGAAGGTGTGTTCTTTTTGCAGGCAATCGACAATCTCTGATTTAAGGGGAGATTGTTAACCGAAATTACCAAATCAGAGTTGCTCTAAAGAAGGAAGGAAGACAACCAGAGACAGCTCAGAGTTTCCTTATGATCCTTCCTCTGCATTCAAAAGCAACGGTAGGGAATTGTCTGGAGGCTATATATACCGAAGCTCTTCGACTAGCTAAAGTACTTTTTGTAAGGGTGGAACAGGGCTGCTTATAATCTGGGTTAATCAGAATAGAGGAATAGGTTCTGGAATTGGGCTCCGAGTTGAATACTCTCTCTTTGTTCCTTGTGTTGTCTTGAGCCACGATTGGTGACAGTTTGCTTGATAGGAAAATCGAATAAAAAGAGTCTCCTAGACATCAGTGAAGTACTGAGTCTAGGACGAGGAGTGACCAGTAGATTGGGAACCTCGTTAAAATTGTATGTGTCAGTTTTAGTTCCTTGCTGCATTTCGTTTTTGTTTGTTTTGTTCTTCCCCTGTTCTGGTTAGTTCCCCTGCATCTGGGAATCTTCTTCTCAAGGAAGAAGACGTCTTTCAGAGATTAGTGGGTGGGCCTAACGAGTCTGGGCCTAAGTGTTTAGTAGTCTTTTATTTATTTCTTCTTAGTGGGCCGTCAACTGGAACCTAGGCCCAGTTCTTGAATAGCGGAATCTCATTCTAAGAGACAGATCAAAGATCTGTCTTCCCATTTCCCATGTTCTTTCTTTCTGTTTTCTTCTCATTCTTCGAACCCTAGTTTTTCTTCTTCTTTTCTTCCTTTTTCAATTTATTGTAATGCCAACTATGTTTGATATTAGTATGGAGGAGTATCTTCCAAATACTGTAAAGTTGTTAGCTGAATTAGCTAAAAATATTTCTTTCCCGAAGAAATGAGCAAGTAAAAGGTTGATCTAGAATATATCATTCCGTATATATTTTTTCAATGTTTACATGATTTTTCCTTACAACATAAAAGATATAAATTTTCCTTTAGTATTTGTGTCTGACTGTTTAGTATTTGTGTCTGACTGATTAAGTATATGCTCTTTGTAGTGAGAACTTATTTTTCGAGATGATTAAGAAGAAAATGATCCTCTAATGCAGAAACTGCTAGGATAAGATGATAGCTCACAATGTACTCAAAACATGTTGGTTTACTCATAATTTGTGTATTGATAGATAATACGCTATTTTTTTTTAGAATTCCTTGGATTATTCGAATAACTTGCTTTCAACAATTTTAATGATAGGTTACCACTATTCACTCTGCGAGCTAAATGATAAAGTAGAGTGCTTTATTATGAAGCTGAAATAAAAAAAAAATGAAGGTAATTGCTTTCAATGCTGCAATACGTCTACTTTGAGAATATAATTTAGATTTTATCGTATGCAATTGGTTTCCCTTTCTTTCTTTGTTTAAACAATCTTTTTCAGTTACTTAGTTAGTAAAAGGCTAAATTATACGGTTGGTCACTCGAATTACATAAATCTTTCACTTTTGTCATCCGAATTATTTTTCTTTTTTATTAACTACTAACTTTACGATTCTTTTCACCGTTAGTCTCCATTAACCCCGTCAGATTTTTGATGACGTGGCAAATAGAACTGCTGACTGGACCATTAATAATTGACTTGTCAATTTTTTTTTAAACAAAGAAATGTTACACCTCATTCTCTCCTCAATAAAACTTTTAAAATAAATAAATAAACATTAAAAAATGACATGTCAGATTTTTTATTACGTCCGATCTTCAACTCTCCGCTATCGTGGAGCTCCCTAATCTCGTGCAGTTCGACGATACACCAACTGCTGATGAGGACCACCGGCTGCGGCGTCACCTTCCTGGCAATTCCCAGGACCTAGAGCTCATCATTCCAATTTCATCTTGCATTTTTTCACAAACCCGACCCGTTCTCATCTTCCAAGCCCGAATGGTTCTCCCCGCAGCTCATCGCAATAGGACCTTTTCACCATTCCCTGAACGCACTCATGTTGATGAAGACTTTTATGCTCAGTGCAACCATTGTGGAAGACTGCAAGCTCTGGCGCCGGAAATTCGAGCTTGCTACGGCAAGCACTTGGACGTCACCGCGACATCCTCGCTTGGATCATGTGCATCAATGGGCCCTTCCTGATCAAACTTCCTCACCAACGACGGAAACATTTTGAACTTCAGCAGTTCTTCCGCCACCAATCGTCGCCGCGTGCTGCTGGACTCATCGGAGATGGGTAAGATCGAGATCTCTGTTTTGGTTGATATAAATAATGGAGTTGGAGAATCAAATCCCCATTTTGTTGAGGTGGATCGAATCCCGATTCATTTGCTGCGACAAATCTAGAGCTTGGAATAAGATGAGGAGGAGGTTTCAACCTAGCACGCGGCCATTTATTCAAAATTGAAACCGAAAAAGAGCTTCCAATGATCTCGAACTTACAAATCCCCAGCCTCTCTTGGTGAACTCCTGCCCAACGATCGTGAACTGGCAATTAGCTCTCGACAAGAAGAGCTTCAAGGACTTAATAGAGTTTTCAGCGAGTTGACGGGAGTTCCTGGGAACTGCCGCGACGGTGATATTGCAAGTGATCCTCATCGGTGGGAGGTGTATCGTCAGACTGGAAAATATTTACTTATTATTTATCTTTATTTGAGGAGAGAATGAGGTGTATTATTATATATTTATTTTTAAAATTGACATGTCAATAAATTAATGGTACAGTCAGCAGTTTCGTTTGCCACGTCATCAAAAATCTGACGGTGTTAACGAAGACTAACAGTCGGTGACTAACGGTGAAACGAATCGTAAAATTATTGGCTAATAAGAATGAAAAGTAATTCTTAATCAAACATAAGTACAAACGAAGCATTTTGCATAATAAGAGGAGTAAAAAAATCATCGGTCGACCTCATTACATCATCGGTCGACCTCATTTAATCAAACACAAGCTAAACCGAAGCATTTGCAGAACATTTCGAGTCAAAAAAATCATAGGTCCACCTCATTATATCATCGGTCGACCTGTTATGACAAGAAACCTGCAAATTTTGGGGGTTTCAACAAAAAATGTAACAAATGCTCTGATGGTAAACAGATCCGGTCGACCATGAAAAAGAGGATGTCCACCAATTCTGGCAAACAGAATTGAGAAATCCGATTTTTTCAGCTTAGGGTTTTGTAAAACCAATCTAATCTACCAATAAAAAACAGAAAAATCGACCCAAATGAAAGGACGAATAAAATACACACCTTATTCTTCTTATTATCATATGAGGATGAAATAGAATGGAGGTTTTGGTGCTTCTCCTAAGAGATTTTTGTGGAAGAAGAAGAAGAAGAAGGGAAAGGAGAGAATGAAGAAAGAGGTTCTGGTTGTGGTAGAGAATGAGTGGAGTAGGCTGTTAAATATGGGAGGATAGGGTTTGGGCGGATTTTGTCATACGAACTGGTCTGGTCAGGCGAATAAAAAATCGGTCTACCTCGCCTAACACACGGTCCACCTCATCTGGTCTGGTCGACCTGTTCTTATATCAGGTCGATCGTATTTTCTTTATTTGTTAATTTCAACCAACAATCAACTAACGCATATATTATGAAGATAATTAAAAAATAAAACGCTGCAATCATAGTTACAAAAAATAAACTCCAAAAAAAATAGAAGAAATTTAAGATCTTTTTGGGACTATTTTTCGGGCACTTAGGGCAAAAATAACCAAATTTCCCACATTTCGAACACTTTTTTATGCTTTTGCCTGATGCACTTCATGCTGACTTGAATGTTTCCTTGGTCTTCCCAATTTTTGGGTCTTTCACACTTAGAAGGGGTGTTGGAGGGTTTGCATGTGCAGTGGTGTCCATTCTCTTCCTCGAGAACTCAATTGCCCATTGTGTAAGGTCATCCAACTCCTTAGAGACATGATTAAAAGCAGCTTCACTACCACACGCGATGTCATACAAACGCTTACACTTTAGAGACAATCCCCCATGTCTTATCAGCCGACCAACTTTCTCTGCCACATCACCTCCAACTCCAAGATTACGAGATAGTCTTTGCATTTTTTATCCATCAAAGCTTGAACCACGTGGAAGGTAGTGCAGTAAATCCCTTATTTTTTATGACTATAAGCATATGTCTGCATGGAAACCCCTTAGATTCAAATAATGCACACTCACATTTTAGATCTTAATTGGTCGTAGTAAATGTTAACCTCATATCCAATTCGGGTTCAAGCAATTCTTCAGAACGAATTCTCTATCCCATCTGATTCAGTTCTTGTCTCCGCTAATACATATGAAGCTTCGTTCTCTAGTTCAAACTTGAAGATAACAAATGTACGATTTGTGTAGATACTTTCAGCTTGTGTTTCTGACTCGCTATGACACAACACCTAACAATGGCCAAGTGTAACCCATGAAAGGGACTGCAGTATAGTGGCTCAAGTAATAAATATCGAATCCACAGGTCTCTAGAGTTACTATTACTCAGCTTCAGTTCATTATTTAGCAAACCAGCTTAATAAGGAAGAACTAAAACTACTCTAGCAAACTACAGTTAAAGTTAATCTAATTACAGGTTGGAAACTCACTTAGGTACGATTCCCCCTAGCCACTAGCCAGATTAATGATTGATGATCTCTAACCTGTTTCACTTTCATTCACAATGCGGAGAATCCTTAACTAGACCTTGAGTCTCGACTAAAGGAACAAGGCCCTCTTGAGTCAATTGCCTAGAGGGACGTATCCTTCTCTAGAACAACCGATCAAGGCGTTCTGAACTAGACTCGCTCTATCGAAAGAGGTTCTCGATCGATACAAAGCAGTGAATCGACCCTCAACTAAAGCAATCGATCCAATACTATCACTCTATAGTGCCTATTGACCTACTCAGGTATTCGCTCTCATAGGATCAAAGCAGAATCAATAATCTCGACTAAAGCAGAATTGAATCATGAAAACATGCATAGATTGAATATGAACTCAAGATTATCAAGTAGGAGTACTCATACAATCATCCAATCAAACAAACATGGCTAGGGTTCCTCAAAACCTAAGTGAAGGGAAGTTACTCCATAGAGAAGAGAGAGACTGCAGAAAGAATCTTTAGATGACCAGTCTTCAAGTCCGGGCTTGTTCCTCGAGCTTCCAAGGTGAAGAAATCCTCCAATTCCACTCTTAGAATGCCCTCAAATCGCCCTCTCTCTCTTTGGTTCATCTCTTGGGTGTTTTGGATCCAAAAACCCAGCTCCCCCTTTCCTTTGGCTCGAAATTGGGTTAAAACCCAGAATTTCCCGACCACACGGCCAGGCCACACGGCCGTGTGGTTTTCCCAGCTTTCCGTGTGAGTTGTGCAAAACGCGGAGTTTTGATAAGTGGACTTCAGCCATCCTACATGGCCACAACCACACGGCCGTGTGGATTTCCAGGCTGCTCGTGTGAGTTCCCTAGAATTTCCACACGGACACATGGGTTCCCTTACACGGCCGTGGGGGTTTTAGGCATGCCCGTGTGACCTCCTCAGCTTCTCGCCAAACGTCCGATCTCTGTCCAATTGACCCCGAACTCATTCCTAAACCTTCATTCACGTAATAGGACCTGAAATATCACAAACAAGACCAACCTAGCGTGAAATCGGCCTAAAACACGAGAATCAACATCTCAAACGGCTCAAGAATAGGGGTAAAAACATGTGTAATCAATGGTCTATGAAACTTCCCCACACATAACCGTTTGCTTGTCCCCAAGCAAACCTAACTCAAACCAATGTAACTCTCCAGACCTCTATAGCAACAAACAACCTCGATCGTCGGTAGAGGATTTTTTAGATCATATAGCAGCTTACGAGGTCAAATGGTCTTCTAAGACTTTCCCTATCTCTCTCAATGCGAGTACTAGACTCAAGCCAGGATCATGAGAAGAAGTAGAAGTAAGACGATCAGTTCATGGATAAAGGGACTCACACCGTTCACAACCAAAGACTCGTGGTACCGGGGTGCTCTTTCACTTCATTTCACCGTTGGAACCCTTTTTTCACTTTCATTTTACTTTTTTTTTCACTTAGCGGGGTTCCCAACTACAGTCTTTTGCACGGTCGACCCTTATTAGTTGTGAGCAATTTCTGTACATCTGGCGCTCGCCAGAGTACTTCTTTTAACTCCTTTTCCTCAACTCGTGTGGAGGGTCAATGAAATTAAGGGGGGTTGGAAGCTCTATCCGTGCCCTTAAAAACACATCCTCAAGTAGGCAAACCGTTCAACTGTTGGAAGTTTTACTTGTACTAGAGACAGCTTAGCTTCACCTTGTAGGAGTACCCCACTAAGGATCACAAAAATCTCTTCCAAACCCCGATTTTGTACAATGAACGGTGCCCCACACGTTGGGCTTACCCCATGTTTAAGATTTAATGATTTCGACATGGAGGACCAACTGCTTTTCATTTTTCACATGAGCACCATGTTCGATACACGATTCCATAACACAATCCAAATAGAGTCACCATTATCACATGAATTCAACGGTCTTAGCTTCACTAATTCACAAAATCAACTAGCACAACAGAGAGCTAGATAGGAAAAATCTTAAACTTCAACATCCTCCATAATGCTACACTACCTCCCTAGGTTGCACATTACTATAGAGACTATCAATTCAAAGCATACTGGGCAGGTCATTTGCAAGGAAATACGTACTTGGAGCCCTCAAATTGAAATTTGGACAGTGGACTAGGCTCCAAGCACACAAACAACCAAACATTCACCCGCATACATAATCGAACATCCCCCCACACTTAAGCACGACATTGTCCTCAATGGAGGAAAGATAAGGAGGGTAGAACGAAGTAACCAGATCAAGGGTGAATGATGGTGGACGGGGCAGGCAGTGCATTCCAGGAGGAGAGAGTAGTCGGAACACAAACACCACACAAAATCTCAAAAAGGTTGAGTTATTGACTCTAAAATCAAAGAACAAAACTGACTCAACCGAGGGGAAATAGAGAAAGAAATGCAAACTGATTGGTTGGGTTGCCTCCCAACAAGCGCTTCTTTAACGTCGTGAGCCGGACGATGGCTCCTAAGTTTCGGTCCACCCCAAAACCTCCTTGATGTTGAGGTTCTCGTCGATGAGGTGGAGTCTCAAGTCACGAACATGTGGTATGACAGGTTATGGAAACTCGTGCACTTGATGCAGATAACGTCTCCACCCTCGAGACCTCTTCTTCTCTTCTCTCGTCTCATTGCCCCAAACCAGATATGACAACATCGATTGACCACCATCGCGTCCACCAAGAGGGACCGATGTCGACGTGGCCTTGGTTTGGCAAAGAAACACTACAAATGGGTCCTTGCTAAGAAGTTCCTTGAAGTTTGGTGGAGATATCACATGTAACTCATGGCCGGTGCAAGCCTCTTCCACCTCAACTTCGTCCTCGGCTTGGACGCCAAATGCTTCTTCAACCTCCCTTTCTTCTTCATGTGGCATCACCCCTGGGAAATGATCAAGAACTCATGCTTCACTTTCGTCATCCTCCACAACTTCTTTCTGCACCCTTTCTCTCTCTTCTTTTTCTAGCACGGATTGGAGAGCAAGTTGCCAAGCAATTTCTTTCATAAGATCTTCATGCATCTCCTCACTCATGCTCGCCTCTTCAAAGCTCGGTGTGGGATGTGGGAAGGTGTGGTCGGCTACGACAGGACATTCCTGATCATGATCATCATGGGAGCTCTCCGTGACAACTTATGTGTGCTCCACAATGTCCTTGTAGCATTCTTCTTCCTCCTCCTCTACTAGTATGGTAGCAGAAGGGTGATCTGGAGCAGGTTGTGCATAAGATCGATCAAGATCATCGACGCTCTTCTTAATGGTCAGGAGGATCTCCTCTTTTCCACGATAGGCCTGGGTACAAAGATCCATCCTGGCCCATGATCTCTCACTTTCTCGAGCAAACTGCTCCATGAGAAGCCTCAATTCATAGTTTGGATCTGGTTTTGGAGTGTAGCATGGCTCTTCAGAATGGCCCGTGAAGGCCGCCATGGGTAACTCCAGCGCTGATGGCCCTTCTGGTTGTGGGAGAAAGTCTTCTTGGTAATGAGGTTGTTCTTTATATGCCCAGGGGTCTGATTGTTCTCCGTAGTAAGGGGGTTGGTATTGGAACCCGAATTCATAGTCTTCTCCTCCTTGATTTCTTCAGGGAGTCTCGGGGTAATACTACTCGGACGGTGGTGGATACCCCCAATGGTTGGAGAAGCCATGAGGATCCATGATTCAGATCTACACCAACAAAAACAAAAACACCCAAGTGAAAAGCAAGGGTGGAAAAGAAAAGAAAAACGGTAAAGTAACAAACTTCTGCCTTTCCTAATAATCTAGAAAGTCCCCGGCAACGGCGCCAAAAACTTGACTCGCTATGACACAACAACTAATAATGGCCTAGTGTAACCAATGAAAGGGACTGCAGTATAGTGGCTCAAGTAATAAATATCGAATCCACGGGTCTCTAGAGTTACTATTACTCAGCTTCAGTTCATTATTTAGCAAACCATATTAATAAGGAAGAACTAAAACTACTCTAGCAAACTACAGTTAAAGTTAATCTAATTACAGGTTGGAAACTCACTTAGGTATGATTCCCCTTAGCAACTAGCCAGATTGATGATTGATGATCTCTAACCTGTTTCACTTTCATTCACAATGCGGAGAATCCTTGACTAGACCTTGAGTCTCAACTAAAGGAACAAGGCCCTCTTGAGCCAATTGCCTAGAGGGACGTATCCTTCTCTAGAACAACCGATCAAGGCGTTCTGAACTAGACTCCCTCTATCGAAAGAGGTTCTCAATCGATACAAAGCAATGAATCGACCCTCGACTAAAGCAATCGATCCAATACTATCAATCTATGGTGCTCTATTCACCTAATCAGGTATTCATTCTCATAGGATCAAAGCAGAATCAATAATCTCGACTAAAGCATAATTGAATCATGAAAACATCCATAGATTGAATATGAACTCAAGATTATCAAGTAGGAGTACTCATACAATCATCCAATCAAACAAACATGGCTAGGGTTCCTCAAAACCTTAGTGAAGGGAAGTTACTCCATAGAGAAGAGAGAGACTGCAGTAAGAATCATTAGATGATCAGTCTTCGAGTCCAGGCCACACGACCGTGTGGCTTTCCACGCTGCCCGTGTGAGTTGTGCAAAACGCGGCGTTTCAATAAGTGGACTTCAGCCATCCTACACGGCCACAACCACACGGCCGTGTAGGATTGGAGTCCAATGGTTATATGACTCGTATCACGAGGTTGATTGGAGTCCACCGAAATAAATATCCTTCAAGCATGCCTCTGCCCAAAGTAATTTGTCAGCGTACAAATCCTACAACCACTTATTTGCAGACAAAGCATGCTCAGTAACCAAACGCTCTCACCGCCTCTCAAACTCCTCACTTGATATACGTGCTTTCGCCAAGTGGGTGAATGTGTTAACGAACTCTCTATTATGAACGGTCGTTGTCTCATTTGTCTCAATATGCCAAATACATAGACGGTGAGGCACCCCAACCAGTATAGTAGCAATGGCGCCACGCATAGACTTGCATCCGTCTGTGATCACTAAAGTCGGCATCTTAGAGTTCATACACTCCAGAAAAGTATTCAATAACCAAACGTAGGTTGTGATTGTTTCTGTAACATCCCGTTTCGGCAAAACTCGTATTACGGTTTCTAGAAATTTTACGATTTAAAATCGAGTGTTTTGATAGTATTTCAACGAAAATCGGATTATCGATCGATCGGATAAGTATAAGTATTAATTAATATATATATATATATATATATTAACACTAATACACGTGTGTCCTGTACACGAAAAGCAATTAACTAATAAAGAGTAAAGCAGTTGAGACCGCTGTATATATATATCTCCACATTAAGTTACGGTTCCTTTTATTCCATTTTCAAACCTCGGACGAAGCAATTGAGGAATAGAGAGGCGAGAGCGCATGGAGGATTCGGAAAGGCCTGTTGAAGACGATTCACAAGTTTAGGTATTACAATAATTTTGTGGTCTTCTCGTAATCCTTCCCTCTTATAGCCGATCAATTTAGAAGCTTATACCATAGTTTGGTACGATAATCTGTTATTTTCTCAACCGAAGGAATTGAGAGGTTTGGACGATCCAGAAGCTAGGTTAAGCCCAAATTTCATATACGAGCTTCCTGCAGCGAGGTAATCAATCCTCTAGTTCTAATCCCTGAATTTCATCAATTATTTAGGCCGGGGTCCAAATCGCTGAATTTAGCTCCGGCCAAGGTTTGATGTGTTTTTATCGAGAATTTGACCCGGAGCCTAGAACTAATATTGACGGGGATACTGCAGGGGATATTAGGACGGTCTTGGATTTTAATTCGGGGTTCGTTCGTGAAATTGACGTTTTAGTACGGGAAGGTTAAACCGGTGTTTGAACGACCAGAACTGGTGAGGGATTAGCACGGCATACCGGGTTTGTCGTATCACGATAATTATATTGATGCTTAGAATTGACCTAGGTGAACTAGAATGGCATGATTAGGGGTGTATGGACTTTTGTGCTTTATGATGAACCCTGGACTGCTGTATGATATTATTGACTTGCCCTAATCGATATGAACCTTGTTTATGTGGATGATTGCATACATGTTGCCATTTGTGACTTAACTGTTGATATGACTTCATGGTTGTTCGATATGGGGTTTTGACATGGTGTGATATTATGGTTGTAGTTGGATCCATAAGTGGGGGAATAAACCTCCCAGGGTGATATTATGAAGTTTAAGGAGGATGACTTGCACGAGAGTTTATCCCGAGGAAGTGCATTTATACGACTCCTGATTTACCTATGTTGAGCCAATTATGGCCAGGTCAAGTACATGTGCAAGTAATGAATTATGATTAAGCAAGATGAGATATGAATCATGTATAAGGATACCAAATATGTGTGTTGTGGTCTCACGGTCAACTACATAGTAATTAGGGCTCCCTATGCTATTACTCTATTATGATATGTATGATAATCACACCTCTCATATGGTGGTGACTGAAGAATTCTTATGAGATATGACCACACCCAGAGCGGTGTCGGGGTATGACTACACCCATAGTGGTGTGGGGTATGTATGACCACATCCGACGGGATGTTGGGGTATGTATGACTACATCCGACGGGATGTGGGGTATGTTTCCCGGGAGAGTTATTAGCATGAGAGTAGCCAGGCGCCGATAAGTAAAACATGATAAGATGCATATGCATAAGTCAAGGTAGTTGAGTCTTTTGCCTATTGGGATATGAGGATGGCTGAGGTCCGATCCTAGTGTTTTGGCTTGATTGTTAGATGTATGATAGGGGTATGCTCTGTTATGAACTCACGATGCTATGATTATCTCACTCAGCCATAAGCTGACCCTCTTTTATTATTCTTCTCTTCTTATGCTATGTGTAAGCATATCATCAGCAGCAGCAATAGATAGGTGTATAGGTGGGAGCTGAGCAAGAGTTGAAGGCAAGATGAGGTATGGTCTTCAACTACTCTGTGCTTGGACTACTACTCGGGTTTTTGGCCAGTGATCCACATCTTTTATTAAAAAAATTTCGAGAACATTTTTCATGTGCATACTAGCTTCTGATGTAGTGTGAGATATCCACAGTTGTGGAAAGTTGATGATATCTGTATATTATTGTAATTATGTAAGTTGTGACGATTATGACTTGTATCAGTATGGTATGCAGTTGTGTAGTATGAAAACTGTGACTTTGGCTATGAAAGCCAATGCTTATGGTTGTGAGTATATATGTTTGTGATGAATTATTTTGCAGGATAAGTTGCAAGAACTGTTATCCCATTACGCGAGTAATTCATGTCGAAATTTTATTTTGGTAAATTTTGATAATTAATGTAACACCAAGATAAATTCTGCTGCAATTGTATGAACAATATGATTAGGCAATACTTACAGGGTAGGGTGTTACAGTTTGGTATCAGAGCCGGTTCCCTCTTTTTGCTGTTGTGGCGTACTATACCCTATGGGAGGTTAAACACTCCTAAGGAGGGGAGTACCCCATAATGACTTAAACTGGGAATTGAGTTGGACATGATTGTGTGTATTGGTATATTGGACGAAATTACCTGCATCATGGTTTTCAAAATTGAGTTTTGAACTTATTTGTTTTCAGGTAATTATTTTGGAAATTTTTTGTTTTAACCAAGTGAGAGATTTGGTGAAGAATGAATTTTGTGTGGATCAATCTAAGGCCAATATTTCCTTGTAGCTCGCTCGGAAGTTGTCATAATGTTCCTACTGACCAGTCGAGAGGAGTGGGGGCGGTTGATGCAAGGCCGCCAGTATTAGATTATGCAAAGATGAAGAGTTTGGGTGGTAGGGACTTTAAAGGAGATGTGAGTCCGGATGCTGTGGTAGAGTGGTTGAGGGAGATGGAAGATGTGTTTGAATATCTTTATGCAACCCCAGAGGAAAAAGTACAATATGTTGTTTTTCTCCTAAAGGGGTACGCGAGGAGCTGGTGGTCCTCAGTCTCTAGAGTTAATGGTGAACGAGTTCAGTTCACCTGGGAGGAGTTCCTGAAGGCCTTTAAGACAGAGTTTCTTCCCGAAGCTTTTATCAGGGCAAAGAACAATGAATTCGCCAACCTTAAGTAGGAGAACATGACAGTTACTGAGTACACCATCAAGTTTGTTCGACTACTTTACTTTGAAGATGGGTTGGCAGATACTGAGCATAAGAAGAAGATGAGATACTTGCATGGTATGCGCATAGGATTTAAAGAAAAGATCCAAAGGGTTGATGAAGAGAGCATGGCCTCTATCAAGGAGGCAGCACTTAAGTATGAAGCCTATGAAGTTGAGGGTAGAGAGGAAAACAAGGCCAAAGAAGAGGAGAAGAAGAGGAAGTTGGGAGTGAGTTATGCTGGACCTCGTTACCCACCCAGGAGAGGTCCTAGCAGTTTTGGGAGAACACCAAGTCAATCTATGTCGGGAACATCATACAGGGCACCAATTTCCGCAGCCACACAATTTCCATTTTGTCAAGTTTGTCAGAAGAGGCATCTTGGAGAGTGTATGAGATTTTCTGGTGCATGCTTTCACTGTGGCCAACATGGGCACATCATGAGGGACTGTCCACATTCGAGAGAAGTAAGAGCTACACAGTCCGAGCCTTCAGTGCAAATAAGTAGAGCCCCATTCAGGGGTGGTTACCAGGGAGGTCGTAGTGGATTTCAGAGTGGTCGTGGTGGTACACAGGGTGGTAAAGGTGGTGGTTGAAATCAGCCATCAAGAAGTGGTCGCAGGGTACCAGAGCACAGGGAGCACCGAGGGTTTATGCAATGACTCGAGGTGAGGCAGAAGTGGCACCAGAAGTTGTGACTGGTATGCTTTCTATCCTTGGCAAGCAATTATATGCTTTGATCGATACTGGTTCCTCTCACTCATTCATGTCATATACGTTTGCACATATGCTACGCTTAGTTCCAGAGAAGCTAGGTTATACTTTATGTGTTAAAACACCCGTTGGAGATACCTTGAAGGTAGACTCAGTTATTAGAAGTTCCTTCATTTGTGTGGAAGGAGCTTTCCTAGCAGCAGATTTAATTCTGCTACCTTTTGATGAATTCGATGTCATCCTTGGGATGGAATTTCTAGCAACACATGGAGCTGTTGTGGATTGTCAAAAGAAAGAAGTGTTATTCAACACACTAGATAAAGGTCCTGTTGTATTTCGAGGCATTAAGAAAAAGGAGACTCGTGGTTTTCTTTCTGCCTTGGAAGCTTTTCGATTAGTGAAGGAAGGTTGTGAAGCCTTTCTTGCTCAAGTTACTGTAGTAAATGATAAGAAGGTTGAGGATGTAGAGGTGGTAAGGGAGTTTCCTGATGTATTCCCCGAAGAACTTCCCGGCCTTCCACCAGAAAGGGAAGTAGAGTTTGATATTGAATTGGTACCTGGCACAACACCAATTTCAATGGCACCATATAGAATGGCACCAATTGAGCTGAAGGAGCTTAAAGAACAATTGCAAGAATTGCTAGAAAAGGGGTTTATTCGACCTAGCATCTCACCTTGGGGTGCACCGGTTTTGTTTGTCAAGAAGAAAGATGGCTCCATGAGAATGTGCATTGACTACCGGAGGTTGAATAAGGCGACAGTGAAGAATCGTTATCCCCTCCCAAGAATAGATGATTTGTTTGATCAATTGCAGGGTGCATCAGTCTTTTCTAAGATTGATTTGAGGTCTGGATACCATCAACTGAAAGTGGCAGATGGAGCGACCTCAAAGACAGCTTTTAGAACAAGATATGGACATTATGAGTTCTTGGTAATGCCTTTTGGACTCACTAATGCACCAGCGGTATTTATGACTCTTATGAACAGAGTTTTTCATGAATATCTTGATAAGTTTGTGATTGTGTTCATAGATGATATTCTCACCTATTCTAAAAGCGAGGAGGAGCACAAAACTCACCTTAGAATTGTGTTGCAAATTCTAAGAGAGAAACAATTATATGCAAAATTCTCAAAATGTGAGTTTTGGCTGAAGGAGGTAATATTTCTGGGACATGTAATTTCTGGAAAAGGTGCCGAGGTGGATCCGAAAAAGGTGGAAGCAGTGGTGAGTTGGGCTCCACCAAAAGATGTGTCTGAGTTGAGAAGTTTTCTTGGCATGGCGGGTTACTATCGGCGGTTTGTCGAAGGATTTTCTAAAGTTGCTGCACCATTGACTAAACTGTTGAGGAAGAATACCAAGTATGTTTGGGATGAATCATGTCAAAAGAGTTTTGATGAACTGAAGAAGAAATTGACCACAGCACCAGTACTGGCTTTACCTTCAAACCATGGAGAGTTTGTGGTGTATAGTGATGCCTCATATCAAGGACTGGGTTGTGTGTTAATGCAAGATGGAAGAGTTATCGCATATGCCTCTAGGCAATTGCGTCCTCATGAAGTAAATTATCCCACTCATGATTTGGAGTTGGCAGCAGTGGTATTTGCTCTCAAGATTTGGCGACATTATTTGTATGGTGAGACTTTTAAAATCCTCACTGATCATAAAAGCCTGAAGTATATTATATATGGATCAGAAGGATTTAAATAGTCGCCAGAGGAGATGGATTGAACTTCTAAAAGATTATGATTGTACAATTGATTACCATCCAGGTAAAGCTAATGTAGTTGCTGATGCTTTGAGCAGAAAATGCAAGAAGAATATAACGGATCTGGTTGATTTGAGGGAAATGAATGTTGATTTGGAAGTGGATGGTGTAACGAGGTTACTAGCTCGGTTGAACATTCGAATTCGTGAGAAGCAGAAGGAGGACTTAGAGTTGGTAAAAATCATTCAAGACATTGAGGAAGGAAAAGAAAGCCCATTTGAAATGGTAGATGGCATGTTGAAGATGAATGGAAGAGCATGTGTTCCTAATGTTGATAACTTGAGGAAAGAGATCCTAGATGAAGCTCATTCTTCTGCTTATGCTATGCACCCAGGAGCAACTAAAATGTATCACACTATCAAACCATATTTTTGGTGGCGTGGGATGAAAAAAGAAGCGGCTGAACATGTTTTCACATGTCTGGTATGTCAGAAAGTTAAGGCAGAACAACAAGCTCCTGTGGGAAAACTGCAACCACTTCCAATTCCAGAATGGAAGTGGGAAAGAATCACAATGGATTTTGTATATGGTCTCCCATCATCAAGGGGAAAAGATGCAGTATGGGTTATTGTGGACCGACTGACCAAATCGGCTCACTTTTTACCCATTAGATGGAAACCATCGCTGGAATTGTCTCAACTATATATTAAGGAGATCGTCAGATTGCATGGTGTGCCAATTTCTATTGTCTCTGATCGAGACCCGAGCTTCACATCTCGGTTTTGGCAAAGTTTACATGAATCCTTGGGAACTAAACTGCATTTTACTTCAGCTTATCATCCTCAAACAGATGGGCAGAGTGAACGAACCATCCTTACCTTAGAAGAGTTACTTCGATCATGTGTAATGCAATGGGAGGAATCATGGATTGACCATTTGCCCTTAATTGAGTTTGCTTACAACAACCAGTACCATAGTAGCTTGGGTGTTCCACCATATGAAGCACTTTATGGGAGGAAATGTAGAACACCATTATGTTGGGATGTAGAAGGAGCAGGGCAAATCTCAGGGCCAGAGATAGTTCAGATCACAGTTGACAAGGTCAAATAAATCAGAGAGCGTTTGAGGGTGGCTCAAGATCGACAGAAAGTTTATGTTGACACGAATAGGCGTGAAGTTAATTTCAAAGTGGGTGAGAAAGTATTTCTCAAAGTGTCACCATGGAAAGGGGTGATGAGATTTGGTAAGAAAGGGAAACTTGCACCTCGATATATTGGGCCATATGAAATCACAGAGAAGATTGGACCAGTGGCATATAAACTAGCATTGCCTCCAGAGCTATCCCAAATCCACAATGTATTTCATGTTAGTATGCTGAAGAGGTACAAAGTGGATCCTTCCCATGTTATACAAGCAGAAGAGATCGAGTTGGGTCCAGATTTAACTTTTGAGGAGGTTCCAGTTGAGATTGTTGATTTTCAAATTAAGAATCTTCGTAGGAAGGAAATCCCAATGTTGAAAGTGGTTTGGAGAAATCAAGATAGTGAGAGTGCTACATGGGAAACTGAAGCAAGTATGCGGGAGAAGTACCCTGAGTTAGTAGCAACCTACTTTGCAGGTTAACAATCTTGCTTAATAAGTTATGTTTTGAACTTGTTGATGTGTTTTTGTTGCGATAGCCCAGTATAGGTTTTTGAAACGTAAACATGGGAACTTGAGGTGTTATGTGTTTAGTTATGTAATTCAGATCTCCTAACCTAAGAGTTAGGTAGTAACCTTATGTACGATCGATCATGTTAAGGATAAGTAAGCAGACTTTAGGTATAACTTAAGGATAGATTTCGAGGATGAAATCTTTTTAAGGAGGGGAGAATTGTAACATCCCTTTTCGGCAAAACTCGTATTACGGTTGCTAGAAATTTTACGATTTAAAATCGAATGTTTTGATAGTATTTCGACGAAAATCGGATTATCGATCGGATAAGTATACGTATTAATTAATATATATATATATATATGTTAACACTAATACATGTGTGTCCTGTACACGAAAAGCAATTAACTAATAAAGAGTAAAGCGGTTGAGACCGCTGTATATATATATCTTCACATTAAGTTACGGTTCCTTTTATTCCATTTTCAAACCTCGGACGAAGCAATTGAGGAACAGAGAGGCGAGAGCGCAGGGAGGATTCGGAAAGGCCTGTTGAAGACGATTCACAAGTTTAGGTAATACAATAATTTTGTGGTCTTCTCGTAATCCTTCCCTCTTATAGCCGATCAATTTAGAAGCTTATACCATAGTTTGGTACGATAATCTGTTATTTTCTCAACCGAAGGAATTGAGAGGTTTGGACGATCCAGAAGCTAGGTTAAGCCCAAATTTCATATACGAGCTTCCTGCAGCGAGGTAATCAATCCTCTAGTTCTAATCCCTGAATTTCGTCAATTATTTAGGCCGGGGTCCAAATCGCTGAATTTAGCTCCGGCCAAGGTTTGATGTGTTTTTATCAAGAATTTGACCCGGAGCCTAGAACTAAATTGACGGGGATACTGCAGGGGATATTAGGACGGTCTCGGATTTTAATTCGGGGTTCGTTCGTGAAATTGACGTTTTAGTACGGGAAGGTTAAACCGGTGTTTGAACGACCAGAACTGGTGAGGGATTAGCACGGCATACCGGGTTTGTCGTATCACGATAATTATATTGATGCTTAGAATTGACCTAGGTGAACTAGAATGGCATGATTAGTGGTGTATGGACTTTTGTGCTTTATGATGAACCCTGGACTGCTGTATGATATTATTGACTTGCCCTAATCGATATGAACCTTGTTTATGTGGATGATTGCATACATGTTGCCATTTGTGACTTAACTGTTGATATGACTTCATGGTTGTTCGATAAGGGGTTTTGACATGGTGTGATATTATGGTTGTAGTTGGATCCATAAGTGGGGGAATAAACTTCCCAGGGTGATATTATGATGTTTAAGGAGGATGACTTGCACGAGGGTTTATCCCGAGGAAGTGCAATTATACGACTCCTGATTTACCTATGTTGAGCCAATTATGGTCAGGTCAAGTACATGTGCAAGTAATGAATTATGATTAAGCAAGATGAGATATGAATCATGTATAAGGATACCAAATATGAGTGTTGTGGTCTCACGGTCAACTACATAGTAATTAGGGCTCCCTATGCTATTACTCTATTACGATATGTATGATAGTCACACCTCTCATATGGTGGTGACTGAAGAATTCTTATGAGATATGACCACACCCAGAGCGGTGTCGGGGTATGACTACACCCATAGTGGTGTGGGGTATGTATGACCACATCTGACGGGATGTTGGGGTATGTATGACTACATCAGACGGGATGTGGGGTATGTTTCCCGGGAGAGTTATTAGCATGGGAGTAGCCAGTCGCCTATAAGTAAAACATGATAAGATGCATATGCATAAGTCAAGGTGGTTGAGTCTTTTGCCTATTGGGATATGAGAATGGCTGAGGTCCGATCCTAGTGTTTTGGCTTGATTGTTAGATGTATGATAGGGGTATGCTCTGTTATGAACTCACGATGCTATGATTATCTCACTCAGCCATGAGCTGACCCTCTTTTATTATTCTTCTCTGCTTATGCTATGTGTAAGCAGATCATCAGCAGTAGATAGGTGTATAGGTGGGAGCTGAGCAAGAGTTGAAGGCAAGATGAGGTATGGTCTTCCACTACTCTGTGCTTGGACTACTACTCGGGATTTTGGCCAGTGATTCACACCTTTTTTGTAAAAATGTTTGGAGAACATTTTTCATGTGCATACTAGCTTCTGATTTAGTGTGAGATATCCACAGGTGTGGAAAGTTGATGATATGTGTATATTTTTGTAATTATGTAAGTTGTGGCGATTATGGCTTGTATCAGTATGGTATGCAGTTGTGTAGTATGAAAACTGTGACTTTGGCTATGAAAGCCAATGCTTATGGTTGTGAGTACATATGTTTGTGATGAATTATTTTGCAGGATAAGTTGCAAGAACTGTTAACCCATTACGCGAGTAATTCATGTCGAAATTTTATTTGGGTAAATTTTGATAATTAATGTAACACCAAGATAAATTTCGCTGCAATTATATGAACAATATGATTAGGCAATACGTACAGGGTAGGGTGTTACAGTTTCATTATCCAACTGGCCAAAACCATATATGATGTTACGGTGGTGGTGATTTACATCAACCATCATAACAAATGGCCGATTGTACTTATTGCGCTTGTAGCATGCATCAAACGCCAAGACATCCCCAAAAAAATTGTAATATGCTCTAGAAGTGGAGTCCGACCAAAAGAGATTTCTTAATTCACCTTGATCGTTGTTGTGTACTTGAAGAAGCTGCCAGAATCAGAAGTATGTTTACTTTGCAAGTAACCCAATATTTGGTTCACATCTCCTATTAGATCGTCGTCAACTGGTCGGGATTTCTGAACAGAGTTATCCAAATCCTTTGCAGTGTACCCCAGATTCTCTTATCCTCCAACTTTATTCTTCATGAACTGAACAACGTGGCGTTGTTTTATTCCTGATTGTCTCATCCCTATCGCCAAAGCCCTGTCTCCTTCACTCACATTTCGATGAGACCGAAGGAATTGAGTTTTTTCTTCATTGCAGCAACGATGTGAGTGCTTCCTCTCGAACTTAGAAACAACCCACATTTTCTTAGTCCGATCAAAGCGTACAACAAGAATGTCTTGTCATCTTACGATGTTGTCGTGTCCGACATTCTTTATCTATAAGCCTCTTCTATCTAATTCCCTCTCTTGAACATACCATTGTCCTCTTAGTTACCTCTCCTCGATGATTCCTCTGAAGATTTCTACGTTGAACGCTAAACCCTTTTTCTTTAGCATAGGCATCATAAAATTTCTCTGCATCTTCTAATGTTTGGAACTCCATGGATGGAATTTGTTGTTCATATTCAGTAGCTTCTTTATCATCCATAAATTCTTCTTTGGCACCCTTAGTTTCCTCATCGTCCCCAATCACTTCATCATCTTTATCACCTGTATCATCTGCATTATCCATAGGTCCTCCTCGAGCATCCTCAGGTTCCTCGTCGAAGTTAATCTCTTCAACATCTCTATCATCTGTATCATCTCTATTATCCATCCTGCAATGATCGGAATATGAATTGTAGGTTAAATAAAATTGAAATTAGGTCTTGTCAGGTCGACCTGGATCAACTGTATAGTCGACCTTATCACAAAATTACACAACTGCGGTCGACCGTAAGGTTGAGGTGGTCGACCTAATTAGGAAAAAAGTGAACTACAGAGAACTGTTAACTAGTACACACGACACATCGAAGCATACCTTAGCAAACAAGGTTGACCACTTAGTTATAAGGTCGGCCGGAGTAAGAATAAACCGCCACCAACAAACGATTACAATAAAAAAGAGAGATTACAATTCACTCCAACAAATTTCATAAATCGAAGTATGAATAAAGTCTTAAGACTTTCATCTATTTGTAGAGAATGTAGACGAATTCTTTATCCTTACTAGTATTGGGAACATTATCCCAATTGGTCAAGGATACATAAAATCCTAATTCAACAAGGACAAGTATGCAAAATCCTAAATGGACAAGGAGAAGTACATAATAAGCTAATTCGACCCATTTAGGTCGACCTCTTTACACGAATGGTCGACCGTTTTGGCTAAAGGCAAAACCGACAGGACTGAATCCTTATTCGACATTGTTTAAGAGCTAAGTAAAGGTATCATAGGTCGACCGTAAGCATACGAGGTTGACTTGTGCTCTGCCTACGGGGTCGACCTCTTGTAGTAAACGGTTCAAATCGTTAATTCCTTGACATCCATAATTGTATAACAAATATAATAAACGAAAAACATTCAATATCCAGAAGGAAACAACCTCGCAAATATAAATTCAACATATTGTCTAAATAATGCAACATTGTAACTTAATGACTTCATTTCTTTGCATTTTTGTTTGAACTATTTCTCTCTTTGCCTCGTTCCATGCATTCATCTACTAAATGCTTGAAGAGATTTTCTCGTGCACGATTTTCAAAATCTGTAGCCAGATACCATAGAATCTCCTTTCAAGCCGGTAATTTGTGTTCTTCTCCTATCTATATTATGGCATATAAGACTTCGTTAGAACTAAAAAAAATACAAATTAAACAAGTTTTTTGTCTGACGATATTGACACGCTAAAACACAACACCTAACAATGGCCAAGTGTAACCAATGAAAGGGACTGCAGTATAGTGGCACAAGTAATAAATATCGAATCTACGGGTCTCTAGAGTTACTATTACTCAGCTTCAGTTCATTATCTAGCAAACTAGATTAAGGATTGATTTATAAACTACTCTACTGACTACTCTACTAATTACAAGTTGTGAACTCACTTAGGTATGATTCCCCCTAGCTCCTCAATTAGGTCCAAGTTGCAATTACTTTTGGTTGATCTACTGTTGATTAAACTACAGAAGATCCTAAATTAGCTTGGAATCTCTTAAGCTGACCAAGCCCACTTAGACAGAATACCCGGCAGGCGACTAGCCTTCACCAGGATAGACTGCTAAGGCGATTCACACAGATCTCCACTACAGGAATGAATTCCAGTACAAAGCAGTGAATTGGTTGACTCTCGCACAACCAATTCACCACTATCAATCATGGAAGCACTCTTAACCTAATCATATTCTATCTATCATAGGTTAAAGCAGAAATCAAGAGAAGATGATCAGGCTTCAATTGAATCTATTAATCATGCCTCAATCGATTATAATCAAACAATATAGCATCCAAAACTTCATACAAGAAAGATCCCAACACATGGAACTACGGTTCCTCAAAACCTAAGTGAAGGGAAGTTATTTCATAGAGAAGAGAGAGACTGCAGAAATCTGATCTAGATCTTCAATCTCCATCTCCAAGCTTGATTCTCGAGCTCCAATGGTGAAGAAATCCTCCAAAATAGCTCCAAGAATGTTCCCAAGTCGCTCTCTCTCTAGGGTTCGTCCCTTGGGTGTTTGGGAACCAAAACCCAACTCTCCCCTTTCCTTTGGCTGAAAATCGAGTTTTAAACAGAAATTCCCGATCACGCGGCCAGGCCACACGGCCGTGTGGCTTTCCCAGCTGCCCGTGTGAAGGCTCGGTGATTTACACACGGCCATGACCCACACGCCCGTGTGGAGTTCCAGGATGCCCGTGTGGCTTGCTCAGCCTCTGTTTAATGCTTCGTTTCTCCCTCGTCCGGACTCCGAATCAGTCCCCGTTTGATCCTAGACGATCGTATACTCGTCCTCTTTTTTTTCATGACAAGCTTGCATGATTATTTGTCCATAAAGTGAGGTAGAAATCCATTCTTCTTCAGGTCATGCCCGAGTTTCTTCTCCCGAATCGTCAATTGATCTCTGATTGATTTGAAACTTGCGCCTATGCTTCACTTTATGTGCTAGGACCTGAAATGTGACAAAGGAACACAACCTAGCATAAAATAGGACAAAGACGCAATAACTCAAGCTCAAACAATCAAGAAACAAAGGGGAAAACATGTGCAAATACCGAGTCATCAAATCCCCCCACCCTTAACTGTTTGCTTGTCCCCAAGCAAACCTAACTCAAACCAATGCAGCTCTCCAGACCTCTATAGCGACAAACAACCCCGATCGTCGGTAGAGGATTTCCTAGATCATATAGTAGCTTACGAGGTCAACTGGTCATCTAAGACGTCCCCTATCTCTCTCAATGCGAGAACTAGACTCAAGCCAGGAAAATGAGAAGAAGTAGAAGTAAGACAGTCAGTTCATGGATAAAGGGACTCACACCATTCACAACCAAGGACTCGTTGTACCGGAGTTCTCTTTCACTTCATTTCACCGTTAGAACCCCTTTTTGCACTTTCATTTACATTTCTTTTTCTCTTTTTTTCTTCATTCACTTGACGGGGGTTCCAACTGCAGTCTTTTGCACGGTCGACCCTTATTAGTCGAGCAAGAGCAATTTTTGTACATCTAGTGCTCGCCAGAGTACTTCTTTTAATTCCTTTTCCTCAACTCGTGTGGAGGGTCAATGAAATCAAGGGGGGTCGGAAGCTCTATCCGTGCCCTTAAAAACGCATCCTCAAGTAGGTAAACCGTTCAACGGGTGAAAATTTTACTTGTACTAGAGACAGCTTAGCTTCACCTTGTAGGAGTACCCCACTAAGGATCACTAAAATCTCTTCCAAAACCCGATTTTGTGCAATGAACGGTGCCACACACGTTGGGCTTACCCCATGTTTAAGATTTCAATGATTTCGACATGGAGGACCAACTGCTTCCCATTTTCCATATGAGCACCATGTTCGATACACGAGTCCATAACACAATCCAAACAGAGTCACCATTACCACATGAATTCAACGGTCTTAGCTCCACTACTTCACAAAATCAACTGGCACAACAGAGAGCTAGATAGGAAAAATCTTATACTTCAACATCCTCCATAGTGCTACACTACCTCCCTAGGTTGCACACTACTATAGAGAAGTTGATTCAAAGCATACTGAGCAGGCAATTTGCAAGGAAACACGTACTTGGAGCCCTCAAATTTAAAAATTTGGACAGTGGACTAGGCTCCAAGCACACAAACAGCCAAACATTCACCCGCATACATAATCGAACACCCCCCCCCCCACACACACACTTAAGCACGACATTGTCCTCAATGGAGGAAAGATAAGGAGGGTAGAACGAAGTTACCAGATCAAGGGTGAATGATGATGGACGGGTCAAGCGGTGCATTCCAGGAAGAGAGAGTAATCAGAACGCAAACACCACACAAAATCTCACAAAGGTTGAGTTATTGACTCTAAAATCAAATAACAAAACTGACTCAACCGAGGAGAAATAGAGAAAGAAATGCAAATCGACTGGTTGGGTTGCCTCCCAACAAGCGCTTCTTTCACGTCGTGAGCCAGACGATGGCTCCTAAGTTTCGGTCCATGCTAGAACCTCCTTGAAGTTGAGGTTCTCGTCAATGAGGTCGAGTCGCAAGTCACGAGCATGTGGTATGACTGGTGATGGAAGCTCGTGCACTTGATGCAGATGAAGTCTCCATCCTCGAGACCTCTTCTTCTCTTCTCTCGTCTCATTGCCCCAAACCATATATGACAACATCGATTGGCCACCATCGTGTCCACCAAGAGGGACAGATGTCGATGTGGCCTTGGTTTGGCAAAGAGACACTGCAAATGGGTCCTTGCTAAGTAGTTCCTCGAAGTTTGGTGGGTATATTACTTGTATTATAGGGCCGGTGCAAGCCTCTTCCACCTCAACTTCATCCTCAGCCTGGACACCAATTGCTTCTTCAACCTCACTTTCTTCTTCATGTGGTATCACCCCTGGGAAATGATCAAGAACTCCTCCTGCTTCACTTTTGTCATCCTCCACAACTTCTTTCTGCACCCTTTCTTGCTCTTCTTCTTCTAGCACGGATTGGAGAGCAAGTTGCCAAGCAATTTCTTTCATGAGATCTTCTTGCACATCCTCACTCATGCCCGCCTCTTCAAATCTCAGTTTGGGATGTGGGAATGTGTGGTCGTCTATGATATGACATTCCTGATCAAGATCATCACGGGAGTTCTCCGTGACAACTTTAGTGTGCTCCACTATGTCCTTGTAGCCTTCTTCTTCCTCCTCCTCTTCTTGTATGGTAGCAGAAGGGTGATCTGGAGCAGATTGTGCGAAAGATCGCTCAAGATCATCGGCGCTCTTCTTAAGGCTCAGGAGGATCTCCTCTGTTTCACGATAGGCATGGACACAATGATCCATCCTGTAGCATGATCTCTCACAATCTCGAGCAAACTACTCCATGAGAAGCCTCAATTCATAGTTTGGATCTGGCTATGGAGTGTAACATGGCTCTGCAGAATGGCCCGTGAAGGCCGTCATGGGTAACTCCAGCGCCGATGGCCCTTCTTGTTGTGAGAGAAATTCTTCTTGATAATGAGGTTGTTCTTGATATGCCCAGGGGTCCGGTTGTTCTCCGTAGTAAGGGGGTTGGTACTGGAACCCGAATCCATAGTCTTCTCTTCCTTGATTGCTCCAGGGAGTCTCGGGGTAATACCACTGGGGTGGTGGTGGTGGATACCCCCAATTGTTGGAGAAGCCATGAGGATCCATGATTCAGATCTGCACCAACAAAAACAAAAACACCCAAGTGAAAAGCAAGGGTGGAAAAGAAAAGAAAATAAAAACGCTAAAGTAACAAACTTCTGCCTTTCCTAATACTCTAGAAAGTCCTCGGCAACGGCGCCAAAAACTTGACACGCTAAAACACAACACCTAACAATGGCCAAGTGTAACCAATGAAAGGGACTGCAGTATAGTGGCACAAGTAATAAATATCGAATCCACGGGTCTGTAGAGTTACTATTACTCAGCTTCAGTTCATTATCTAGCAAACTAGATTAAGGATTGATTTATAAACTACTCTACTGACTACTCTACTAATTACAAGTTGTGAACTCACTTAGGTATGATTCCCCCTAGCTCCTCAATTAGGTCCAAGTTGCAATTACTTTTGAAAGGCAATAGTTTCTCAATTAGATCTTTAATCTCCATCTCCAAACTTGTTTCTCGAGCTCCAATGGTGAAGAAATCCTCCAAAATAGCTCCAAGAATGTTCCCAAGTCGCTCTCTCTCTCTAGGGTTCGTCCCTTGGGTGTTTGGGAACCAAAACCCAACTCTCCCCTTTCCTTTGGCTGAAAATCGAGTTTTAAACAGAAATTCCCGATCACGCGGCCTGGCCACACGGATGTGTGGCTTTCCCAGCTGCCCGTGTGAAGGCTCGGTGATTTCCACACGGCCACGACCCACACGGGCGTGTGGAGTTCCAGGATGCACGTGTGGCTTGCTCAGCCTCTGTTTAATGCTTCGTTTCTCCCTCGTCCGGACACCGAATCAGTCCCCGTTTGATCCCAGATGCTCGTAGTCTCGTCGTCTTTCTTTTCATTACAAGCTTGCATGATTATTTGTCCATAAAGTGAGGTAGAAATCCATTCTTCTTCAGGTCATGCACGAGTTTCTTCTCCCAAATCGTCAATTGATCTCTGATTGATTTGAAACTTGCGCCTATGCTTCACTTTATGTGCTAGGACCTGAAATGTGACAAAGGAACACAACCTAGCATAAAATAGGACAAAGACGCAATAACTCAAGCTCAAACAATCAAGAAACAAAGGGGAAAACATGTGCAAATACCGAGTCATCAAATCCCCCCACACTTAACTGTGCAAAGACGCAATAACTCAAGCTCCGGTTTGAAAATATCATGCAAACCAGAAAGCACAATGAGGACAAGATAAAAGTTTTCTAAAGCAAATTAATCGGTCAACGGGCCGAGTAAAAGCTAGCAACGATTGTGAGATGCTCATTTCCCGAAAACCGGCGGGATATGTGACTTTTTATTCGATTTTCTGGAATTTGGTTTCTATAAAACTTACTCCAGCTCATCATATTACCAGAAATAATATTGTTTCACAAAGTAAAAGGTACTTGATTTTGGTTCATAAGGCTGATTTTTGATTCGTTGCATCATTCATGTCTCTTTCCTACTAAAATTCACTATCTTTCTTAGGGTTGGAAGTTTGGTACCATTATTTGGTATATACTGAATTCGTCTATATTTGGTATTACCGAATGCACGTGTGGTGGTTATGTTTTTTAGACTTTATAAGTTTTTTTGTCTACTTTATTTTATTTTATTTGTGAGGTGGTTTATTTGTATTTTTAAGTATGTTTTTATGATACTTGTGATCAGGTCGAGAGAAAGAATAAACAAGCAATGCCACACTAATGTTTCTCTATAATTTTTTAGAATAACAAAATGTGTCGCTTTTTTAAAAAATTATCATTAAATGTGGTCAACCTCTTAAAAATAAAAAAGGCATAATTTTTTCTTTTATTATGTGGACATAATATTAGCACTTTATTAAGGATGAGAAAAATATCTGTAACCGTGGTTACACCCGAATCCGACCTAATCGGGTAGGGTAGAACCCGAAGGACTTTTAGTGGGTATTGGTAAAACCCAAGCTCGAATATTGCGGGGAATGGGTGGTCATGATTTTCGCACTATCCAACCCGAACCCATCCGATTATACACATGCACATGTATTTTGTCTAGAAAATCATTATTTTTCTCTAACATATTTTTTATGTAGCATATAAATATAACATTTTTATGCAATTGTGTTTTTTTAATTAATTTTCATCATTCTAGTGAATTATTATCGTGGTTTTCCTCTTATGTAATGTGAGAATACGTGTGAATGTTAATATATTTGTTGGAGTTATAAAGAGAATTTATTACCCATGGATATCCGTGGATACCCGAAACCCGAACGAGTATGGGCATGGTTTTAATTTTCTACCTATTTCTTTAATGGGTATGGGTAAAACCGAACTACTTTGGATAGGGTAACGGATATGCACTATCCCGCCCAACCCGACCCGTTGCCATCCCTACGCTTTATAACAAATTTTGTGTTAACTCACTAACGTTATCCTTAAAAACTCTGTACCAAAAGTAAGATAGCGTAACGGTAAAGCTGTTGCGACAGTGAAGGCTTGGGAGTTGAAGATCCCAGGTTCGAATCTAAGCGAGGCCCGTTGGTGTTCCCGGAGGTTAGGAGTGTCTATACGGTCCGGTCCGGTTAAATTGGTCCGAATTGATCCGGTCCCAGTCCGGTCTTTTCGGGAATATAAGGACCAAAGATTGAATTGAATACTGTCTGGTCTTGATCCGGTTCGGTTTTGAACCGGTCCGATCTCAATTCGGTCTTGATTTTAGATTGGGATTCTGGAGATTTTAGTGAAGTTTTGGGTGTTGGGCTCTCATATCCGGTCTTTATCCGGTTTTGGTCTGGTCCTATCCGGTTCCGATCCGGCTTATACGGTCCAGTTTCGGGTAAAACCAAAAAGCTCATACCAAATAGCCAGCCCTACCAGAGGTACAAGGCTGATGGGGGCGAAGCCCTGTTGCCGTTGAATTTGATTGTAAATGGCCTCCAACTTTAGTAGGACCCGCTGTCACAAAATGGCACGTGAGACTAATGTTAGTGGGTAGTAAAAAAAATCCTTAAAAACTCCGTCCAATTCTATAGGGAAAGAACTCATTCCACGTTCCAATCTTGCCAAAAAAAAGACCTTTCGAAATAAAATAAAATAAAAAGAAACATAATTTCCTCCAACAAATTATTGAAGCTTAAAACTTGTGGGTATGCCTACTATGACATGCATGTCACGGTGACATGCACTTTTCGGTCGACCTATTGCTGAAGGCGGACGACCGAATCGACTAATTTGGGCAGCACGAGAAAGCATTGCGGTCGACCTCAACAACCACCTGGTCGACCGCACTTAGTTTAAGTTGATATTTTTGGTCGACCAGAATAAAACCTGGGTCGGCCATTTCGTTGGCGTCAGAAACAACATGGTCGACCACCTAAGGTATATAGGTCGACCACTTGATTGCAGTCATTAACAAAATGGTCGACCGGATGATGAAAGAGGTCGACCAGATAGAAGATAAGTGTTCTATCAAAGTGTCCAATTAATTGACGTAAAATCAAGATCAAGTGTTGGTTTCGCGGTCGACCTAATTCGTTACGAGGTCGACCGAATACAAGAAAGTCACCCTATGCCCCGTGTCTTTTTTGCTTATGTATGTCGATTTGTGTGGTTCTTTTAATCGTATAAATTATGTTTCAAACCATCATAATTAGTCATAATTATAACAAGGACTCATCAATTCATAGCATAACAACTAAAAATAAAACAGAAATCATAATTGTTCACACATAAAAATAAAACTTAAAAAACAACAGAATAACACAACAATCGTTTTGACCACTAAAACACACAATATAAAAACTCATTTCTCCTACTCATCTCCCCCCTCTCTCTCATCCACATTTTCTTCATTGGTGGTGCTAGCATGATGGTGGTCGGATGTGGTGGGATGCATGTATCTTCAGCTGAAAGATCGCCACTCATTCACGGTCACCTGCATTGTGCTCATCTGGGCGGTCATTTGCCCCATGTAGTCGTGCATGCCAGTCATCTGGGTGGACATCTGGCCCATGTACTCGTACATGCCATCCATGCGCTCCCACACACGCTGTAAGGTGATCGGTGGAGTTGAACTCTGTGCCTCCCCCATTGGCTTGTCTCGAGCTCCTTCATCACCCTCATCATCATCATCATCATCATCATCACCACCACCATTACGCAGCTCAAAGCCCATCTTTTTCAGAGATGAAAGAGTATAGAACTCCTGCCTTGAGATTCTTAACCCCACCTCTTCACTTAAATTCACATTAAAATGCTCAAATAGCACAGTGACGATCATCCCATAGGGAAGATTCCTGTTTGAACTCTCTGCAGCAGTAAGCATGTGGTTAAAGATTAAGTATGGCAAGTTCACCTTCTCGCTTAACAGTAGGTTGGTGAGGAGCTCCATGTCGAAGTAGGTGACTGTCTCCCGATGTCCACCCTTTGGCAGAATGTTGTAGGAAAGCATGTGGTGAAGAACTCTGGCTTGAACTGTCAGGTGGTTACTCGATGGCCTATTGCGCCCCTGAGCATCTTCCTCTTCATCAAGATCACATACCGTCTGGATTTGCTTGGCTCTCGTGAAATGCGTTTCATTCCAAGCACCGTAAGAATTGATTCTCTTCCCCTCGTTTGGAGCCTGAAGTACTTGCGCCAACACATTCTTGCTGATGCGCATCGCCACCCCATTCACATAGGATTTGAATGCGTGAATGGATCCATTTGCATTGCGCTCGTAGACGATGTTGTTGTAGAAGTACTGTACCAGTTTTGGGTAGTATGGTACATTGAGAGATATCACCTTCAGCCACTCTTGCTCGATGAAGGGTCCCAGAAACCCGTAATTCTCGAAATGAGAATATGCATCCGTCGTCAATGGCCTTCCCGGAGCCACCCTGCGGTTGTGCATTCTCTTCTCTTCATAGTTCTCACTTTGCTCCTTCGTCTGGAACAGATTGGGATTGAACTCTTCCCATTCCGAACTTGAGGCAGCAGCTTTTTGTGCCTTTCTTTTCTTTTTGCCGCCAAACATCCTGCGATCAAACAAGCAAGAATACACGTTAGTCACATTTTCGAAATGAACAATACGCGGTCGACCACTCCATAAAGCGGTCGACCTCAGTTAGTTTAAAACGAGAATGGGTCGACCACAGAAGAATCATAGGTCGACCTCAGTTAATTTAAAACGGGAATGGGTCGACATACACGAATTTTTGCCTTCATCGGTCGACCTCAGAAGCATCATAGGTCGACCTCGGCTTAATTGAAACGAGTTTAAAATGGCCCAAATCCTCGTACCAATTGAGTGCAAAACAGATCCGGTTGACCTCATAATTAGAAGAGGTCGACCAGTGTTAGTTTCGCACAATTAATTCGAAGACAATTGCACAACTCAAACTTTTGCCTTCATCGGTCGACCTCAGAAGCATCATAGGTCGACCTCGGCTAAATTGAAACGAGTCTAAAATGGCCCAAATCCTCGTACCAATTGAGTGTAAAACAGATCCGGTCGACCTCATAATTAGAAGAGGTCGACCAGTGTTTGTTTCGCACAATTAATTCAAAGACAATTGCACAACTCAAACTTTTGCCTTCATCGGTCGACCTCAGAAGCATCATAGGTCGACCTCGGCTAAATTGAAACGAGTCTAAAATGGGCCAAATCCTCGTACCAACTGAGTGCAAAACAGATCCGGTCGACCTCATAATTAGAAGAGGTCGACCAGTGTTAGTTTCGCACAAATAATTCAAAGAATTGCACAACTCCAACTTTTGCCTTCATAGGTCGACCTCAGAAGCATCATAGGTTGACCTCGGCTAAATTGAATCGAGTCTAAAATGGGCGAAATCCTCGTACCAATTGAGTGCAAAACAGATCCGGTCGACCTCAGAAAAAACATAAATCGACCTCGGAAAATTTAAATCGATTGAAAGCCAATTGTGCTTTCAAAAGCCGTGCAGTTCGGGACATTAGACCACCTTGTAATGCACTCGAATACAAAATCATTTATGTCTTCGAGTGCATTACAAGATGGCCTAATCTCCTGCACTGCGCGGCTTCTGAAAGTCACAATTGCCTTTCAATCGATTTAAATGGCCCGAGGTCGACCTCAATAAGTTTAGCACAAATAAATAGAACTTTTGCCTTCATAGGTCGACCTTAGAATCATCACAGGTCGACCTCGGCTAAATTAAAACGAAAATAAATGGCCCAAATGCTCGTATCAATTGAGTGCAAAACAAATTCGGTCGACCTCATAAATAGAAGAGGTCGACCAGTGTTAGTTTTGCACAAATAAATCAAAGACAAAGGCACAACTCGAACTTTTGCCTTCATAGGTCGACCTCAGAAGCATCACAGGTCGACCTCGGCTAAATTAAAATGAAAAGAAATGGCCCAAATGCTCGTATCAATTGAGTGCAAAACAGATTCGGTCGACCGCATAAATAGAAGCGGTCGACCTGTGTTAGTTTCGCACAAAAAAAACAGAAATAAGATCGCTTGAATAATAAGTGCAGAAATCTCAACTCGAACTTCACAGGTCGACCTCAATATCATCATAGGTCGACCTCAGTCCATAAAACAGAAATAAAAAATCAATTTAAGGCCAGATGCGATCGACCATGATTATGAAAAGGTCGACCGCATCTGGCGAACAGAAGGACAAAGTCCATATTTTGAAGCTACAGATCTAAATAATAAGGCCAGAAATCTCAACTCGAACTTCACAGGTCGACCTCAATATCATCATAGGTCGACCTCAGTCCATAAAACAGAAATAAAAATCGATTTAAGGCCAGACGCGGTCGACCACGATGATGAACAGGTCGACCGCTTCTGACGAACAGAAGGAAAAATCCCTCTTTTACATCTTTAGATTTTTTGAAAACAGAAAGAAGAAGACAAGAATCGACTCAAATGAAAGAGAGGAGTGAAAGCTATACCTTGTTCTTCTTCTAAGTGATGAGGATGAAGCTTTCTTTGAGTTTTTGGAAAATGGAGTTTTTGGAAAATGGAGAAGAAGATGAAGAAGGGAAAGGAGAGGAAGAATGAGTGGATGTGGTGGGATAGGGTTCTGATTGTGGTGTAGAATGAGTGGGGGAGGGTTTCTTAAATAGAGGATTGGGGGAGGTTTGGGTGGATGTTGCAAACAAACCGGTTTGGTCGGCCGAATTAAATACGCGGTCGACCTCACTAACATGTTCGGTCGACCGTGTATATTCAGGTCGACCGTTATTTGTAGGAGGTCGACCGTTTTATTGCTATTTGCCGCCAGCCTGGCCGTGTAGCTCACCCAGCCTGGCCGTGTGAGGCCTCGCATAATTCCACACGGCCAAATTGCAACATCACACGGCCGTGTGGGTTGTGTGTGTGCCCGTGTGGCTTTCTTTTTGACTTGCCTCGCGCCCGATCTTCGTCCAATCAACCAAAAATCAATTAACTCATAAATTATTAAGATAATTCGAAGAAATTACTATGCAATCACAGTTATTAAAATATAAATAAACTCCTAAACAACAATAGAAGAAATTTAAGATCCTTTTTTGGGACTTTGTTTCGGGCACTTAGGGCGAAAATGACCATATTTCCCACATTTCGAACACTTTCTTAAAATTTTACCCGATGCAGTTCGTGCTGACTTGAATGTCCCCTTGGTCTTCCCAATTTTTGGATCTTTCACACTTCGAAGGGGTGCTGGAGGGTTTGCCGGTGTGGTGTTGTCCGTTCTCTCCCTCGCGAACTCAATTGCCCATTGAGTAAGGTCGTCCAACGTCTTAGAGACATGATTAAAAGCAGATTCACTACCACACGCGATGTCACATAAACGCTTACACTTTAGAGCCAATCCTCCATGTCTTATCAGTCGACCAACTTTCTCTCCCACATCACCTCCAACTCCAGGATGACGATTTAGTGTCTTCGCATTTTGGGTCCATCGTAGCTTGAACCACGACGAGGGTAGTGCGGTGTACCCCATATTTTTTATTACTGTAAGCATGTGTCTGCATGGAAACCCCTTAGATTCAAATAATGCACACTCGCATTTTAGATCTTGATTGGACGTAGTAAATGTTAACCGCCTTATCCGATCTGGGTTCATGTAGTTCTTCAGTATGAATGTCTTTGTCCCATCTGATTCAGTTCTTCTCTCCGCTAATACATAAGAAGCCTCATTCTCTAGTTCAGACTTGAAGATAGCAAATGTACGATGAGTGTAGATACTTTCAGCTTGCATTTCCCAAGTGCGAAGGGCATGCTTGCAGACCAACCTCGTGTGCCTAGAAGTATAATCATCATGCACCTCCGTGAAACGCAACCCCTCCAGTGCTTCATCAATGCCCTGAACAAAACGTTGCAAGCTGTATTGAGTTCCCACATACCGATTTATCCAATGGTTACATGACTCACATCGCGAGGTTGATTGGAGTCCACCGAAATACATATCCTTCAAGTATGCCTCTGCCCACAGTAATTTGTCAGCGTACAAATCCTGCAACCACTTATTTGCAGACAAACCATGCTGACTAATCAAATGCTCCCAACGCCTCTCAAACTCCTCAATCGATATTCGTGCTTTCGCCAAGTAAGTGAATGCGCTAACAAACTCCTTATTATGAACAGCCGTTGTCGCATTTGTCTCAATATGCCAAATACAAAGACGGTGAGGCACTCCAACCAGAACAGTAGCAATGGCACCACGCATAGACTTGTCTCCATCTGTGATCACTGAAGTGGGCATCTTAGAGTTCATACACTCCAGAAAAGTATTCAACAACCAAACATAGTTGGGGATTGTCTCGTTATCCAACTGGGCAAAACCATATATGATGTTACGGTGGTGGTGATTTACACCAACCATCATAACAAATGGTCGATTGTACCTGTTGCGCTTGTAGCATGCATCGAACGCCAAGACATCCCCAAAAAAATGGTAATCTGCTCTAGATGTGGAGTCCGACCAGAAGAGATTGCCTAATTCACCTTCATCGTTGGTTGTGTACTTGAAGAAGCTGCCTGCATCAGAGGTATGTTTACTTTGCAAGTAACCCAATGTTCGGTTAACATCTCCTATTAGATCGTCGTCAACTGTTCGGGATTGCTGAACAGCATTGTCCAAATCCTTTGGAGTGTACCCCAGATTCTCATATCCTCCAACTTTATTCTTCATGAACTGAACAATGTTGCGTTGTTTTATTCCTGACTGTCGCATCCCTATCGCCAGAGCCTTGTCTCCTTCACTCACATTTCGATGAGACCGAAGGAATTGACTTTCTTCTTCATTGCAGCAACGATGTGAGTGCTTCCTCTCAAACTTAGAAACAACCCACATTTTCTTATTCCGATCAAAGCGTACAGTATACGATGCCTTGCAATAATGTCTTGTCATCTTACGATGTTGTCGAGTCCGACCTTTTTTATCTATATGCATCTTATCTCTAGTCCCCTCTCTCGAACATACCATTGTCCTCCCAATTGCTACTCGTCGACGATTCCTCCGAAGATCTCTACGTCGAACGCTAAATCCTTTAGCATAGGAATCGTAAAATTTCTCTGCATCTTCTAATGTTTGGAACTCCATGGAAGGAATTTGTTGTTCATATTCAGTAGCTTCTTCATCATCCATAAATTCTTCTTCAGCACCCTCGGTTTCATTATCATCCCCAACCACTTCATCTGAATTATCCATAGCTCCTTCTTGAGCATCCTTAGGTTCCTCATCGAAGTTAACCTCATCATCATCTCTATCATCTGTATCATCTCTGTTATCCATCCTGAAACGATCGGAATACGAACTTAATGTAAAAAACATACACAATTAGCGCTCGTCAGGTCGACCTTATTACTAAATAACAAACATGCGGTCGACCAGAATTTACTGAAAGGTCGACCTAATCATATAATTACAAAAGCGCGGTCGACCGGATGGTGAGGGTGGTCGACCGGATGGTAGGAAAAATTTAATCACATACAAGCACTAACAAGCACATACGAGACATACCTTAGCAAAGAGGTCGACCACTTATTGTTACGGTCTACCGGAATAAAAATAAACCGCCACCAACACCCGATCACAATAAGAGCGATGATATTACAACTTCACTCCAAAAAATTGCATAAATCGAAGTACAATTAAAGTCTTCAGACTCCCATCTATTTATAGATAATGTAGACGAATTCCTTATCCAATTGGTGAAAGGTATATAAAATCATAATTCGACAAGGACAAGTACACAAAATCCTAATTGTACAAGGACATGATTCATTAAGGTCGACCTCTTTGCACAAATGGTCGACCGTTTTGGGTAAATGTGAAACAGGTCGACCTCTTTACTGAAATGGTCGACCATTGTTTATAAATGTGAAACAGGTCGACCTCTTTACTGAAATGGTCGACCATTGTTTATAAATGTGAAACAGGTCGACCTCTTAACAAGAATGGTCGACCGTATTTTATTAAGGCCAAACTGACGAGATTCCATCCATGTTCTACATGGTTTTTGACTTTGCTACGGTATCATAGGTCGACCTTTTGCGTCACGAGGTCGACCTGTGCTCTGCCTTTGGGTATGCTCGCTTTGAGTATGTGGTCGACCACTTGTTCTAGACGATTGAAATCGTAAATTCAGTCACATCCATAATTGTATAACAAATCTAATAAATGATAAACATTCAAAATCCAAAATGAAACGATCTCGCAAATACAAATTCAATGTATGGTCCAAATAATGCAACATTGTAACTTAACGACTTCATTTCTTTGCTTTTTTGTTTGAACTTTGTCTCTCTTTGCCTCGTTCCATGCATTCATCTACTACATGCTTGAAAAGATTTTCTCGTGCAGGGTTTTCAAAATGTGTAGCCAGATACCATAGAATCTCCTTTCGCGCCGGTAATTTGTGTTCTTCTCCTATCTGCATTATGCCATGTAAGATTTCGTTACAACTAAAAAAAGTGTAAATTAAACAAGTTATTTGTTTGACGATATACTCACCACTCTATCAAGATCCTTGGATCCATAGCGCATCCACTGCATGACGTGCACACCACACTCAGTACTATTCCTTTGTCGTTGAACTCGTAGCTCATCAAAATTGAAATCTCCAAAATTTGGTACTCCTACATTGCTCACGCGCTCCGGTTTGAAAATATCATCCAAATTGGACAACTACACACAAATAATTAATATTTTAAGTTTCTAGCATCATACGTGACGCTTAACAGTCAGAAAATTATAGAAAACACTTACCAATTTCTTGCATAGTGCTGATTTACGCCTTCGATTCGCCTCACTAGTTGAAGGTAGACTGTCAAGCAAAAATGCAGTTTTTTGCTGGACATTGACGAGATACAGAAACCAATGACGTGCTTCATCGTCAAGAACTGGCATAAATATCTAGCAACGAAACACTCACTATATGTTATAAACAGCGAATACAAACAAATGCACTTTCGAAATTTAATGATATAATGACATTGACTAGACTAACCTTCTGGCATGCACCGACATTCGGCATAAAGACCACGCCATCATTCATCAACTTGTTACGAATTTGTCTGGTATTCATGTTAGCGCGTACCATTTTCTGCAGCATGTTTTAGTTGAGATGAATTGACATGGTATTAATAACTAGGTTATGACAAATAATTTGACATTACGGTTCTTACCGAAAACATATTTGGCAAATACCACACATTTGGCTCTTTCACATCATGTTTTTCAGACATTGTTAGTGCCCTTGCACACAAATCCACTACCTACCATCCAACAATCAAACACAAAATCATCGTAAATCGTAACATAAATAGTGCACAATTCATACGAAAGTCGTAGTAGTATAGTACTTACTGATGAGCAAACCCAGCTATTCTCGCTAATGACCGAACTCAAATAATGCCGTTGCACGTTTTCAGAAAAAAAAGTCCACAACGGTCAAACTGCAAAAATCAAAATAACAAAATTGTCAATTGTGATTTGCAACGTACAGGTCGACCTGTTCACAGTCACGGTCGACCTTATTGGAAAAGCGGTCGACCTCATAACCGATCCGGTCGACCACACGTACTTAAAAAACGTCTTACTTGTCCCAATTCTTGTCCCCAGCCTTCTCTTTAGTAACAACATAATACAAGTCTTCAACTGGATTTTGAAGATTTTTGGTGAATCCTTCTAGACCCTCCACTTTCATGACCTACAAATCATAGTTAAAATTAAAGTAACATATGAACACAAACACACATTATAGATGAATATGTAACGTAAACTTACCCCGTGCTTTTCGAAAGGACTCTTAGATTCTTCTTCATCGCTATCATCACTAAATAATCCTTTTCTTACAAATTGATCCTTCTGTGGAGTGGTGTAGGAGTCACTTTCATATCGAGGTCTCTTGTACTTAGGAGAGGAACCCTTGCTGCCATTCGTTGTTTCACTCTGTCAAACATATAAACAAAACAAATTAGCACTAATGATAGTAATACTAATATCTTCAATCACCTATGAATATACTTGGATACCTTTAAAATGTGCTCTTTCAATAAATCGTCTATGCTCTGGTAGCAATTTTCAGAGTCATCATGGTATTCTTCCTCTTTACCAAAGTCAAAATTAGGTCCTTTACCATTTCTTCCGCCATTCTCCATTCGTTCTGCACTTATATCTTTGATAGCACCTTCTAGCCTCTCAAACCCGTCATGCATCATCCCAGTCATATCTGTCAGTCGAACTGACAATTGCTCCACTCTATCACACATGGACTTCTGAAAGTCATTGACTTGTGTTTGACACACCACCAGCTTCTCTTGTGTGGCTTTCAACAATTTCATGATTTCACCCAAATCTTGATGCAGTTTCTCATCATGCGTCATTGTCTAAACAATTTCAAGAAAAATTTAAATCATAATTCAACTTCAAATTTCTACAATTGACCAAAAAACAAATACGTGGTCGACCTGACATAGTATTAGGTCGACCTGGAAGACAAATAGTGACTACCACAACCATTAAGGTCGACCTCTGTTATTCCTAGGTCGACCTATCCAGCAGGAAAATAACAATTAACAACAAAAAGTAAGTTCTAAATTAAACCGAAAAAAGGATAGGTCGACCAGATATTTGGCGCGGTCGACCTTTTCAAGCACAACATAGTCATACAATCAAAGCCAAAGTCGACATTCAGGTTGAATAACCAAAAAAACAGGAACGGTCGACCTTGAAACCCATTAGGTCGACCAATTGGGTTACCTCGCAAGTACAGAAATCCAAGTGTTGTGGCCTAAATTCAAATACGCAGAATTGTCTCGTCAGGTCGACCTGATTGACGTCACGGTCGACCGAATGGAATTCTGCACCCAACAATATATCAAATTAGCCGGTAGAAATCACGCATTAGAAAAGACGCAATAACTCAAGCTCAAACAATCAAGAAACAAAGGGGAAAACATGTGCAAATACCGAGTCATCAAATCCCCCCACACTTAACTATTTGCTTGTCCCCAAGCAAAGCTAACTCAAACCAATGCAGCTCTCCAGACCTCTATAGCAACAAACAACCCCGATCGTCGGTAGAGGATTTCCTAGATCATATAGTAGCTTACGAGGTCAACTGGTCATCTAAGACGTCCCCTATCTCTCTTAATGCGAGTACTAGACTCAAGCCAGGAACATGAGAAGAAGTAGAAGTAAGACAGTTAGTTCATGGATAAAGGGACTCACACCATTCACAACCAAGGACTCGTTGTACCGGAGTTCTCTTTCACTTCATTTCACCGTTAGAACCCCTTTTTGCACTTTCATTTACATTTCTTTTTCTCTTTTTTTCTTCATTCACTTGACGGGGGTTCCAACTGCAGTCTTTTGCACGGTCGACCCTTATTAGTCGAGCAAGAGCAATTTTTGTACATCTAGCGCTCGCCAGAGTACTTCTTTTAATTCCTTTTCCTCAACTCGTGTGGAGGGTCAATGAAATCAAGGGGGGTCGGAAGCTCTATCCGTGCCCTTAAAAACGCATCCTCAAGTAGGTAAACCGTTCAACGGGTGAAAATTTTACTTGTACTAGAGACAGCTTAGCTTCACCTTGTAGGAGTACCCCACTAAGGATCACTAAAATCTCTTCCAAAACCCGATTTTGTGCAATGAACGGTGCCACACACGTTGGGCTTACCCCATGTTTAAGATTTCAATGATTTCGACATGGAGGACCAACTTCTTCCCATTTTCCATATGAGCACCCTGTTCGATACACGAGTCCATAACACAATCCAAACAGAGTCACCATTACCACATGAATTCAACGGTCTTAGCTCCACTACTTCACAAAATCAACTGGCACAACAGAGAGCTAGATAGGAAAAATCTTATACTTCAACATCCTCCATAGTGCTACACTACCTCCCTAGGTTGCACACTACTATAGAGAAGTCGATTCAAAGCATACTGAGCAGGCAATTTGCAAGGAAACACGTACTTGGAGCCCTCAAATTTAAAAATTTGGACAGTGGACTAGGCTCCAAGCACACAAACAGCCAAACATTCACCCGCATACATAATCGAACACCCCCCCCCCCCCCCCCACACACACACACTTAAGCACGACATTGTCCTCAATGGAGGAAAGATAAGGAGGGTAGAACGAAGTTACCAGATCAAGGGTGAATGATGATGGACGGGTCAAGCAGTGCATTCCAGCAAGAGAGAGTAATCAGAATGCAAACACCACACAAAATCTCATAAAGGTTGAGTTATTGACTCTAAAATCAAATAAAAAAACTGACTCAACCGAGGAGAAATAGAGAAAGAAATGCAAACCGACTGGTTGGGTTGCCTTTCAACAAGCGCTTCTTTCACGTCGTGAGCCAGACGATGGCTCTTAAGTTTCGGTCCATGCTAGAACCTCCTTGAAGTTGAGGTTCTCGTCAATGAAGTCGAGTCGCAAGTCACGAGCATGTGGTATGACTGGTGATGGAAGCTCGTGCACTTGATGCAGATGAAGTCTCCATCCTCGAGACCTCTTCTTCTCTTCTCTCGTCTCATTACCCCAAACCATATATGACAACATCGATTGGCCACCATCGCGTCCACCAAGAGGGATAGATGTCGATGTGGCCTTGGTTTGGCAAAGAGACACTGCAAATGGGTCCTTGCTAAGTAGTTCCTCGAAGTTTGGTGGGTATATTACTTGTATTATAGGGCCGGTGCAAGCCTCTTCCACCACAACTTCATCCTCAGCCTGGACACCAATTGCTTCTTCAACCTCACTTTCTTCTTCATGTGGTATCACCCCTGGGAAATGATCAAGAACTCCTCCTACTTCACTTTCGTCATCCTCCACAACTTCTTTCTGCACCCTTTCTTGCTCTTCTTCTTCTAGCACGGATTGGAGAGCAAGTTGCCAAGCAATTTCTTTCATGAGATCTTCTTGCATCTCCTCACTCATGCCCGCCTCTTCAAATCTCAGTTTGGGATGTGGGAAGGTGTGGTCGGCTATGATATGACATTCCTGATCATGATCATCATGGGAGTTCTCCGTGACAACTTCAGTGTGCTCCACTATGTCCTTGTAGACTTCTTCTTCCTCCTCCTCTTCTTGTATGGTAGCAGAAGGGTGATCTGGAGCAGGTTGTGCGAAAGATCGCTCAAGATCATCGACGCTCTTCTTAAGGCTCAGGAGGATCTCCTCTGTTTCACGATAGGCATGGACACAATGATCCATCCTGGAGCATGATCTCTCACAATCTCGAGCAAACTACTCCATGAGAAGCCTCAATTCATAGTTTGGATCTGGCTATAGAGTGTAACATGGCTCTGCAGAATGGCCCGTGAAGGCCGTCGTGGGTAACTCCAGCGCCGATGGCCCTTCTTGTTGTGAGAGAAATTCTTCTTGATAATGAGGTTGTTCTTGATATGCCCAGGGGTCCGGTTGTTCTCCGTAGTAAGGGGGTTTGTACTGGAACCCGAATCCATAGTCTTCTCTTCCTTGATTGCTCCAGGGAGTCTCGGGGTAATACCACTGGGGTGGTGGTGGTGGATACCCCCAATTGTTGGAGAAGCCATGAGGATCCATGATTCAGATCTGCACCAACAAAAACAAAAACACCCAAGTGAAAAGCAAGGGTGGAAAAGAAAAGAAAAGAAAAACGCTAAAGTAACAAACTTCTGCCTTTCCTAATACTCTAGAAAGTCCTCGGCAACGGCGCCAAAAACTTGACACGCTAAAGCACAACACCTAACAATGGCCAAGTGTAACCAATGAAAGGGACTGCAGTATAGTGGCACAAGTAATAAATATCGAATCCACGGGTCTGTAGAGTTACTATTACTCAGCTTCAGTTCATTATCTAGCAAACTAGATTAAGGATTGATTTATAAACTACTCTACTGACTACTCTACTAATTACAAGTTGTGAACTCACTTAGGTATGATTCCCCCTAGCTCCTCAATTAGGTCCAAGTTGCAATTACTTTTGGTTGGTCTACTGTTGATTAAACTGCAGAAGATCCTAAATTAGCTTGGACTCTCTTAAGCTGACCAAGCCCTCTTAGACAGAATACCCGGCAGGCGACTAGCCTTCACCGGGATAGACTGCTAATGCGATTCACACAGATCTCCACTACTGAATGAATTCCAGTACAAAGCAGTGAATTGGTTGACTCTCGCACAACCAATTCACCACTATCAATCAAGGAAGCTCTCTTAACCTAATCATATTCTATCTATCATAGGTTAAAGCAGAAATCAAGAGAAGATGATCAGGCTTCAATTGACTCTATTAATCATGCCTCAATCGATTATAATCAAACAATATAGCATCCAAAACTTCATACAAGAAAAATCATGACACATGGAACTAGGGTTCCTCAAAACCTAAGTGAAGGGAAGTTACTCTTAGAGAAGAGAGAGACTGCAGAAATCTGATCTAGATCTTCAATCTCCATCTCCAAACTTGTTTCTCGAGCTCCAATGGTGAAGAAATCCTCCAAAATAGCTCCAAGAATGTTCCCAAGTCGCTCTCTCTCTCTCTAGGGTTCGTCCCTTGGGTGTTTGGGAACCAAAACCCAACTCTCCCCTTTCCTTTGGCTGAAAATCGAGTTTTAAACAGAAATTCCCGATCACGCGGCCAGGCCACACGGACGTGTGGCTTTCCCAGCTGCCTGTGTGAAGGCTCGGTGATTTCCACACAGCCACGACCCACACGGCCGTGTGGAGTTCCAGGATGCCCGTGTGGCTTGCTCAGCCTCTGTTTAATGCTTCGTTTCTCCCTCGTCCGGACTCCGAATCAGTCCCCGTTTGATCCCAGATGCTCGTAGTCACATCCTCTTTCTTTTCATGACAAGCTTGCATGATTATTTGTCCATAAAGTGAGGTAGAAATCCATTCTTCTTCAGGTCATGCACGAGTTTCTTCTCCCAAATCGTCAATTGATCTCTGATTGATTTGAAACTTGCGCCTATGCTTCACTTTATGTGCTAGGACCTGAAATGTGACAAAGGAACACAACCTAGCATAAAATAGGACAAAGACGCAATAACTCAAGCTCAAACAATCAAGAAACAAAGGGGAAAACATGTGCAAATACCGAGTCATCAAATCCCCCCACACTTAACTGTGCAAAGATGCAATAACTCAAGCTCCGGTTTGAAAATATCATGCAATTTGGATAACTACACACAAATAACGAATATTATATGCTTCTAGCATTATACGTGACACTTAGTAGTCAGAAAATTATAGGAAACACTTAATAATTTCTTGCAGAGGTTTGATTTACGCTTACGATTCGCCTCACTAGTTAAAGGTAGACTATCAAGCAAAAATGCGGCTTTTTGTTGGACATTGACGAGATACAGAAACCAATTATGTGTTTCATCATCCAGAACTGGCATAAATATCTAGAAACGAAAGACTCACTATATGTTATAAAAAAACAAATACAAACAAATGCACTTTGGAAGCTTAATGAGATAGGGACACTGACTAACCTTTAGGCATGCACTAACATTCGGCATAAACACCACGTCATCATCCATCAACTTGTTACGAATTTGTTTGGTCTTCATGTTAGCGCATACCATTTTCTGCACCATATTTTTATTGAGATTAATTGACATGGTACAATATTAATAACTAGGATTTGAACCATGACTACTTTAAAGAAAAGCAAGGATCATAACCAATCACACTAAGTACATTTCATGTATCTTTTTAAATTAAAAAGATATAATAGCAGGGAGGGAAAAACCCTTCCCCCATTTCAAATTCCCTACTCCAGGAGCGCTTGTAGGAAGGGTAGAAGAGGGAGCGTCAATTTTTTTTTCTCTTTCCTCTGTGGAACGGGACAACTTATAGTACACATGCAGATTTAAACGGGCCCAAGAGTGTCAATTTTTTTCTCTAAGCCCTTTTATTTCTCGGTGTTGGTAAAATATATATGAAAGGGCAAAAACAATACTCTTTTTTATTGCTAAAAAGAAAAAATTTAACAATAAACTAATGCATGGATTCTAATGGGCTAACTGCTAACCATAAAATAAAAGTTGAATGGGTCTGACCTATACGGGATTTGGCCATCAAGTAAAACAAATAAACATCATGGGGATATCATTCTAAAATAAGCTATTTTCTCTAGCATAGTATATATTATGCTATTATTATATATCTTAGTGGCTAAAATATAATGTATTTTATAGTTATTAAATGGTTCAAACTCGACCAACCCAATTAGTCCAATTTTTATCATTTCAAATATATATTATGCAATTATTTGATATCATAATGATTAAATTATAGTGTATTTTATAGGTAATCGTTTGGTATTTGTAAGTGAAAAACTAAACAAAAAGATCTATTTGGTTATTTTTAACTTTAAAACGATCCTAAACATTTTCATTTTCCTTTCGATCAGTGATGTGCAACTGGCGAATTCCAGTCATCTCTTTTCTTTCACTATTTTTTATTTTCAAATAGAAAGTTTAAAAGTAAAGAATAATTAGAGTTTGGCATGGATCGGTCAAACAGGCTGAATTTCAAGTTTTGGCTCGTTTTGATCAAGCCTGATTTATAATCACATGGTTCCCTGATACCCTATAAAAATCTCAATTCAAACTAGTTCGGCAAGTGAGTCCGTGTTTGCCACCATTTTCTAGGGATACAGGAACGGCGGTTCCTATCCCAACTCGTGTTATTCGCTCTTGATTTCTTTAGATTTTATCATGGCCTGGCAAAAACCAGAAAGCACAATGAGGATAAGATAAAAGTTTTCTAAAGCAAATTAATCGGTCAACGGGCCGAGTAAAAGCTAGCAACGATTGTGAGATGCTCATTTCCCGAAAACCGGCGGGATATGTGACTTTTTATTCGATTTTTTGGAATTTGGTTTCTATAAAACTTACTCCAGCTCATCATATTACCAGAAATAATATTGTTTCACAAAGTAAAAGGTACTTGATTTTGGTTCATAAGGCTGATTTTTGATTCGTTGCATCATTCATGTCTCTTTCCTGCTAAAATTCACTATCTTTCTTAGGGTTGGAAGTTTGGTACCATTATTTGGTATATACTGAATTTGTCTATATTTGGTATTACCGAATGCACGTATTATTTATTAGGATTGGGATTGGTATCGAGTTTCAATTTTTATTCGGTATTATGGATTACGGGATTGGGATCGGTATATACCGAAATACCGATCATACCAAAATATAAGCTAGTGTGTATTTTATCCTCCCAACTAGACTTTCTCATTAACTATTACATGACTCTCAACCACCAAGAGTGTCATTTAATTATACATAGATCATTCCATCACTATTTCATAACTTAGAGAAGTTCCCATTCAACTCAAATTTGACTTTCCAATTTAAGTAACTCTCGCTTCTCACCTAATATCTACTGTTATTTTCATAACACCAAAAAGTAAACACTAGTATTAGTCGTCTCTCAACCTCCAATTCTTCAAATTAAAGATTACCAACTACAAGAACTTGAGATGTAACATCTCCTCCATTCTCCTTATCCATATCCTAGCTCTAGGCAAACTCAAGACTATTTGCTTAGTCTCTTTACCATAAATTAAATAATAAAATCTAATTTATATATTTAATTTAATTGTAAAGGTAATTAATTTTGTATTCGATAGTACCAATTGGGATACCGAAGTACCGATTGGGATACCAAAATATTTAGGGATTGGGATTGGGATGCCAAAATTATTTAGGAATTGGGATTGGGATTGAGTTTAGGGTGTAATTCGGTATTCGAGATTTTGGTATTTGGTATTGGGATACCGATACCGTACTGATTTCCACCCCTAATCGTTATCACGTGTTTCACAAAAAAAAAACTATACAACAATAAACTATACACCCCATTACATTATTAAATTTCATACTTCACTTTCATCCGGCTAACTGGTCAGGGCCCACACTAGTTTTTTTAATAAAAAAATAAAAAATGCTTACATGGCAATTGCATATGGAATGGCATAAAATGCTTGCATAATTACAATTGAGATTTACATTCATACAATTGTAAATGCAATTGCATTTACATTACCTATAGGTTATTTGTAAGAAAATCATTTTAGAGTTTCAAAAAACTATTTAACTATTTTTTATTATTTTATCATCCTTTATAATGTTTTTGCTTTGTGAGATTTCTGGTGTGCTTTTTCGTTTGTCTAGTATGCTTCGTGAGAGTTTGGGTATGATTGCACACATTTCTAGTCCACTTCAGGGAATTTGCAGTTTACTTTATGAGGTTACTTATGTGATTCCGGTAGTGGCGGAACCAGGAATCTGAATGAAAGGGGCTGACTTGAACCGAGATAATTTAGCGAGGGGGTAATGCTTTACCGGCTACTCTATTTCCTAAATTTGTTACAAATTTCACATATAATTTTACTTATATTTCAAATTTGAGAGGGCTATAACCCCTCTTGGGTTCAACCTACCTCCTCCACTGGCTTTAGTGAACTTGAGGTTTATTTCATGAGGATTTATGTCTGCTTGACTGAATTTGTGGCAAACTTTTAGTTTTCTCGTATATTTTTATGAATTTTGTGTGGTGGTTAGGTTTTTTAGACTTTATAAATTTTTTTGTCTACTTTATTTTATTTTATTTTATTTGTGAGGTGGTTTATTTGTATTTTTAAGTATGTTTTTATGATACTTGTGATCAGGTCGAGAGAAAGAATAAACAAGCAATGCCACACTAATGTTTCTCTATAATTTTTTAGAATAACAAAATGTGTCGCTTTTTTAAAAAATTATCATTAACCGTGGTTACACCCGAATCCGACCTAATCGGGTAGGGTAGAACCCGAAGGACTTTTAGTGGGTATTGGTAAAACCCAAGCTCGAATATTGCGGGGAATGGGTGGTCATGATTTTTGCACTATCCAACCCGAACCCGTCCGATTATACACATGCACATGTATTTTGTCTAGAAAATCATTATTTTTCTCTAACATATTTTTTATGTAGCATATAAATATAACATTTTTATGCAATTGTGTTTTTTTAATTAATTTTCATCATTCTAGTGAATTATTGTCGTGGTTTTCCTCTTATGTAATGTGAGAATACGTGTGAATGTTAATATATTTGTTGGAGTTATAAAGAGAATTTATTACCCATGGATATCCGTGGATACCCGAAACCCGAACGAGTATGGGCATGGTTTTAATTTTCTACCTAATTCTTTAATGGGTATGGGTAAAACCGAACTACTTTGTATAGGGTAACGGATATGCACTATCCCGCCCAACCCGACCCGTTGCCATCCCTACGCTTTATAACAAATTTTGTGTTAACTCACTAACGTTATCCTTAAAAACTCTGTACCAAAAGTAAGATAGCGTAACGGTAAAGCTGTTGCGACAGTGAAGGCTTGGGAGTTGAAGATCCTAGGTTCGAATCTAAGCGAGGCCCGTTGGTGTTCCCGGAGGTTAGGAGTGTCTATACGGTCCGGTCCGGTTAAATTGGTCCGAATTGATCCGGTCCCAGTCCGGTCTTTTCAGGAATATAAGGACCAAAGATTGAATTGAATACAGTCTGGTCTTGATCCGGTCCGGTTTTGAACCGGTCCGATCTCAATTCGGTCTTGATTTTAGATTGAGATTCTGGAGATTTTAGTGAAGTTTTGGGTGTTGGGCTCTCATATCCGGTCTTTATCCGGTTTTGGTCTGGTCCTATCCGGTTCCGATCCGGGTTATACGGTCCAGTTTCGGGTAAAACCAAAAAGCTCATACCAAATAGCCAGCCCTACCAGAGGTACAAGGCTGATGGGGGCGAAGCCCTGTTGCCGTTGAATTTGATTGTAAATGGCCTCCAACTTTAGTAGGACCCGCTGTCACAAAATGGCACGTGAGACTAATGTTAGTGGGTAGTAAAAAAAATCCTTAAAAACTCCGTCCAATTCTATAGGGAAAGAACTCATTCCAGGTTCCAATCTTGCCCAAAAAAAGACCTTTCGAAATAAAATAAAAGAAAAAGAAACATAATTTCCTCCAACAAATTATTGAAGCTTAAAACTTGTATAGGGTTAAATCAAAAATATCTTTACCTGATCCGTTTGTTTTGGAAAAGGCACAAACCCTCTAGGTAAATCCCAATTAGGAATCCATTTTGATGGACCAGTTTCAGCCCACAATGCATTCCTTACTTGCCTTTCAGTTTGGGCTTTGATTTCGAAAGCGTGAGCTCAAGCAAAACGCACCACTAAAATTATAAGGCTACTGGTTAGGGCCAATACTATGGTGCCGCAGTAAAAAATGCAACACCGATGACGCTGTTTTTTATTCGTCCAAATGGAATAGATGTGGCGGACTGGGTTGGTTTAATGAATATTGATCCGGACCTCTCCCAAACTAACGGCGAACTCCCGTCGCTTTATTCTATATTGTGTTTTTATTAATTGATAAAGTAAATTAATATGAGTCATATGACTGATATTAGTTTTGTTTTTCCCAGAATTTGAAAAAAGAAAGTAGCCAGATCACTCATTCATCTTGTGGTAGCGTGCCGCAGCTGAACAAACTAATGAGAGTTTAAATTTTTTTGTCTTTTTTGTTATTGTGTGATGCAGCTGAACAAACTAATGTCAGCTTCATGTTTCTATTGTTATGTGGTAGTCATGTTGGAAGTGAGCAGGAACTTGAATTGGCTCTTCTTCATTTTGTTTATTCCCCTTTCTTTTGTTCCTTCATGGTTTATGAATATTGGATAATTCTGCAGCTTCCAGCTAGAATTTATGTAACCTGCCACACACTTCTCTATTTCAATTTGAGTGTAATAGGCCTAAATAAATATGACCACTATGTAATATGTATTGAATGATACAGAAATCAACTTCAAGATAAATAGCAAATAACACCAAACCTGCTTCTCATTAAGATCATTAGTAAGAAAGCTCTTCAACCACATTTTGATTCATAAAAAAGTCAAATTCACTGGTCTCCTTGATAAAAGGAAGGTTCAGATCTCCTGAGCAGTTGAGTACAATGCAAACATAAATAGGGCTGGTAAACGGTATTGCGGTTAACGGTATAACCGATAATCGTACCGTTAACCGTATGGAACGGTATTCGGATGTGGGAATGGGGGAAGCGGTATACCGACATGGCTTCGGTAATTTACCGTCGGGACTTCGTTAATCCGATACCGAATATGAAAGGCTAGCCCAGCAAACGTCGCCCCAAGCCTCCCAACTAAGTAATTAACCTAGGTACTAGTAATTAGTTGATAGTCTATTAATCTCTTTGCATCGCTCCCTGCCTGCCGCATGACAATTAACGCCGCCCGATTCCTCCTCGCTCTTCGAATCCAAACGTCGGCCGACTGAAACCTGGAGAATCTTCGTCCTCTCCGTCGCCGGAGCACGCTCGAGCCACAGTCACGAGACACAACCCAGCAGCCCAGTACGGTACCTCGGGCTCTGTTCCCGTCGACCTCGTTGCCGCCGGAGCTTAATTGCTCGACCCAGCGCCCAGCAGTTCAGTTCGTCCTTTCCATCGATTGCATGTAATGAAATTTGATTTGTAATTTGTTAATTGTTTCACTGTTTGTGTTTTGGTGTTAATTGTTATCGCCGAGCAGAGGAGAGCATCCGTGTCTGTGTTGCAGGCTTGTAGCAGAGCAGAGGAGCAATGGCCAGTGTATTATTAGTATATATAAAGCGCCTGTTTTACTTAAGGGGTCCAGTGGGCTACGGGTAGGTACACCGTAAGCACCTGTGCACCCTTTTTGTTCCGTCCCGAGATCCCCTGCTTCCTACCCGTCACTTCTTTCGTTCGCATTACTACCCTCAACAATTACGGATTCGTGATCCCCCCTGTCGACCGATTGGCGATTGGCCGAGTTGGATAGCTAATTTTCTACCATGGTTCTTCTGATTGGAGGCTGGCTGAGTTGAACTCTTACCTCTGTTTCTGGATTTGAGAAAAGAACCGTAAGCAAGCCCCCTCTGGAAGCTCCTTCCTTCTCTTCGGTCTCTTCCCCTCTCCCACGACGAATCGGGAGAGGGTTTCGATTTAAGTTTTGACTCACCTCCGGCTGAGTGACCAAGTTTGTTTCTGCTTCAATCTGCAAGGAGGAATTGAACGAGATACTTGCAAAGAAGTAAGAACATCAAACAGGCCTACTAAATAAAATTGAAATTAAATAAAATTCTTCTTGGCCATCCAAATCGACAACATCCTCCTATTCCAAAGCTCTATTGAAAACAGTAACTGAGGTTGCAAAAACAGAGCCCCTTAATTTCCGACTGTCCCCCATCTGCTCCAAATTCTCACATGCAAAGATGAAAAAGTACACTTACCTTTGCAAAAAATTAAACAGTTTTGGAATATCCCTCCATTCCATTCTCACTTGCTAAACCACTTGAATGGGAAATAAAAATCACCGCGCTTCCATCCTCTTCTCAGTCTAGACTCCAAATGCGATGCAAGATTACATCTTTGAGATTATAAGCTTTAGTAAAAGTAATTTAATCCGGCTCAATGTCATGAGTCTAAAATCCGACTTCTCTTTCCTTCACAACTCTAAACTCGCCACCCAAGCTTTTAATTTGTTGAAGCGTTTGCACCGAGGGAGAGAGGATGGGAAGTGAAAAGAGGTAGAAGAAAGAAACTTTAAAAAGTAAAGAGATAAAGGAAGTTGTGGACTTGGTTAATCATGATGCATGCTTAGGGAAGGGACACTCTTCCATTGTCCACGTGTAGTGTATATACTAATTAGGGACTTGAAGAATCTGTCAGAAAAAAAAATTGGAATATAAAATATAACAAACAACCTGTTAATATTTTGGATTTGTTGACTGCTCAATCTTTTGAAAGTTCATGAAATAAGAAAGGGTCATTGATGTGTCGATGCATGTTTATTTACACCATTAGAATTTATGAAAGGTTTCATTTGATGAGAGAATTGCCGAAACCCAACATTGAATTCAATTAAAAATATAAAGATGTCAATTTTTACTTTTTAGTCATTGATAGGAATTACACATCTTTGACATAATATTTATGTTTAGCCCGATTTTAGAATTGTTTTTCTATTTCAAAAGTTGAAATTGGACCAAACACTTTGGTTTTTGAAGAAAATTGAAAAGTGCTTTATATAACATAATAATAGAGGATTCAATTTGGAGTTATAGCAAAAATCTTCTTGAAAGTACAAGATTATCTTTATTATATTAATTTTTTTCTGAGAACATAATTTTCCGTAATTTATCTTATTCAAAACAAAAATAAATTAGAAAATAATATTATTTAATATAAAATAAATCAAACAAGACTTTTGACAACTTTTCATTTTATGCGTTTTTATCCATTTTACATGGACTCTTAAATTAAAAAAAATTCTGATAGTTTTTCAACTAAACACTAAATTGTGTTTTTAGTGCATTATTAAAAGTTCGAGCCAAAAGCTGGTTTTGCAAAAGGTAAAGTATGGTCAAACTAGCCCAATGCTGTTTTAAAATTTAAAACTTGGATAATTATGCTACATTTAAATTATAAGATACCATACGAATATTTAAAAATTTTAATATTTTCTTGGGTTTCCCTTCTATACATATAAAACTATTCATCCTGACTTATTTCAATTACCAACTGTGTATCAAACAAATTATATGCATGATAAATCATTTAAGAAAGTCTTTGTTTATGGTAAACCTATACTTTAATTTAAGAAAGTCTTAAGCCCTCCACAAATACAAAGTGGTATCTACTTTTAAGAAAACTAATAAAAAATTTGTCAATATCAATCTAATTGCAATCAAAATATCAAAATTTTCAATTTCATCGTTACCCGCCGCGGAGCGCGGGCCAATTATCTAGTTATTTATAATTTGACAAATCAAAATTTATTAATCTGTTGTGGTTTGCTTTTGGCTTTTGCAGTGTGGCTGTGTATATGTTATTGCCGAGCAGAGGAACAACCGATCGAACGAGGTAATTAATGGAGCCACAAATGGCCAAATGGACACATTAATTGATTAATGGAGGCATGGAATAGCAAGAAAGAAAGCTTGTAGCCTTTCACGGTTTCACCAATCACCATTCACCACCAAAGCACCAACCACCAATTGACTCTCACTCCACACAAAGATAATGGTAATGGTTTAATGGAGCAGAAAATCCCCAGTCCCCTCCCCAACCTTCATGTACACCGTCAAAGACTCACAACCTTATGATGCAGAATTTATTGACGGACAAATGAAGCAGAGTGGGCTCGCAGACTGAGTGTTGAACTTTGTGCATCTGGCATTCATACCGAGGCATCTTTCGCATCATTGCAAAGAGCCAAGAGGGCTCTTTAGCTTGGACAAAAGTGCAGAGCTTAGACAAATAATAAGAACTATATATAACAAGCAAACCTTTAGTTAAGTACATTCATCTAGCATTTGTGGGAAGAACTATTTTGTAGTTTTGCTTCTGGTCCACTAGTACTGTGACCAACTTGGCAATGTCCAGCTTTCATCCGAAGATTAAGAGCAAACAAAGGTTATAAATAGGCTTAGTATGAGCCGAATAATCCACTGGAGTTACTTTTCAACACTACCCTTCCATTCCCATGGCTAGCAAGTTCCTGGCCATGAGCAAAACCTGACTGCTCCCAATCAAGCTCTCCGATCACGCAAACAAGAAAACCAGAAGCAAAGCTACGACCATTCTGACAAAATCCAAGTATGAAAAATATACAAAGTTGATCCTTCAATCCAAGAACAACTCAAGGAGGGACTCACCCAAGTCCTTTTTGCATTAATATTCCAAATTCGTTCATATATATTGATTACAACGGGTACAAGTTACAAGCAAAAGGGTGCACTGCACACAAGATAAAACAACATAATTTAGAATACTACTCAAACCAGTGTCGCTGGGTTCAAAAGATTATAAAGAAGTAAATTAAAAAGAAAGTCAAATGCTTATTATGCTACTCAAAGCAGAAAACCCAGAGGACACAAACAACTAAACTACAACAAAGTCAATTGTTAGGATGCTCTCAATTGGAACTTCAAAGCAAGGTTTATGGCTTCCTCAGCTTGTTCCTCACGACAAGGAACCTAAGATGAACTACTATTCTCTCTAATCTCTATCTCCACGAAACCCTTGAGCATATACTCCATAATCTCACAGGCAATTTGGTAGCCAATAAACTCCAATAGATTCATTCTAACAACATTTGGTTCCCACGTTTGCCCACCACTCACTTAGGGCTGGATTTTCGGTTAGTTCAGTTATAACCGATAACCAAAATGTCGATTATCGGTTAACCGCGACGTCACCAATGGTTACCGCCAGCAGCCCGACGGAAGCCGTCGGTTAGCCGGCAACCGACCGGTCGGTCACCGGTTAGTTGCTCAGTTAACCAAAGTAACCGGGAGAGGGGGCACTAGTCGCCGTTCTGGAATCGCACCAGCGGAGGACTGCTGGCTGCGAGCGCCGAGCAGAGGAGGCCGAGGCGAGGTCACGTGCACGCGACGGCGGAAGGAAGGGGATGACTGGCGGGCGGCGGCAACTTCACGTTGGCTCGCGCGGCAGGCGGCAGTGGCAGGCGCAGGCGGCAGGCTCTCCACTCTCGCGATTCGCAAAGTCGCGATGCTTCAGAAGAGACGAGAGTGCTCGATTTGGGTTAGGGAGTCGTTTCGTTTCATTTTTTAGAGGGGGTTCCGTGCTCGATCTGAGCAGCGTCGTTTCATTTTGAGAGAGGGCTAACCGTGTCGCTTAGCCGGTTAACCAGCGGTTATCACCGTCAGTTAGCCGGTTAATCGGCACGGCTAGCCCCTCTACCGCCAACCGCCCGAGACCCCATTTTTCGGTTCGCCGGTTAACCGGTAACCACCGGTTATCGATTTAACCGGCCGGTTAACTGACACCTGATAACCGAATGACCAGCCCTACATTCACTCATAGCAGTAGCCAGTAAGTGTTCATCTACTTCCCCAAAAGACAATCAGCGCAAAAGATATTGAAATTGAAAGGAAGGAAGAACCAAGCCCAAAAAACAGTGATAATGACCACGTCACAGTTAGCTAGAGGTAGAGCGTGGAAGACAATGATGGGCTCTCGGTTGCGTAGTTTTTTGTTAGCTAACAACTCTAATTTAGACTCCTATCTTGACGACAAACTTAATTAACCAAAACACAAAACATAAGGACTAAACTGACCTTTGTTCCAATTAACACCTAGACCGTGCGATAGAGACGGGAAGCAGCTGGCTGAGCTCTAACAACACATGGGAGTGGGACAGGCTGATCAAAGCTGTCAATCTGATCATGTGGCGGTGGAACAACTCCTGATGATGATACTGGCTGCTGCTGCAGAGAGGAAACAGTCGGCGATTCTTCAAGGATTCGCGAGAGCCACGGGAGGAGGCCGGCCTGGGAGCTACGGTTGGTGGGATATTGCAATGGTGGAGGAGAGGGCAATCTACCGCTGCCGTTCAGCACTTCCATGACGACCTTCATCAGAGGCCTGCTGGAGGGGTTTGGGTGAGCACAGTGAAGAGCCACTTGAAGCAAAAGACGGACCTGTTCCTCCACAAACACACCATTTAGCTTAGGGTCGACTACATCTTGATCACGGCCCTCCCCATAGAGACCCCAAGCCCACTCCACAATGTGCCGGCGCTGGGTTGAATCGTTGATCGCCACATACGCCGGCTTCCCGCTAACGATTTGCAGAACCACCACCCCAAAACTGTAGATGTCGGATCGTTTAGTTGACTTCCTGGTCTGCAAACACTCGGGAGCCAGGTACCCGTGGGTCCCGTAGTACAAGGACTGGGAGGGGTCGTTGTGTCCCACCACGCGAGCCAGTCCGAAATCGGACAGCTTGGCTGTAAAATCAGAATCCAGCAGAACATTAGCGGGTTTGATGTCCCTATGCAGCACGCATGCCGTGCGCCCTCCGTGCAAGTGGATTAGCCCCAAACCCAAATCCTTGGCGATTCGGAACCTGATTTCCCAGGTAAGCGGTTGCTGGCCAGGCCCCTTACTGAATAGATGGCTGTCCAAGCTACCATTCTCCATGTATTCGTAGACCAAGTAGAGGTGACCCGAGTTGTCGCATGACCATCCAAGTAGTTCAACCAAATTGCGGTGCCTCAACTGTAATAACACCGCTAGCTCTGCCATGTACCCTTCAAGGTTGCCTCTCCCACCACCAGCCGCCACCACCTGGAACAATCTCTTCACCGCAACTGCTTTACCGTCCAATTCTCTCTTGTAAACTTCGCCAAACCCGCCTCTCCCCAGCAACTCATTGAAATTGTTTGCGGCTGGGCGAACCCTCTCCGGAGAGATGTATCGTACGAGCGGAGGTGATTGCTCGGCACTGCCACGACCAGCTTTAGTGCTGTCTTGCCCCTCTCTGCCACCACGCATGGTAGAGTTGAGCAATTGGCACTCAGCCGACGGTTTTTGGTCCTCATTCTGCCTCCAACAGACGAGCCGATACACACGGAACAATGCAGCCGCAAGAGCAAGACCGGCCAGAAACATTCCTATGGACAATCCAACGATCAAGTGAACATTTTTGCCATCACTTCTGCCTTTTCTTATTCCAGATGAAACGGTTGTGTTGGGCCGAGCAGTGACTAGATCGGAAGAAGAAAAAGACCAGGACCTGATGTTGTGGGAATGAGACCTCCAGGCGGTTGAGCTGGAGAAGCCGAAGACTACATGCTCGGGCAAGTAATTCGTCAAATCAACACCATAGCAAAGGGTATCCTCGAACTCGAACTGATCATTATCATCCCTGCTACTAAACCAGCTTGCGCACAGCGTTTTGGCATCCTTGTTGTAGGAAATTCGTGCACACATTCGACGAGTACCATTGCCATTATAATTCCATCTCTTGCTGGAAACAGACCGCAGAGAGTTGATATTAATCCCAACATGGCTGCTGTCGTTCCACGCATCCCACTCGTTGTTCTAGGTGTCGAACTCAACCGCCACAAATGGATTTTGCGACGCTGAGTCGAAAGTGAGGTTAGCAGATACAAGCCCCAACCTTCCACTGGCTCCCCCGCCCACAGGGATGCTGTAGTTTTGCGGTGCCAGGAAGAATGCCAAACCGTCGCAGCACGAGGACTCATCTTCGCTGCTGCTGCTGCTGCTACCATCATTGTTGCCGTCAATACTACTGCTGACATCAAAGGTGAAGGTGGTAGTGAAATTGGCGACACCGCCTGTGGTGGCATCCCAGAGGGCCATTGGCTTGAAGTATCTAGCTTGTCCGATCACGTAATATCTGAATCCGGTCAGTTGGATCCCGGAATTCATACAAGATGCCTCTCCGTACAGCTTGATGGAGTCGCTGCATTGATCGAAGCTGCTATAGCTGAACGACAATGCTGCCACCCCACCCGTGTTGCACACTAGTGAGAGCATGATAAGAAAACCTGATAAAGCTAGCATTGGAGGAATGACCATTGCTCTCAAAATAATCCCCTGTATCATTCATTCACAAGTAAACCCTACACTGAAAATGGAAGAATTAGCAGAGCAGAGCAGAGCAAACTAGAAAGAAGAATAACCAGCACACCATAATCCCCTGTACCATTCATTCACAAGTAAATAAACCCTAGACTCAAAATGGAAGAATTAGCAGAACAGAGTAAACTAGAGAGGGAAGAATTACCAACACATCACCATCCCCTCCTGTGCCATTCATTCAATCAAGTAAACGCTAGACTCGAAATGGAAGAATCAGCAGAACAGAGTAAGCTAGAAGATGGAGAATTACCAGCAAAATCGGGCAATGTACTGCTATGCTAACGATGGTTGTTGAGGGGAGATGGGGAGTTGCAGGTTCTCAGCTCACTGAACCTCCCAACAGCGAATTCAATACAAAATGCGGCAACTTTCTCCACAGCAAGAGATGGGGTAGGTTCATCATCTTGTTTATATACTAGGGCATCCAGCCTCTCTGCTTTACCATTGGAATCTTTTCCCTTTTTTTTTTCTCAATCCACCAGTGGAATCTTTGCTATGAAGAAATGATGGAAAAGTGGTATGAGTAGAGTAGAGTAGAGTAGTGCCATTTTGATTTCATACCCTTTTTGCTTCATGCAAATTTGCCACATCAGTTCTCCACCTATGCAGCCAGGCAGGCAGGCATTCCCATCAATTGCGGGTCGGTTCCTAATCCGTTCGCTTGGAATTGCTCAGAACTCGGCCCAGTTAGGACTCGGCTTTGTTGGGTTGTTTCAAACCAATTTGAGTCCACAATCCATAAGTTACTCCCTTTCTGATTGGGCTTTGCTTTTGGAAAGCGTGGGTTTGAGGCATGCCTCGACGTTGAACTGGGTTGAAATCCGAGCCCAAGCCAACCCACAAATTTGTGTTAGCCCTTCAATTCTTTTTTTCAGAAATACCACTAACAAAAAAATACCACCCAATCCCAAAAAATTCCAAAAATACCACCCTTTTTCAAAAACCACCACCCCACCCTGCGGTTTATACAAAAACCGCTGGGTGGGGGTGCGGTTTTCTATGCAAACCGCTAGGCTAAGGGGCGGTTATAAAAACCGTTGTGTGGGGAGGCGGTTTTGGGCCAAAACCGCGGCCCCACCCAGCGGTTTGGTCCAATTTTTTTTTTTCCGATCAACTCTTAACTTCGGCCGAAATTTCAAACGAACGTAACTTTGCACTCGGGTATCCAATCGTAGCGATTTTTTTTTTTAATCCGAATAATTTTTCGAGCCATCAAACCGAACTCTGACAAGCCAATCTCCAAACACCAAATAATGGTCCGTATTGTAATGACTCTACTCATTACAATTACAAGTGTGGAAAGAACAATTTTAGTTTTGAGCTATATTAAAAACAAGTTTCAAAGTCGAATTCCGACCAATTTGCTAATGATTACTTAGTCGCATACATTGACAATTTGAAAATGCGTTGTGATTGCTTATAAAAATAATGAATGTATTAGTCTAGTATTTATTTAATATATATGAATAAATAATTTAGATATTATTAGTTTTAATTGTATTTCTTAAATATTTATTTATTTTATATTATGGAAAGAGGACACAGGTACTTTCAGATTCTGCCTCCGCCACTGTTTCGAGCTGGCTACACAATAGTTATCTTGTTCAATTGTTTCACCATGAAAATTAATGGGTAATTAGCATAAATGGTAACAAACCTTTGTACTTAGTACAAAACAGTCACAAACCTTTAATTTGTAACAATACGGTAACAAAACTTTGAAATTGTATAAAATGGTCACCGCTATTTAATTTGTGACCGTTTTGTTTTAAGTGCAAAGGTTTGTTACCGAATCGTTACAAAAATTAAATGTTTGTCATGTTTTGAGGTCGGGTAGTTTGTTCGTTAAAGTATATGACACTAACCACTTGAACGACATATAAGATGTCAGGTCATGTGTTCATCGACATATTTGCTTTGCCGAATATGAATGCCCTCAGTTGACCTTTGAATTTCGATACCAAGAAAGTAAGAAAGTAGACAGAGTTTTTTCAACTAAAAAGCAGTATGGAACCCGTTTGTGAGCCATTGAATTCTTTCATTGTCATCCTTTATGACGATCATATCATTCACATACATTAACAAAACCACCATACAACTAGAGCGAATTGTAACGGTGATTGATCGTTCAAACTTTTGAACTTAATTTGTACAAAACGGTCACCAAAAGTCTAATTTGCAACGACATGGTAACAAAAGTTTGAACTGGTATGAAATGGTCACACTGTTTAATTTGTGACCGTTTTGTTATAATTAAAAAGTTTTGTTATCAAATGGTTACAAATTAAAGGTTTGTGACTGTTTTGTACTAAGTGCAAAGGTTTGTGATCATTTATGCTAATTACCCGAAAATTAATTATCCCTCACACGATTGGCCATTGTTGTAGCTTTGTTTCGGACGATAAAGATAGTACATTTTTTTTTATAATGGATGCAGCAGCACCCTACCTTTCATTCAAAACCAACCGAGGTTCGGAGATCCCCTGACAGTCATACATGATCCAATACGAGAGCATCGGATCGGAACTTACAACCTCATTGATGTTATGATTTTAACAAAATTTTGAATACTATTCTTATTTATCACTCTGACTTAGTCTTCAAAAAGTATTTAGATGCATTCCACCAAACACATTATGCAATTTCACCAAGCATAATATACATGGTTTACGATAGGAATGTCAATGAATCAATCATCAACTCGTTATTCAATGAGCCGCCTTGCGAACGAGTTTGTCTACTGATGAGTTAACCTTGAGATAGAGTTTTGTTTGGCTCGCAGAACTCACTACTCAACTCGATATTGGTACAATAAAAAAATATGTATTGAAAACAATTAATAAGTTTCTCACTAATTTGAGTTAATTTCTTGAAATGGGCTAAAAAGTTGAGTGAAATAAAAATATCTGTCTTACTGTCCCACTTTGACTAATACATTAAGTAAATTTTGAGAATGTAAAACTAGTGGTCGTTTGGTTTTGGTGATTGTTTGGCTGGGATAATTACAATGCATGTATTGTCTACAATGCATTGTTTTTTTTTTAAATTTTCTGCACAAACAATACATGCATTGTTTGCTTGATGTGATGAAAACTATGACTTAAAATGAGTGATAGTACTATCCTACTAAAACATCATATTGTTGAGATAGTTTTGAGGAGATTATTGAGTTCATTTTTTGTCCAAGTATATCGCTAGTTATATATATATGGTGGCTTCTATCGTAGCTCAGGTATAATTTAGGGTACGACATACCTTCAGTTGAAAAACGCTATCTAGACCTCGAATTAACCAATTTTTTGGGCATGATATTATACCATAGTCCTTGATGAGTGAACCCTAGGTCTTAGTTATTTAGATCATAGAGCCTAACCCCTAAGATTGTGCATGTAGTTTGTTGCATATATTTCGATGAATCATGACCGGTGATTTTTGTTTCTAATTAAATTTATCTTAGTGTGTGAGATTTATAGAATTAAGACCTAGATTTTAATCTTAAAGGTTTAGGAACAGTACCAGATACCAAACTCCGGTCAAATCAAAATCTAGATATCATTTTATTACTCAAGGTATGCCATACCTTTGATTTCCCCCAAGGTATGATAGAACCATCCATATATATATATATATATATATATGTTCTCATAAAAGCAAGGGCAAAGTGATCTTTATTACAAAAAGTAATATAACATTTTGAATACTAAAAAAAACTATCACCAAAACCAAACAATGTAAAGTAAGGTGTCATTTGGTTTTGGTGATACTTAAATTACTGTATTATGGTCAATGGTGATAGTTCTTGAATTCGACATGTTATACTATTTTTTGTGAGAAATATCACTTTTGCCCTTACTTTTTTTAGACTATATATATATATATGGTGACTTCTATGGTGCCCAGGGCAAAATCCGGGGTACGGGTACCTTAGCCGATCTTAACCATTCATTTTCAATCTCCACGGCTCACGTTTGTTAAACCTAACTGCGCCACTAAATAAATAAACAAATTACAAAAAGCCTCCTTACGCGTTAAGATTGTTTTCATCCTAGTCCAACTAACTGCCCTGATTAAATTAAATGGATTAAGGCTGCAAACCCAATTGGGTATACCCACTGCCGCCCTAACCAATTACACGATCCCTCTCTCGTCTTAGAGGGACGCCCCTTCACAGTTCCAAGAGAAGCTCCCCATCCAATTTGAACTCCCCAACTTAATTATCTTTTTGAATCCCAATTACTTGCATCCACATTCGACGTAGTTTGAATTTCCCAATTTATTTTGTCTAGTTTGTTCTTCGCCATTTTATTTCCCCTCGACTATCTCTTTCTAACACGATTATGGCGCCCATGTCTATCATTGTGTTCATCAAAATTTTCATTTTGCTAACCCTAGGGTTCATGTCGCTAATGCTTTGTCATCTTGTCTTACCGTTATTGTCATTTTCTCGAAACTTCTATCACTCGGTGAAATTAAGGTTTCCTGATATGTAGTGTTCGTCTCACCCAGAGGATTGAGGAAGGAGAGGAAGAAGACATAATTTGATTCGAATCGGATGGAGAGGTCTCCTTAATTTGTGTTTATGTATTAACGGTGCGTTTAGGACTAATTCTAGTTGGACTGGGTCTGATCATTGATTTTTGCAGGCTTTTAAATAATATTCAAAAGTGGGCTTGTACATCATCCATGCAATATTCAAAAGTGGGCCTGGAACGTGCGAGCCCATTTGATTTCTCCTGGCGTATCAATTCGTGCGCCAACCCTAGTTTAACTAGCTTTACTTACCCTAGTTTAACCTACACGAGTTACCATCATCATTACATATCTTCTGAAATCTTCTAACTCTTGACATTCCAGACTCAACCCCCACGATCACTTTTTCTTAAACCTACATTCTCTCTCTCCTCCATCTTCACCTTCCCCTTGTTACTTCTTCCTCTAGAATCCATGGCAAAAAAAAGTAGATCGTTTGCGGAAATGGGGATACTATCTCTATCAAATGAAGACTGCCGATCCACCGCCAGTCTTGGTGACTATCTTTCATTTACAAGCAAAACAACAATTGTGGCCGAGTACGAGTTCATCCACCTAAGTCCTTTCCCTCCAGCAGTGAAGATGTTAATAAAAAATCTTGGCTGTGAAAAGTTATTTGATCTCCGGAGTTGAGGAAGTACTAGTAAATGCCCCCATGTGGTGAGGAAGTTCTACCACAATCTACAGCTTTCTGGTCCCTGTGATTCTCATCTCGTGTCGATCTTCATGGGACATAGAGTCTGCTTCTAGCCGCATCAGTTTGCTGAGATCTTCCCGCCGGAGGACACCCCATTGAGAGCAGAAGCGATCTTGGGCGGCTGTACGATTTTGAGTTTGAGTTGAACTGGCGAAACTCACGAAGGGGCGCATCCAGTCTTCTTTCCTCCCAGATCCTCTTCGATTCCTCCACTGGTTGATCGTCAACTGCTTCCTGCCAAGGTACCATGGTCATTCGATTATTCGTAAACTTGACTTGTTTATCCTTGTGCAAGCTCAATGAGGTGTTCCTGTTAACCTCGCATCTCTCATGTGCCTGAACATGGTTGAGGCTGCTCCTAGAGGGTAAAACCGGTATACTGCCTTTCCCTATGCCACCTTCGTGACCACCTTTCTTGAAAGGGTTGGGATGGATATGGGGGTTTATGTTAAGGAGGACCAGTGCGCTTATTTGCCGGTGTACCGTATAGCCGAATTGACCAATACTTTTATTGATCTTCGGCATACGGAGCATCAAGAGACCCCTGAGGCCTCCTCAAGCAAACTTCCTCGGCTTACATGAGATTCGATTGATGCAGGGCGGGGTGGAGCGTTGGAGCACCAAAGGGGCCAGCAATGGATCTCTTCTGTCAACAAGTTTCCTAAGTCTTTGTTAGGTTTTTTTCTAGTCTTTTGTCTTTTCCTTAATTCTCCAGCACTCAAAACTGTCAGGTATTGAGGGAGCCAGTACATCATCTTACTAGGAAAGTGTCCTATATTTTGAATTGTCCATACCTGGATTTTTCCATGCATGCAGTATTTTTTGAATTTGCCATGGCTAAGTTACCTAAGACAGGTGACGAGATGCAGTAATGGTCATCTCCAATGGTGCAATGTTTGTGTCTTGCAAGTTGATGTGGCAAGGAGGTGCAATTGCATCTTTAAATTGCTATGATGTGAGAAGCTATTGCAAGGGTGCAAATTTGCATAAGAGCATCTCCAATGGTGCAATTATAGTGACTTGCAAGCTGATGTGGGGTGCCATTGCAAGTGTGCAAATTTGCTTGGTGTGCAAATTTGCTTGCAATTGAAATGGGCCCAGGAGTGGGGACTATTGATTAAATTGAAATTGACTTTCATTGTTGGAGAGATGATGAAGTTGAGAAGTGGTGTTTTCTCAAAATTATAGAAGTGAAAGTTGGGGACTATTGATTAAATTGAAATTGACTTTCATTGTTGGAGAGATGATGAAGTTGAGAAGTGGTGTTTTCTCAAAATTATAGAAGTGAAAGTAGGGAGTACCTATGAAATTGCAAATGAATTTCATTGGGAGAGATTTTAATCCGCTTTTGTTCTAAGCAGTTCCAATTAGGTCGCAGAATGTGTTACTTATTTCATCTTCAATTTTTAATGGTTTTCAAAAATTATGATTTTATTTATATTTGGTCACAAGTATAGTGACGATGATAGGCGTGAATAGTATGGATATGGATTAATTATAATAATGTTTTATATATGGTGATTTTTATCCCTTTTTCATCAAGACTCATGCTTCTTTTATTTCCCCGGTGAATCTATCATGCTTCGTTTATAGTAAAATACCCTTTTAATTATACACAATAAAGAATCCATTAATTATGTAGGCATTTTTATTGTATTTATTAATACAATGAATTCTCTCACTAAAAGCAGAGTGCATACATCGTTGGTGGAAATTCAAGGAATGGAAGTCTTTCCATATCCTAGGAGCATTAAATTAATTACCTAAGAATTTTCTATCTGCCTTGTACGGGGTTTGGTCATTAATTATGCTGATTGGGAGCCAATCAGTTTTACTTTTTGAGTTAACTATACATGAATTCAAATTTAATTAGACAAGGGCAATTGGGAACGAAGTGGAATGATATGATCTCAATTAAACCTCTCTATAAGATACAATGGCTTGAACAGAAGCAACCTCACTCACAAGTTGGAAGCTTGAATTTTGGTCAAGTCCCTTTGCCATTTCGGACAGCTCACTTTGGAAGCCTGTTCGTCACGCATGACTCGATGAAAATGAGATTTTATTGATTTGTATTGAACCTGGGATATTTGTGAACACCGGGGATTACTTGGGAGCTGGAGATCAAGTCCAGAAGGTCTTTTTCAGGTTGTGCAAAAGTGTAACTGGAAAACTGGAAATTACCACTTGTTGGCTAAGGTAGTAGCTAGGTTAAAGCTAGATACTTTGAGACTTGATTCGGAAGGGATGGCTGTCCGAAAAGTCAATATAGTTTCCACGGAAAAACAAACCAAACCAAACCAAAAAAACAAATATAGAAAGCATTCACCAAATATAGAACTCGAGATATCGTGTTCATCATTAAAAAAACAAACCAAACCAAACCAAAAAAACAAATATAGAAAGCATTCACCAAACCAAACCAAAAATGGTTGTCCATCATCTTGAAAAAAAAAACATAACATGGTTGTCCATCATCTTGAAAAAAAAAACGCAAAATCAGATTGTCCTTGTGCTCTTTGACTGAGTTTCCTTGTGCTCTTCTCTTTCCTTTTTCCTCCTTTCATGGTCTTTCTTGTACTCTTCGACTGCAGCTTCAACTTGAGGTGCAACTGTTCTTGCTTCCGTCAGCACCATATGCCGTATGTAGTTCATGGGCTCTCGAACAAGGTACAAAGCAATCTGCATCCTCCTCACTTGAGTGCACGGCTATCAACATCAACAAACATGGTACGCATGATTCAAAAATAACAATCAAGAGTGGTTTTCTAATATGCGAACTAGAATTGTCTTTACCCAAATATAAGAGGAGTCCCAGCTTGCGCCATACATCCACATGCAGACCCAGACTCCACTGTCAGACCTACATAAAATGAAAGCATTGCATGATAAGAACCAAGTTGATAAGTCTTCGTTTAATATCACACAAAATGGGCATAATTACCAATGAAGTTGTTCTTGATCCTTTGAAGGATTTGTGTATGAAAACTCTGCAATCCTTGGTGGCGACAATCCCGGACCTTGTTCACGATAGAGAATCTTCCACAAGGCTTGCATAAATATCATCTGTAAAAATTAACAAACATTTGTATTTAGAAAGAGGTATTTACATTTTTTTTGCGTTATAATGGCACAATGTCACAAATTTACCATTGTTTGAACATATTGTAGTCAAAAGGAATTGCGGTCTTCATTTGGTTGTGGATCCAAGATCTGGACTTCTTCCTTGTCCAACTTAATGACAGGCAAGTACCAATGGGCATTATCTCCCATCGGAACACACACCTACATATGCAGAAATTGTCAACATGTATTAAAAAAATAAACTGCAAACCATGTAATACTTATTAAGACGAACAGTTTACCTTGTTCACCCTATTGGTTCGACTAAGGAATTTTGATTTGTATAGCTCTAATTCCCTCTTGGGTGTTATTCCACATGAAATCACTAGTTCCTGCCTATGTGGTAGTTGCACAATTGAAATTTTGTCAACACAATATCATTCACGTTAAATAAACATGTGTTGTATTTTTTTGGTGAGAGGAAATTAATCTTAAGCATAATCGGACCACAACCTGTAGTTCAGCAGGCAGATAGCACACTCCTTTTCCGTCTTTAGAATTTGTCCACAACTCTTCTAGAGTCAAGTGGCAGGCCACCGCTCTTATAACCTAATATAACATGGACAAAAAACACTTCATGATACTATAGATTTTGGACTTCCGTTGATTACTTCAGCATCTACGAATGAGCGAGGACTTAAGGACCACAATGACTTCCTGGTACAAGACTTGTTTGAGGTTTTGACAAATACTTCATCAGGTGGAAGATTGGCTAAAAATATATAGTGAGCAAGCTGGATTTGCTCATCATAGTAGGTAGCTTAAACTTCAAAACAACCTGGAATAGGGACCACAAATAAACGCGAGTCAAAATGCATTCTTTATGTCTGACGGAATAACGGCAAAGAACACTTCAATGGCAAATAGGACACCATTATTACCTTGTCAACAGAACTTAGAGAAATACTTTTTTCCATTTGGCTTCTTTGGTGTTACCTCAGAGTCAGATTCATCTTCCGAAATAAAAACGATGACTGAAGCAGGAGTGGATGGAGTGCTTACACCTTTGGGTAGCCTTGGTTTCTTTGTTGGAGTCACAAATTCGGCGATCTCCTATAATGATAGTGAACCTACGATTAATAAATTAACTAGAATGAATTTCAATGGTTAAAGAGCTATTAGACATACCACAAGTTTGGACGAAAAGTGAGTAATCCTCCTATGTTCCATGTTGTGCCTCTAAGCTTTAGTCTGTACTCAAAATTGCGGCAAAGAAGGATATGGCACCACTTCTCTACCGCTGAAGATTAATTATATATACAAGGTTACATGGATAAAATGTGTCGGCATATTTTTCCCGCGGAAAAATAGTTAGGGTTTAGTCTAAGGTACATGAACTTGGGATAAACATGGGTAGTTATTAAACCTAAAAATAAAAATATATTTTGCTTTCTATTGAATAAAAAATTGAGTGCTATTAGTAAATATTTGATCATATTAATATTTGATCCTTCCCCATACACGTAGTACACAGCTAGAGTCGGCTGGCGTTTGGATTTACTAAGCATTCCTTTTCATTTTAAGATAAAGAAATCACTAAGATAAAGAATAGAAAGTTCAAATCGTTCCTACCAAAAAAATAAGATATCACAAATCGTGGTATGATTCGATTTAATGGGGATAATTATTAAGTGGCCCATTCAAGCATTAATTCGGCCATCATTCCCAGTAGGTTTCTGTAATCTACATCCTTGGTTCCCCAAAATTTCCCGAAGTGACTATGACGTCGGAAGCAGACCCACCATTGATGTCGGAGCCAGTCCAAGAAAACGATGGTGTCGGAGCCATTCACACCACCCAGGAAGATAATGTCACCGATCTCATATTTCTACAACCTGAAGATATTAAAAAAATGAAGTTCGATGATACAGAAGAAGCCTATGATATGGCGTGACTATGTATGCTCTGGCGAGGGAAAGAGGCGCATGAAAAACACATAACGAAAGAGAGAAACAAGAGGGGAGACCATATTTAACTGTAGAGCCAAGATGCGTGTTAAACACGACAAGGTCAATGGGAAGTGGTATGTGCACCAGTTTGATGATGTACACACACATGAAACGATCCCCAGAGAATATAGACACTACATGAAAGGGAAACGTTGTATGAGTGATGCAGTTAAAGCAGCGATAAATTTTAGAAGAGCTGCAGGTATGAAAACTTCTCAAATTGTGAATCTGGCTGTATCAGAAGCAGGAGGCTACGACAATTTGGGGTACACGAGGAAGGATGCATATAATTATGTGGACAAAGAGAGGAAAGAACAAATCAGTGAAGGTGATGCCGCAACAGCCCTAGCCTACCTGCAAGCTAAATGCAGCGCGGACGATCATTTCATTATTGAACTAAAGAAGGATGACGACGACCGACTTATTAACATCTTGTGGGCCGATAGTGTTGTTGTTGCTGATTATGCATGCTTTGGAGAATTACTATCATTCAATGCTACTTACAAGAGGAACATTTACCAGATGCCTCTCGTGATTTTTTCAGGTACTTTTCCTTCACACATAGAATTATCCCGAGCATGCTAAAATAACCCTAGCAGTTTGCATAATCTAACTTATTTTGTACTTTTTTAGGTGTCAACCACCATTCGCAAACTTGCGTATTTGCATGTGCTTTCTTGGCTAACGAGAGAGAGAAAAATTATATTTGGGTGTTGGCAGCTTTGAAGAGAAGGCTAGGCGGTGTAGATCCCAAGATTATTATTACAGATGGGGATAGAGCAATGCGTAATGCTATTAAGAAAGTATTTCCCGATGCAACACATCGTCTATGTTCTTGGCATATAGACAAGACTATAACCAGAAATGTGAAGAATCATCCTACTTTTTTCCTGATGGAAGCATTTTGTGTCAGCTAATTGGGAACCTTCAGAATTCGAAGAAAAGTGGAAATCAGTGGTTGAGGAATGCTCCCTTCAGCACAACAATTGGGTCTCCAATTTATTTGAGCAAAGACATAAATGGGGGTTTGCATATATGCGTTCGAAGTTCTTCGCAAGCTTGAGTATAACATCAAGATGTGAAGGACTGAACTCTCAACTTGCCAATTATATCGAGAAGGATAAAAATCTCCTTAAGTTCTTTATTCGCTTTGATCGTTGGACTAGGTATTTGAGGGAGAATGAGCGTCATGCTGATTTTGAATCCATTCATCGAGAACGAACCATCACAAGCAATGTCTTAGTCTCACTTCAGAAGAGTGGAGCGGCGGTTTTCACAAAGAACGCATTCTTCTTATTCAGAGACGAGGTTGAAAAGTCGGCATGTTGGATAAGGGTGGAGTCAGAGCGATCGGAAATTGAGCGTGTGTACAAGGTCAAAGTGTCTGGCATGGATAAGGTTTTTCAAGTCACGTACACAGTTGAACCCTTTGCAATGGAGTGTAGTTGTAATCACTACGATTATATGGGAATACCATGCCGTCATATGATTTTTGTAATGAAAGAAGAGAGCATACTGGAACTTCCTGAAGGCCTAGTACGTCGAAGATGGTCAAAGAAGCCGAAGACACTAGAGAGCTTGGAGGAACCGGACATAATAGATGAATCGCAACTTTTCGCATTGAGGTTTGCCATAACTATCGCTTTTAATTTTTTTTTTTATATTGGTTCGAAGCTAGGTGAATGTTAATTTTACTCACTTTGTATAAAATATTGTGTCAATAAGGTATGGTACTATTCAACAAAACAACTTACAACTAATGTTAAAAGGGGCAAAATCTAGTGAGTGCTTCAAGATTTCTCGTGGGGGAATTCAATCAATATGTGAGAAGCTGGACATGGTGACACTGGCAACGTGGACATACCCGTCATTAATAGATCGAAGGCAAATGATATTTTGTTGGATCCATTACAGGTCAAAGCTAAAGGTTCGGGGGCTAAAAAAACTAAAAGGAAGAAAGGATAACCACGACAGTGTAGTAATTGCGGGGAATGGCGCCACTATAGGACCCGATGCCCACATCTTGTTGGCTATGTGAAGCCAACCCAAACGGTGATGCCCCGAATGCTGGTGTTTCGGAATAAGGTGGCGGTGGCGATGACACCGATGTTGATCCTTCCACCACTTAAAATCAGTCGGAAACAGTACCGAAGAGAAGGCAAAAGCATTGCAGTAAGAGCGGTTCTACCAATCATAATACAAGAAAGTGTACTGGGTCTGGGCCATCCGATGATGAAAATGACGATGATGAAAATGACGATGACGACGATTACGAGCAACCTAGGGTAAGAATATAATATAATCGTTCATGTCTACACAATGCAGTTGCATCCAATATTTTTGTATGACTAAAATCGTCGTTATCGATTTTGTAGAAGAGGCCTGTTACCAGAAGTAGCAACCTAAGGACCAGAGTTTTGGACACTTGAGTTCTTCGGAATGCGTGTGTAAAAGGGCTACAACTATTTGATCAGTGTTGAAAACTTGAAGTGAAGATGGAAGTCCTTATCCTATTCGGATTAGGATTATGTGAAGACTGCCACTGTCAGCTTGAAGCGGCGTCGTTTGGTTTATAAGAAGACTGCTGGTTTATGCGGTGTCGTTTTATTTAGTTCGGATCGATTTGATTTAATTCGATATGGAGGTTGCTCCCTAAATAAATCATGTGCAACATTTCAGTTGAATAATTTTTCTCACTCGTTTTTTTTTATTGAATTATTATATCGTATTTTAACTTGTTTATAAATTTATTTAATATTGGCTACTAAAATTATGAAATGAAAAATTTCCTTTTTCCATTTCACTTTATTATTTTAGGCGTGAAATGATAAGAGCATGCGGCGATAGAGGAGCAGAGTTCGAAATCCGGAAAAAATACTGTTGGCCCAATTGTAAAAGACTTCTGAAAATGGAGTCAGTAATCAAGAAATAAACTACAGTATTTTTATTGAGTGAAAGATCCCTCGCCGATCTAATAAGATCTCAAACACTAAAAGTACGTATCTTGAAAAATAAAACAATTTACTTTGCCTCCTCCCACTTTTATATTATACATATGGCAACTTTCCCCTCATGTATATATTTTCGGAGCATGATCAACATGTACGCGTCAATATAGCACAAAAGAACCACCATATGACGTAGGGTTCCACAACACCTATTATGGAATCGTAACAACATATCATGATTCTTTCGGAATATTCAGACGACGACTTACTATCATTGCTCCCCTCCCTGCCTCTAACAAAGGGGAACGGATCAGGTCAGTAACCTTATGGTGAGTAACCATGAGTAACCAGCCCACATCAGCATGACATCAGCATCCTTCTCTCCTGGAAAGCCTTTAATTTTTTCCTTCTTAATCTTTGACGGACGATTTCTCACTCGTTTTAAGTCGATTTTTTTTTTGAAAAGTTAGATCAGATTAATTGTGCTCTTCAAAATGATATCCACTTTGATATATTTTTCGAACAAAAAAAAAATTGAGCCATTTTTTACCAGTCTATACCATATGGTATTGACTGGTATTGAAATAAGAACATACCTATGGTTTGAAAAGCGTACCATGGTTGTATGAACAAACCAAGACTGTAGGATGGTTGAATACATGATAGTAGAAGTATATTAACTTTCATTTACGATTTTTATCATTGTGTACCATAATATACCACCCCGTACTAGGGTGGTATTGTATGGTATTGTGTGGATTTTTTTTGTCATGTAATTTTTTCACCCAGAAATTTGTAGATCCAATAGATCATGATGAACTCGTCCCTTCTGTGCAAACGTTTTCAAAAAAGAATTAAAAACGAAAAAATACCATAATATACCATAATATACCACCCCGTACCAGGGTGGTATTGTATGGCATTGTGTGGTATTTTTTGGTCATGTAATTTGTTCACCTAGAAATTTGTAGATCCAATAGATCATGATGAACTCGTCCCTTCTGTGCAAACGTTTTCAAAAATGAATTAAAAACGAAGAAAAAACCATATGGTATGCAGTTGGTATCGAGATGCCAGAATTTTTTTTTCTAAAAAAATATTGAAAATTGATCTCATTTTGTAGAGCAAGATGAACTCGTTCCATCTGTGCAAAAAAAAAAATTAAAATTCGAGTTAAAACGAAAAAGATATGAGCCGATTAAAAAAGCTAGGGAAAATAAAAATTGTCTTTAATTCTCCATCCTTAGATCTGGATTTTCTAAATGAAAGGTCTAGATTTGGTTATTGATGGGTGCATAACCCATGGTTATGCACCCTATCTTGAGCCCTAACAAAGACCCTGTTTGAAGAGAAAAGAAGAAACAACAAAACAAAGGAGTTAGTTTAACAGTCATGATCTAACATGGACATAATGAAAGGAACTGAGATCTAAAATAATACGCAGTCTCATCATTACCACTGCACCCGAAAATAAAGCATGGGATAGGAGGACGAAGAGGCGGATGGGATTGATTTTTAGAGTTTCATATCGAGAAAATGGGAGAAAGGGGTCTTTCGGGTGTCGGAAATGGTCTCTCCTTCTCTGATTAAAGAATTTATAAATGGACTCATAAAATTACTTTGCCTTTCCAGCCCTTCCCATTCACTGAAAATCACACTCTCTACCGTTGCCTCGGCTTTGGTAATGCCAGCACTAGTTATGGGCAAATGTGACTTTCCGCAAACGGTGAAATCTGATTGGGTTACACGCCGCGACAAGGATTGAAGCTCTTTCACCATCGGATTAAAGGAAAAGTTTAGGAATTGACGGCGGGAGATGGGGATGTACTTTTAGACTGGCTTTGTAGATTAACTAACTTTTTCGTTTAGCAAAATTAATCTACTAATTTGGTATATGTTATTGTAACCCTAAACCCTAAATCCTAAACCCTAAACCAAACCCTAATATCCGAACCAATAAATACCATATACTCTACAACAATAACACCTTATACCCTAACCAATCAATACCATATATACTCTAAACCATCAACACCTTGCTACCAACCTTATACCCTAACCTTCAATACCTTATAGGCTTATGCTCTAAACCATAAACACCTTAGACCATCTCCATCCCATTGCTTATTTAGTGGAATCCTAGGTGGCACCACTTTTAAGCAATTGCAAGGATGTGGGGGTGCTCTCTTATTTAGCAAGATTGCAATGCCACCTTGGATATTTTTTATTTTTCAATTACTTTTTCTTTCTTTGTATGGGCCCACTATTGGCAATTGCTTATTGGTTTTAGGGATGTAGGGTTTGGAAATTATTGAATGGGTTTTTTGCTTGATTGGTGATGTGGCGATAAGGGCCCACTTTGGAAATTGCTTATTGATTGTCTAAGACCATCTCCATTCCCAACTTTTAGCAATTGCTAAAGATGAGGTGGAGCTTAGATGTCAAAAACTTAGCAATGGTTTAGGGAAGGCAAAAGCATTGCAGTAAGTGCGGTTCTACCAATAATAATGCAAGAACGTGTACTGGGTCTGGGCCATCCGATGATGAAAATGACGATGACGACGATTACGAGCAACCTAGGGTAAGAATAAATATAATCGTTCGTGTCTACACAATGCAGTTGCATCCAATATTTTTGTACGACTAAAATCGTCGTTATCGATTTTGCAGAAGAGGCCTGTTACCAGAAGTAGCAACCTATGGACCAGAGTTTTGGACACTTGAGTTCTTTGGAATGCGTGTGTAAAAGGGCTGCAACTATTTGATCAGTGTTGAAAACTTGAAGTGAAGATGGAAGTCCTTATCCTATTCGGATTATTATTATGTGAAGACTGCTACTGTCAGCTTGAAGCAGCGTCGTTTGCTTTATAAGAAGACTGTTGCCTTCTGCGGTGTCATTTTATTTATGTGTCTCTTTGGGTTATAAGAAGACTGCTGGTTTGTGCGGTGTCGTTTTACTTATGTGTCTCGTTGGTTTATAAGAAGACTACTGCCTTCTACGGTGTCGTTTTATTTAGGTCGGATGGATTTGATTTAATTCGATATGGAGGTTGCTCTCTAAATGAATCATGTGCAACATTTCACTTTATTATTTTAGGCGTGAAATGACAAGAGCATGCGGCGACAGTCAGTACTCAAGAAATAAACTACAGTATTTTTATTGAGTGAAATATCCCTCGCCGATATATTATTAAGATCTCAAACACTAAAAGTACAAATCTTGAAAAACAAAACAATGCACAAAAAAACCATCATATGATGTAGGGTTCCACAACACCTATTATGGAATCGTAACAACATATGATGATTTTTTCGACAATATTCAGACGGCGACTTATTGTCATTGCTCCCCTCCCTGCCTCTAACAAAGGCCCTGTATGGAGAGAACAGAAGAAACAATAAAACGAAGGAGTTAGTTTAACAATCATGATCTAACAATGACATAATGAAAGGAATTGAGATCTAAAATAATACGCAGTCTCATCATTACCACTCACCTGAAAATAAAGCATGGGACAGGAGCACGAAGAGGCGGATGGGGTTGATTTTCAGAGTTTCATATCGAGAAAATGGGAGAAAGGGGTCTTTTCAGGGATTGAGAGGAGGAGGAACGAACAATAACAGGAGATGAGTGCCTCTCGGGTTTCGGAGCATGGTCTCTCCTTCTCTGATTAAAGAATTTATAAATGGACTCATAAAATTACTTTGCCTTTCCAGCCCTTCCCATTGACTGAAAATCACACTCCCTACCGTTGCCTCGGCCTTGGTAACGCCAGCACTGGTTATGGGGAAATACGAATTTACGAAAACGGCGAAATCTGATTGGGTGACACGCCGCGGCAAGGATCGAAGCTCTTTCACCGTCGGATTAAAGGAAAAGTTTAGGAATTGACGGTGGGAGATGGGGATGTGCTTTTAGACTGGCTTTGTAGATTAACTAACTTTTTCGTTTAGCAAAATTAATCTACTAATTTGGTATATGTTATTGTAACCCTAAACCCTAAGGGCGATAAGGGCCCACTTTAGAAATTGCTAATTGATTGTCACCATCTCCATCCCCAACTTTTAGCAATTGGTAAAGATAAGTGGAGCTTAGATGCCAAAAACTTAGCAATGGTTTAGGGATGGAGGAATTCTTTCTAAACTAGCAAGATTGCTAAATTAGGAATTCTTCTAGCAATGCCACATAGATAACTATTTTCTTTTTCTATTTTATTGTTTATTAACTTTTCTTGCCCAACTAAAGTACATAGGTACTTCAAAATTGAAATTCTAACTTTCTGTTCAAAACATAAATTAAAAATTGATAGTCGCTAAGTATCGAACCACAAACCACTACTTTATTAACTCAGCAACTAAAGGACAATTAACCAATTAAGCTACATGACATTTATAATCATCATTTGAAATTTCGCTTTCTTATTAAGTGAAGGGTTAAAATGAACGGTAAATATATCATAGTGGATTGTTTCTACTTCGTGGGGGAGTGAGAGAGTGGAAAAGGGGGAATTAATGAAGAGTTAAATTGGACGGATTGTCTTTACCACGCCACTACAAAATCCTTTGAAGCAAAAACATGCAGGTTCAAATCAAACAATAAATGAAGAAAGATGAACTTAATAACTCTAACTAATTTTCATTCCATATGTGGCGAATTGCTAATGGCCGGGATCACCAACAAGGATAACCAACAAGGCAAAATAGATAATAGGAACCTACCTTGCACACACCAAATCATTTTATCTCGTACCGATAAATGTGTCACGCTACAATAATTATGTCTAAGTTTTTTTAGTAATAAGGCATCAGCATTTATAAGCAGATATAAAGAAAATATAAAATTGAGAAAAAATAAAACAACACATACCCTCACCCTAAACCAATCAATACCATATGCTCTAAACCATCAACACCTTATAACCTACTCATATACCATATACTCTATACCATCAACAACCTAATACCCTAAGCAGTTAGTACCCATTTCCTTTAACATCAACACCTTATACAACAATCGTGTACCTATACGCTGATAAAACTTTACATTTTGAAAATACTTGCCCAACTAAAGTACATAGGTACTTCAAAAGTGAAATTCTAACTTTCTTTTCAAAACATAAATTAAAAAAATATCTTCACTCAGTATCCAACCACAAGCCTCTAATTAGTCTACAAGAGGTTTGTTATGTACGAGTGCATTGTATAAAGAGGGACAATCGGTGAGAGAGTGGAATAGGGCCAATTAATGAAGAGTTAAATTGGACGGATTGTAGTTTACCTCGTACCGCTAAATGTGGAAAGAGACACGCTAGCATTTACCAAATCCCAAAAAAAGATGGAACACATAATTATGTTTAAATTGCGTGACTCAAGGCATGATCAGGATTTTAAAAGCAGAAGCAGATAAAAATAAAATATAAAATCAAGTAAAACAAAGAACCGCCACTGAGATGGACAATTATCAAAGGCCCAACCTAATGACAATCCGGAACTCAGTATCTATTATCAACAAACTAGGTGCCATGGGTCATGTACAAGCCCACTTTTGAATGTTATTTAAAAGCCTTCAAAAATCAATGATCAGACCCAGTCCAACTAGAATTAGTTCTAAACGCACCGTTAATACATAAACACAAATTAAGGAGACCTCTCCATCCGATTCGAATCAAATTCTGTCTTCTTCATCTTCTTCCTCAATCCTCTGGGCGAGACGAACACTACATATCAGGAAACCTTAATTTCACCGAGAGATAGAAGTTATTTTGCAAATGATAATAACGCTAAGACAAGATGACAAAGCACTAGCGACATGAACCCTACGGTTAGCAAACCTCTTTCTAGGGTTCTTTTGCAAATGAAAAGTTTGATGAACACAATAATAGACATGGTCTTCATCTTTTTCCTCTTCTTCTCCTTCTCCGCCATCGATCACCCACCCATCCATCTTCATCTTCTTCTCCACATTGAAAGGACACCCATCTCCAAAATCACGTATCATCAAAAAGAAATCCCCTACATAATCCCTAAACTAAAAATCATCATATCCCTACATCGAAATCCCTAACCCCAAATTCAATCGGAAATAACTCTGCGACAGGGAGTGTTGTAATGAAGGTGAGCTTGCGAGATATTGCTAGAGCAGGCGTAAATTGGAAGATTTATGCGACGATGGAATGTACGAAGATGACGATTTTGATGTGGACTCCATGCTCTCTTGTTTCTCTTCCTCTGAAATTGACGAACTTCCACCGCCTCGTCTCGCCGTTGTAGAAGAGATGGGTTGTGGGTTTCCTACCACCTCTCACTCGACCGCCTCTAGACCCCATTCACTCGACCATTGTTGCTCTTACAGCCGAGATCACGGGACCATTCCGGGATGGCTGATCAGTTCATCGGCGGAGGATGACTTTGGTGGTGAGAAACGAAATAGATTTCGACAACTCAAGAAGAAGAAGAAGAAGGGTGGAGCTGCACATGATTTTTGGGATCTCGATTGTGAAGAAGAGAAGGGTGCCTGTTGGATTTCGGATATGGGAAGAAGACGACTAAGGTAATTAGCAACACAACATGGGGTAATTGAAGGAGAACTAATTAATTATATATTAAAAAATTAATTTTTTGGTGGAATCCAAGTTAGCGGTGACGTGGGCAAACCGAGTCTAGTTGGCGATGACATGTCATCCAGGTGGAAGCCACATCACTTGGCGATGACGGCGTTCGTGACGACAGTAACAGGAGTAACGAAAATGGCTATAGTTAGGGCTGGCTATTTGGTCAGGGTTTTTTGGTTTTACCCGAAACAGGACCGTATAACCCGGACCGAGACCAGACCGGGATCGGATTCTTTGGGCTTAGATTTGAGGTAAAAAAACCGTTCGGGACTGGATTAAAAACTGGATAAAGACCGGATAAGAGAGCTCAACACCGGAAACTTAAGGGTAATTTGAATAAATGGTCACAAACCTTTGCACTTAGTACAAAACTTAACCAACTCCTCACCCTTTCAGGCCTTAGACCACTCAAATCCCCACAAGCTCAATATAAAAAAACCCGAACTGGACCGGATCAATTTGGGCCAATTTAACCGGATCGGACCGTATAGCCACCCCTAACTATAGTTGACAATAAAGTCTTACAAACTTTTAATTTTTGGCTCTGTATTTTTCAAAATTTGACTATATCTGTCACAACGTGAATAGTTATGGATATGAAAGTGTATTTTGCATTTTTTAAACACAGATCTATGATGGACGTGAAGATGGTTGTCTTCTTCGGTTGCTAGTGGCAGGAGAATCTGCTTAGGATAAGTAACCCTTAGGAATGACAATGGGGCAGGTCCGGGGAGGGTTTCTTGGTACCCAGACCCGTCCGTGGCAGGTCGGGTAATTTATTACCTGTCGCAGGTCGGGTAAGCCGACCCAATGGGTATGTAATTTATTATGAAAAACATTAGAAATATTTTTTATTTGTCTATTAGACCAAGAAAACAAACAATATTATGATAAATGTAGTTAAATTATTGGAGAAATTGAGGTTTTCATTAATTTACAAATTTATTATAGCTAAAATATGATGTAATAAAAGGAAAATTCAAAGTAATTTGACTAAGATTACAAGTAATTTAGCCAAGAATGGGGCGGGTCAGCGCAGGTGGAATCGATGAGAGTACCCATTCCCGCCCCGCCGCGCCCCTCTTACGGGGCGGGTCGAACCCGCCCGAAACAGACCAAACAGATCGGATAAAACGGGTCAGGTCAAAATTGCCATCACTAGTAACCCTTGTCTTGGGCTGGATGGTGCTTGTGGGTAGGGGTGGGCAACGGGAAACGGGTATTTGGGTATACCCATATCCGTCCCGTTTTTTTAAGGGTTACGGGTACCCAAATACCCGTAATTTTTTATAGGGGATGGGACTTGAAATCAATAATTTTTATATTGGGTACCCGCGGGTTACTAGTTAATACCGTTTGTATAAGTAACTTGTTATTGAGATTTGTTTAATTGGAGGTGGCGGCTGATTCTACTTCTGGTGGTGGCGGCTCCTCGTTATTTTGACTACCATTGCTTTTGAGAGAATGCATGCAGTTAGGGTGATGGTGATATATATTGATAGATTTGAGTAGTGATATTGGTGGTAGGGGTGCATGAAAGAATGAGTTTTGGTAGTGTAATGCATGTAATTAAATTAGATAGTGCAGCATGTATTGAAAGATGGGGTTAGTGAACTTATAATAGAATGTTTCATGGGGAGAAAAAGGAAAGGACGAGAGTACTGGGGGCTAAAAAGATTCAAATATATATACAAGATACTTCTTTTTATGTTAATTTGGTGTTGTTTAAACAGTAGGTTTCTCATTATTTGACAGTAGGTTTCTTTTTAACTCTCTTCAATTGTTTAATTATGTGTTAAACTTTTTTTTTCTTTAGGTTTTCCCATCCGTTGAATGGGTATATACGGATAGTATGGGTACCCGTTATCCGTCCCGTACCGGTAACGAGTACCCGTTAACCCATACGGATTTGGGACATGGGATGAAGTTTCCTTTATAAATGGGATTGGGTACCCGTTTCAAACAGGACGGGTATCATGTCCCGTCCAGTTGCCCACCCCTACTAGTGGGATGGAAAATCAGATTATGGTTTGTCTTCGTGGTCTTTAGTTTGTGGGCTTCTAACTCTCTATTGTTTCTTTTAGCCTTCTGTTGATGTGACTTGAATCGGACTATCAGCCGCTAGGACTGGTAATCGGGGGTCTCGCTGGGCCTGGTCTGTAACCGTTTCCTTTGCCAGATTGGATTAGGTTTAGACCCACATGGAGAAGTACTATAAATACTTCTCTTACTCCTATGTAATCTGTAATCTCCTTGATATAGTGAAACTGGCTCTCTCTCGCCCGTGGACGTAGCTAACACACATCGTGTTAGTGAACCACGTAAATCGTGTGTCTGTGTTTTTCGATTCTCGCTTTCGTATTCTTGCTTTATCGATTCCGACGATTTCTCGATCCGTAGCAGCGCGTTTATAACAAGTGGTATCAGAGCTGCGGCTGGAAATCAGGTTAGGGTTTTCGATTCAGAAGAATGATGTCGGTGAACATGAAGATCGAAAAGTTCACGGGGAAGAACAGCTTCGCTATATGGCAGATCAAGATGCAGGCTTTATTAAAACAGCAAGGGCTGTGAGGGCCGTTGTCTGCAAAACAGAAGAAGGCAGCGGTCGATGACGATGAGTGGAATACCCTGGAGGAGAAGGCCCACTCGACCATCATGCTATCGTTGTCTGATGACGTCATCATTGAAGTCGCTGCTGAGAAGACTGTCGCGAGCTTGTGGTTGAAACTAGAGAGTCTGTACATGACTAAGTCTCTAACCAACAAGCTGCATCTCAAGCAACGGTTGTTCAGCTTGAGGATGCAAGAAGGTACGCCTTTGAGGGAACATCTCGAACAGCTTAACTCTATTTTGCTGGATCTGCGTAATATAGATGTTCAAGTTGATGACGAGGATGCTGCCCTAATCCTACTAGTTTCTTTGCCAATTTCATATGAGAATTTCGTTGATTCTTTTATTGCTGGTAAAGAAAGCGTGTCGTTGGAGGATGTCAGGTCTGCTCTTCATACGAGAGAGATCAGGCATAAGGCGTCTGGATCTGGTACAGGTGGTGAGGCATCGGGTTTGGCTGTTACAGGTGGAAAGGGAAAGAAGAAATCTGGTAAAGGGAATTAGAACAAGAATTCCAAGGGTCCCGGTCCACAGCCAGGTGATGCTTGTCACAACTGTAAGGAAGTGGGGCATTGGAAGTACAACTGTCCCAAGAGAAGAGGGCAACAGAAGAAACAAGGTTCAGTTGTCGTGGCAGAAGTGGACAACAGTTCTGAAGACAATCTCGCCTTGGCTGTAGATGAGAAGGCACATCGTGGGGATGTGTGATTTCTGGATACTGCAGCCTCATACCATATGTCTCCGAACAGGGATTGCTTCACAACCTACGAGCAGATAGATGGTGGTAACGTGGTCATGGCTAATGGAGCTGTCTGCAAGGTCGTTGGAATCGGGTCCATAAAGGTCCGGGCACATGATGGTTCATTCTGTACCGTGAATGATGTCAGGCATGTTCCACGAATGACAAAGAACCTGATCTCCTTGAGTCTACTCGACATCAAGGGTTTCAGTCTCAACGGAAAAGGTGGAGTTGTGTATGTCTGCAAAGGTTCAAGGAAGGTGCTGAAGGGCGTGAAGCGTAGGACCTTGTATGCATTACAAGGTTCTGTGTTGTCTGGTTCTGCTGCAGTTGCATCGTCTCAGGTTCATCAGGAAGATATGACCACTCTCTGGCACATGAGATTGGGGCATATGAGTGAACGGGGGATGCAAGTTCTGTCGAAGAGGGATCTTCTTTGCGGGCACAAGGTGCAGAATTTGGAATTCTGCGAGCATTGTGTGTTTGGGAAGCTACATCGCAGCAAGTTTCCCAAGAAGGGTATCCACCGGACGAAGGGGATACTAGATTACCTCCACTCCGACTGTTGGGGTCCTTCACGAGTTAAATCCATTGGAGGCAGCATGTATTTTCTGTCTATTATTGATGATTATTCGAGATTTACTTGGATTTTCATGATGAAGCAGAAAAGTGAGGCTTTCACGAAGTTCAAGCAGTGGAAGACATTGGTGGAGAATCCGACCGGGAAGAAGATAAAGAAGCTGCGAATGGACAATGGTCTGGAGTTCTGTAATTCTGAGTTCTACGAATTATGCGAGGATGAAGGGATTGCCCGACATCGGACCGTGAGAGATACACCCCAGCAGAATGGCATTGTAGAAAGGATGAACCAGACATTGTTGGAGAGAGCACGGTGCATGCTCTCTAATGCTGGACTAGAGAGAAGATTCTGGGCAGAAGCAGTGAACATGGCGTGCTTCCTGATCAACCGTGGACCTCACACAGGTATTGAGTTGAAGACTCCTTATGAGGTGTGGTATGGTAAGCCTGTTGATTACTCTTCACTGAAAGTTTTTGGGTAACCTGTTTATTATCATGTGGATGAGGGTAAACTGAACCCAAGGGCAAAGAAGGGTGTATTTGTGGGTTACGGAGATGGCATTAAGGGATTTCGAGTCTGATCACCTCCTAAGTATCGAGTTATACTCAGTAGAAATGTGATATTTGATGAGAAGTCTATGTTTAACCCCATGTTGAAGGTTACTGTTGTTGAAGGTAGCAGGAATGTTGATAAGCAGGTGGAGCTGCAAACTCTCAAAGAGAGTGAGTTTGAGCACCAAGGTGGAGAAGATCAGCATGATGAGGATGTCTCTACAGAGCTAGAAACTTCAGAGTCCAGTGCACGAGCTTAACAGTCTATTGCTTCTGGTAGACCGAAGAGAGCGACTGCAGGAGTACCTCCAAAGAGGTATGGTTTCGAGGACATGGTGGCGTATTCATTTCAGGTTGTTGAAGAAGTGGATGCAGGTGAGCCACAGTCCTATAGAGAAGCCGTTTCTGGTGGCGAAGCTGATCAGTGGCTTGCCGCAATGGGAGATGAGATGGAATCCCATGACAGGAATCAGACTTGGGAGCTAGTCAAACGACCATAAGGAAGGAAGATTGTTACAAACAAGTGGATCTACAAGAAGAAGGAAGGAATCACTTCTAAAGAGGGCATGAAATTTAAAGCTCGGGTGGTTGCACGAGGCTTCTCGCAGAGGGAAGGAGTTGACTACAATGAGATTTTCTCACCAGTGGTCAGACATACTTCGATCAGAGTGCTACTAGCAATAGTGGCACATTATGACTTGGAGCTCGAGCAGCTAGACGTGAAGACAGCTTTCCTTCATGAAGAGTTGGAGGAAGAAATTTACATGACTCAGCCAGAAGGATTCGAGGTTCCGGGAAAAGAAGACTATGTTTGTAAGCTGAAGAAGTCCTTGTATGGACTTAAGCAATCTCTGAGGCAGTGGTACAAGAGATTTGACAGTTACATGCTTGAGCTGGGCTACAGCAGAAGTCCATATGATTGTTGTGCGTATCACAACAAGGTGGAGGATGGTTCGATGATCTATCTTGTTCTATATGTGGATGATATGCTCATAGCTGCGAGGTCGAAGTCTGATATCCAGAAGTTAAAGGGGCTTCTCAGTGCTGAGTTTGAGATGAAGGATTTGGGAGCTGCTCAGAAGATCTTGGGTATGGAGATTTACAGGGACAAGTGGAAGAAGAAACTTTTCTTGTCACAGAAGAGCTACATCCAGAAGATACTGTCGAGGTTTGGCATGTCTTCAGCAAAGCCCTTAAATACTCCTAGTGCTTCAAATGTTCATCTATCCTCAGCTTATGCACCGTAGTCAGAGGCTGAGAAGGAGTACATGTCGAGAGTCCCATATGCTAGTGCAGTAGGTAGCTTGATGTACGCTATGGTATGCACTAGACCTGATCTTGCACATGTTGTTAGTGTTGTCAGCAGGTTTATAATACAACCTGGAAAGGAGCATTGGCAGGCTGTGAAGAGGATCTTCCGGTACCTTAAGGGTACACCTGATGTGGGGATTAGCTTCGGAAGTGATACAGAATGCTTGGTGTCTGGGTATTCTGACTCGGACTATGCTTGAGATGTTGACACGAGGAGATCGATGACTGGTTATGTATTCACTCTTGGGAGTTCTATAGTGAGCTGGAAGGCAACTTTGCAGTCGGCGGTGACATTGTCTACTACTGAGGCAGAGTATATGGCGTTGACAGAAGCTGCTAAGGAAGGAATATGGTTGAAGGGACTGGTTGGTGATCTGGGTCTACATCATGATCAGGCAGTGGTGTATTGCGACAGCTTGAGTGCAATATGCTTGGCCAAGGATCAAGTCCACCATGAGAGGACTAAGCACATCGATGTGAGGTATCATTTCTTGAGGACAGAGAAGAGGATTAAGGTGAAGAAGGTTGGCACCGCGGATAATCCTGCTGATATGTTCACGAAGCCAGTTCCACATGGCAAGTTCCAACACTGCTTGGACTTGCTGAATGTCTTGAGTGGGTGACTCCGCCCTGCGGGGCATTGATGGCGGGAGAGAGATAGAAGGAGCAGAATACATCAGAGATTTCAGAGGAAGAGGATTCAAGTCAAGGTGGAGATTTGTTGATGTGACTTGAATCAGACTATCAGCCGCTACAACTGGTAATCGGGGGTCTCGCTGGGCCTGGTCTGTAACCGTTTCTTTTGCCAGATTGGATTAGGTTTTGACCCACATGGAGAAGTACTATAAATACTTCTTATACTCCTCTGTAATCTCCTTGATATAGTGAACTGGCTCTCTCTCGCCCGTGGACGTAGCTAACACACATCGTGTTAGTGAACCACGTAAATCGTGTGTCTGTGTTTTTCGATTCTCGCTTTCGTATTCTTGCTTTATCGATTCCGATGATTTCCCGATCCGTAGCAGCGCGTTTATAACACCTGCCTTGAACTTGGTCTATTGACTATTGGTAATGTCCTATGATTGTTTGTTATAATAATAATAAATATATATATATATGGCGAGTTCTACGGTACCCCGGGTAAAATCCGGGGTACCGCATACCTTGAGTATGAAAACACTATCTAGACCTTGAATTGACCGATCTTTTGGACATGATACTATACTCCAACTCTTAAAGATCAAAATCTAGTTCTTAATTCTCCCAATCATACCCAAAAATCCTGCTAATTCGAGGTCTAGATACCGTTTCCATAGTCAAGGTATGCGGTACCCCGGATTTCACCCGGGGTACCGTAGAAGGCACCATATATATATATTGTACTTTCTTGTAAAACAAAAAGGACACTAGCTAGAGGCAAGTAAAAATGTTTACGTGGTGTTACAAAAGTAAATTATGATGTTTTAATTTCTAAATCTATAACTTGTCACATTTTGGTTGTATCATCTCATTTAGATGTACACTCTAGTACCATGTTGAACTAGTAGATGATATGACATTGAACAGGCTACAGGCCATATGTCGAAGCCATCAGAAGTTCACATGTTGCAAAGATGACAAGACATGAGAATGGGCTTTGTTAAAGGTTTCCAAACTTTTTTCTAGCTTCTTTCAGTTTGGTTTCAGCCTACTCTGAAGTACCAGTGGACAAATTGAACAGCAAAACCACAACAAAAGTGTCCAATCTGAAGAAATTCTTGACAGAGAAGGAAAAACCAAAGATCAGATTGGAATTAGGAATCGGCCCCAAGAACTCACTAAACACTAATCAGACCCTCCCTGCCTAAATTCTAAGAAAAGTGGGGGAATTAAAACAAACATGCATTTCTCAAATGGGCGGGAGCTCGGATAGCTCCTTATTGTCAGCAGTCAAAAGGTTGTACCAAAAGTCCATGCTGCTGTAGTCCACATTCGAGTGGGCCAGGGCTGCCGCCGCCGCCGGCCCATCACCCTCACTACCTACAAACGGATCGTATAGCCCGGGTCCAAGCTCCGCATCCGGGCCGGGCGCGGTGGAGTTATCGGCCGACAGGACCTCCGACCAGAAACTCTCGTCCATCTCCTCCGTGGACGACGACAAATCCTCATCAGCCTTCGCGCCGCTGTTGGTCCCACCGTTGTCGTCCCCCGTCGTGGCCGTCGTCAGGGTAGACACGTCGTCGCTGGAGCACTGCCTGAGTAAAGCAACAGGCGGAGATGACAATGTTTCCGCCGGCGGTTTCGGTTCTTGATCGGTATTGCTCCTTGCGGTCTTTGATTTTAGGGAAGCGGATCGTCGCTTGGTAGAAGTAGTAGTAGTCTGGTCGTCAGTTTGGTTCATGGCGCGCTTCTTCAAGTGGGTGTGCCACACATTTTTGATCTCATTGTCCGTCCGCCCCGGTAATTTTGCCGCGATCGTCGACCACCTGCCGGTAAAATTGGTAACTGTTAAAAAAATTTTGAACTCGTAGCAGTAAAAAAAAAAAACCCCATCGCAGATCAGAAGTGACTGAACATAATCTTTGTAGTCACGTGAGTGAGCGGAGAGGAATAAACATATACACATAGTTTTGGCATGAAATGGGGTGCCAATTTTGTTTGGAAGTGGAAGTAGGCAAGTAGGTTTGGAATATAATAATTAATTTTAGGGTGAACGTGGATGGGGAAATGGAATCTGAACATGAATGAATGAGTGATGCGGGAGGTGGAAGAGAGATTGATTGTTTGATTCCTTCCCATCGACCTCGGAAAAATCAGAGTGTCAAGTTGATGAAACCGGTGAGTGAGTCACATGGTGAGATGAGATCGTTGTGGGCAGAATCCAGGAGATTAGGATGCAGTAATTAATAATAAATCTCTGAAAACCAAAAGCGTAGATCATGTGTTGTTTTGTTTTTTTGTTTGTTAAAACTTAAAAGCACTAATATAACAAAAGAAAAAAATCTCTGGCCGTGGATTGGAAGATCCAGATCATAGGCAGTGTAATAAAATTGACTGGGTTGGAAATAAATTAATTATATTATATTATATTATATAAAAAGACCCACTTGGTTGATTTAATTATTAGGGGGGATCAATTTTGATGGCTGGGTGGCTGATTATTATGTGCAATGACTTATGACTAATAGTGTTGGGTTTCCAATGCTAGCTAGCTAGCTTGAATTGGGAGTTTGCTAGTAATTACTAATTATACCCAGAAGGGCAAGCAATTCTGCGTTAATTATATCGGAGAGTTTCATATGATCTGATTGATGAACGAATACATTTTTTTTTTTCTCTCTCTGTATTTTAAACGTACCAGTGAGCAAACGGCTTAAAGTTGGATCAAACAAAAGATGAAGCTAGGTAGGGAAGGAAATGATGGGTTTCCAAGTAGAAAGAGAGATGTAAGCAAAATTAAATTACCTGTTGCCTAACAAGTTGTGCAATTGAATGATGGTGTCTTCCTCCTGAGGGGAGAAGTTGCCACGTTTGATGTCCGGCCTCAAGTAATTGGTCCACCGGAGCCGGCAGCTCTTCCCGCACCTCAGCAGCCCTGCAAATGCAATCATCTTTACTTCTTTACCACTCAAATCGTGAACTACCCACCAGAAGAAAAAGAAGAAGAAGAATAGTGATGGAAATTTACCGGCGAGCTTGGGGAGGGCGCGCCAGTTGCCGTGGCCGTAGAGGTGAATGTAATCGGTGAGGATCTGGTCTTCTTCAGGGGCCCATGGACCCTTCTTCAGGCCCATCTTCTCGCAGCATGGAGCTCGAACCATCTTCACAGACCACAGACCAAACAAAGCTTCTCTGTTTTTTTTTTTTTTTTGTTTCTCTCTGCCTTTGTGACGAAAATGATGAGAAGAGGAGGGTTAAAATATACGGGACAGAGGTGAGGACTGAAGAGGCGGCTTTAGAGTTGGGGCCATGGATTATATATAAAACTTTTTTTTAGGGAAACCACTATTTGTCAAAAGCATGGTGCTATGCTATGCTGTCCTTAATTAATTGTTTTTATTTAATAAGACAAAGCCAAGGTGATTTGTTTATCTCCAATTTGTAACCCTGTTTTGTCGTTATATTATAGAGTTTAAACTGACTGATGTATTCTATAAGAGTAAGCGAGCGGTAAATTTTGATCCTAAACGGTGCTGAGTTTTTCGAAAAAAACTCACCCCACTCACATGGCCAGGAAATAAATAAACTATGCATCTGTAGCATGATCATCATATGTTTGCCGGTTGCCGCCCATCTGTTCATATAAAAATCTCTTTGTTTCTTGCTTTTTCAACCACTGAATTAATTGTATTATCATAGTACCACGAACCATATTTAATGTCCAAACAGTCTCTCAACTGAGTATAACTGTGTTGCCAATATTCATATTAGGGAACTCCTGTTGTTTCTGTACTGTTATTTTATGAATTCTCTTTTACGGTGAATTTGAAAAATGAGTGAATTAATAAGTGTAGATGATTTGAAAATTTAGATACTATCAAATATTTTTTTTAGGAAATTTTTTTGTTGGAGTATGCCAACTGAAAAATTTTCTTGTTATTACCAATTGCCCTTAATAATTCAATCCACAACCATGTGCTTATAAAAACATTTTAAAAGGAGAAACTAAACTGGCATTCAACATCTTAATTAATTAACTCATCCATAATTTATACAGATTCTGATAAAAAAAATAAATCATCCATAATGTAAAATTTTAAACAATGATAAATATATCTTAGATAATTTTCATTTGAAAATTTTGAATTAAATTGAAAATTTAGACAATAAATAAAAGGAAAATGGGGAAACTTGAACTCCATTTCAAATTTCCTGCATCCAAGTTAAAATTAGGAAGGGTAGATTCGTCTTCACAATCATTTATTATTTTCTTATTTACATGTAAAATATATAAATAATGGAATTTGAACTGCGGTCTCTTCGATCAAAGATAAGAAAAACAACCAGTTACACTAACCAAATTTGTTAAATCCTTTTAAATTACAACATACAGGAAGCTTAAATTTGAGAAATCATAGGAATTTTCCACCACGGTTAGCTAGCCCACTAAGTATCCTATAAATATTTCTTATTGGTATTTGATACTCTCTTATTTGATATTTTTTTTATTCTAATTCGATTTTGATAATTAATTTCATTTCATTTATCTTAAAGGAGGATAATTTTAAATCGCAACTCAAATGTCATAGGGTTCAAATATTGTATATCGAATTGCACTATTGAATGTGCAGAAGCGATGTAGAATTCTTAACATAGACCTAATTTTTATAACTATTACAGAGCAACGATATTTTTGAACACAGAAGTTTTGGATGAATATGTGGCACATGTTTCTTTAAGAGAGGAGTAAATATGGAAAGGTTGAGTGATGTTGGTTTGCCGGACACAGATGGAAAAAACACTACTAATATAAACGGGCCAAATTAATGCCCTGACCCACTATACACATCGCCGTCTCTCCAAACTTCCCATCGGATTCAACAACTTGCTAACTTCCTCCATCTTTATTGTTACGCCAGAGAAATTTTTGGAGGGGCAAATATGGAAAGGTTGAGTATTGTTGGTTTGCCGAACGCGGATGAAAAAGACGCTATTAATGTAAACGGGCCCAAATACCTGCCCGGCCCACTAAACACTCAACCACCGCGATTACTTTTGCTACACCTAACATAATAGTGAAATGGGAAAGGTACTTCCCCACTACAAAATCCTTGCATTCATAGAGAAAGTAGGAAGGATTGATTCGTCTTCATTGTCATTTAATATTTTCTTACTTACAGGAAAAAATACATCAGTGATTGGATTAAACTGTGGTCTCTTTGAAAAAAAGACAAGAAACATAACCAGTTACACTAAAGAAATTTGTTCAATGGTTTTAAATAAAAATCATACATGAAGCTTATATCTAAAAAATCATAGGAATTTTTCACCTTGGTTAGCTAATCCACAAACTCTCCCGTAATTATTCTTTTGGTATTTGATCCTTCTATTTTTGTATTTTGATTATTTTAATTCGAATTGAATAATTCATTCTATTTATATTTTTATAAAAGGAGAATAATTTTAAAATCGTAACCCTAACGCCATTTGTGCAAATATTGCATATCAAATCACAGTATTGAATGTGTAGAAGCGATACAGAATTCTCAATGTAGACTTAAATTTTATAACTACCATAAAACAAAAATATTTTTCAACACAGAAATTTTGAGTGAATATGGAGCATAATTGTCTTTAAGAGGGGTAAATATGGAAAGATTGAGTGATGTTGGTTTATTGAACGCGGATGGAAAAAGTGCAACTAATGTAATCGAGTATAAATAGTGTCCCGATCCATTAAAAGCTCAACCATTGTCGTCTCTTCAAACCTTCCCACCGGACTCGACAACCGCCTACCCTCCTCCACCTATATTTTTACGACAGAGCAAATTTTTGAAGGGGTAGATATGAAAATGTTGAGTGTTCTTGCTTGGAGAGCTGACAGTGACTGGTGGGTTATTTAGTTTCTTTGACAGTAGTTTGTGATTTACTGATTTCTTAACCATGAATTCATTTGGTTGCTTTTCTCGGTTGACTTCTGAGTTGATCAAAGATACATAGCTATACTTTTTGATGTTTTTGTTATGATACTCCTTTTCAGCATCATCATTTTCTTATTTGTAATTTTTTGTGCTTAACTTCCAGTAAGCAAAGATTATTCTGTTTAGTGTTAACATATGGGATAGCTTCAATCATACCACTTTTTTATAAATTTTATATGTAGGAGCTGAGATCGTTACCGAATTAAACTATTCAAACTATAATGCTATCTTGAACATGTAAAACATGGTTTCTTTTGAGTGAAATAACCACATGATTGCATATAAGTTTTTACAATATGATGTTTAGTGATAGTGGTCACTTGCTTCCATATTTAAAAGTAGAGTTCTAGTTACTACAATATAAAAAGCAAGAGTGATTGCAATAATTAGAGTAGATACACGGTGGTTTGATATTATTCTCTCTGAAAGGAATAAATACATGGTGAGCATGTGTTGTCATGGGAAGAACAAAGCGAACTCTTTGTGTTTGTAGTATAGCCTATTGAAATATACCCATGTCTAGGCCGGACCGATTGGAAATCTCCACATGGAATTTATTGATGGAATTTTTGCTCATCAAAACCGCAAACCAAGTAAGCTCCCTCCTCAATCCTTCTATTTTTCTTAATCTGCACTTGCACACCCTCACAGGAAACATGTAGAGAATTGTAGTGTTGTTTCCATAAGATTGTATTATCTAAGGTGGTTATTCTGGAATTGTGAATCGTGATTGTATGTCCTCTACAACTTGGTGTTTGTTGGTGTTACTAGGCATATGTTGCTTGCCTTTTCTTTTGTTTGTATCTGAGATTTCTATAACTTGTATTTATATTTTTTTCTGTCATTTTAATTAACAATTGTATTTATCATAAAAAAAACTGGCCTATACATTTCATCGACTTGATTTGGACATTGCTGGTTTTGGTTTTCTCAACCATGGATTCATAACCTTTGTTGTCACTGTGGTTTTTGGTCTAAGGGAAATCCAGATTGGGTTTTCTTTAATTATGAAATCTCTTGGTGGTTTCCATTTTGACCATCGAAAATTGGAGCCAGGTAAGTATTTCTTTGATTTTTTCACGTTCACTCTAGAGGCATTACGGTGCTTGGCAATAGTGTGGTCAGATTTAGGGCTAATGACTTCATTTGGATTGTCCATTATAGTGGTTATGTTTTAATGTTTCTTTTGTAATGCAACAGGATAATAACTTTCCATCAGATTATCATGGTGTTGTGAACTTACCTCTGTCCATCGTTGCAGCTATGATATTTGGTAATATAGTCACTATCAGAGTACCAATTTCTTAGACTACGTACTGCCAAGGGTCCGGGTAACCAACTAGTTAGAAAACGTGGACTAAAAAAATAAGTAAATGATTATCCCTCTACCAGTCATTTGAAGACCACTCAATTGAGAAAATTACAAATGACTCATGAAACAAATGACTCATTCGAATACATCATGGTAATGATCCATTAATCAATGATTATTAGGTCAAGAGCTACGACACTGTAGGGAGTTCTTAGATCTTATCATTCACTTTTTATTTATAATCACCAATTTTGTCCAACATAAACTTGATATATTAGGAAAATGCTAAATAATTTTACTAATTATAATTGCATCACAGAATTTGGGGTCGTATACTAACTCAGTGGCGAAGCCAGAAATCTGAATGCGGGTGGGCTAAAGATTCATATTCAAAGGGTTTGAATCGGGGAAGGAGGCTAAAGTCTAACCACATATTCTATTTTTCAAATTCGTTAGAACTTTTACACGTAAGTTTACACAATTTGAAGAGTTGAGGGGGCTATAGCCCCTTCTGGCTATAACGTGGCTCAGCCACTGGATACTATGCGAAGCCAGGAATCTAAATGGGAGGCTGATTTGTATTGTGGTAATTAGAGAAGTTGAGCTAATGCCTTAAACTATGCAATTTTCTAAATTTATTACCAATTTTACATGGTTTAAGACATTACATACATAGTTGACGAGGGTATTTCCCTCTTACCTCAATTTAGCTCTTCCACCGAGTCTGAAAGTTGAATTGAAGAGCACCTAATTTCAAGCCATTAGCGAAGTAATAATGTGCGATGTGACTTAAGCAAATCCTCTCATCCAAGTTGCCCTGGCTTTTCATTTTATTATAATACACACAAGTTGGGTAGAAAGGCAAATCAAATCCGCCTACAATTTCCAGGAAAATGGCTTCTCCTTTTTTAGGCCTCGTCGTGAGAGTGCAGTATTTGATGTGACTGGTTTTGTAGTCAAATAAACGTGCACAATTTGGCTCTTAAATTTTTTTAATAGTAATATATTAGAGAAATGTTTGGTACTTTTAACTTCTTGGGTTAGTGCGTGCACATGTGATCCTGCCTCACTTAAAGGATATTATTTCCAGTTTTTTTTAGGATTGAAAACTCAAATAATCGTGACATTCAAATCGATTTTATATGATACTATCTATATAATTAATATCGACTTGTGTTAATTACTTTAGGGTCAGGTATGAGTCATAACAAATCTTACAAATAAAGAGTTAATTAGTAAAGATTTTTTTCAAACCAGAGGATGATTAATTCCAAATAATTGCAAACTTTGTTTTGCTTTAGAAGCAACCATGAGAAAAAAAACAAAAAAACAAAAAACATTTACTGCAAGAGTTGGAGTGGAGAATTGAAGAAAGTCTCACACCAAAGAAGCACTTCGCGGAAGAATAAGCTAATGATGATAAGGTGGAGGAAACCAGCTCCAAATGGATAAATGAGTCTTTTGTTATTGAATGTGAGGGGAATTGGACCACCCCTCACATTCCAAACTGCTGTAGGGCTAGTGCATTCTAATAAATCGGAGTTTGTCATTTTTTCGGAAATAAGATCAAGCAGGAGAATAGTCTCCCGAAGAATGCGAGGGTTAGGTTTTGATTCTTCTCATTGTTTCTTTGAAGATGCGATTAATGCATCTGGTGGTCTAGTTGTAGCTTGGTCCCGTGGAGTTGATGTTTCAGTGTTCTTTTATTCCAATTTCTCCATGTTATAAACGCGCTGCTACGGATCGGGAAATTACCGGAATCGATAAAGCAGGAATACGAAAGTGAGAATCGAAAAACACAGACACACGATTTACATGGTTCACTAACACGATGTGTGTTAGCTTGTCCACGGGCGAGAGAGAGCCAGTTTCACTATATCGAGGAGATTACAGATTACAGAGGAGACCCTTGACTACCAGTCGTAGCGGCTGATAGTTTGATTCAAGTCACATCAACAAATCTCCACCTTGACTTGAATCCTCTTTCTCTGAAATCTCTGATGTACTCTGCTCCTTCTCTCTCTCTCCCGGGATCAATGCCACGTTGGGTGGAGTCACCCACTGAAGAGATTCAGCAAGTCCAAACAGTGTTGGAACTTGCCATGTGGAACCGGCTTCGTGAACATATCAACATGATTATCCGCGGTGCCAACCTTCTTCACCTTAATCCTCTTCTCTGTCCTCAAGAAATGATACCTTACATCGATGTGCTTAGTCCTCTCGTGGTGGACTTGATCCTTGGCCAAGCATATTGCACTCAAACTGTCGCAATACACCACTGCCTGATCATGATGTAGACCCAAATCACCAACCAGTACCTAAAACCATATTCCCTTCTTAGCAGCTTCTGTCAGCGCCATATACTCTTCCTCAGTCGTAGACAATGTCAACGCCGACTGCAAAGTTGCCTTCCATCTCACTACAGAACTCCTAAGAGTGAATACATAACCGGTCATCGATCTCCTCGTGTCAACATCTCCAGCATAGTCCGAGTCAGAATACCCAGATACCAAGCACTCTGTATCACTTCTGAAGCTAATCCCCACATCGGGTGTACACTTAAGGTACCGGAAGATCCTCTTCACAGCCTGCCAATGCTCATTCCCAGGTTGTATCATGAACCTTCTGACAACACTAACAGCATGTGCAAGATCAGGTCTAGTGCATACCATAGCATACATCAAGCTACCTACTGCACTAGCATATGAGACTCTTGACATGTACTCCTTCTCAGACTCTGACTGCGGTGCATAAGCTGAGGATAGATGAACATTTGAAACACTAGGAGTATTTAAAGGCTTTGCTGAAGACATGCCAAACCTCGGCAGTATCTTCTGGATGTAGCGCTTCTGTCTCTGTGACAAGAAAAGCTTCTTCTTTGACCCGTCCCTATAAATCTCCATACCCAAGATCTTCTGAGTAGCTCCCAAATACTTTATCTCAAACTCAGCACTGAGAAACCACTTTAACTACCGGATATCAGATTTTGACCTCGCAGCTATGAGCATAACATCCACATACAGAACAAGATAGATCATCAAACCATCCTCCACCTTGTTGTGATACACACAACAATCATATGTACTTCTGTTGTAACCCAGCTCAAGCATGTGATGACTTGATATATACACGTATTTTTATCCACCATTCTTATGTCGTTTGAGCCTCATTTCTCGTATCTTAGGACGATTTCATGCTAGGTTGTTCTCGTTTGTGTTATTTCAGGTCCTAGTACGTGATTGGAGGTTTGGGAACGAGTTCGGGGTCGATTGGACGAATGTTGGACGTTTGGCGAGAAGCCGAGGAATCCACACGGCCAGACCTAGCAGCCACACGACCGTGTGGAATACCATTACACGGGCAAGGCCACACTGGCCGTGTATTGGACCCCTTGTGGCCGTGTGGAATTTCCAGGGAGCTCACACGGTCAGGCTAAGAATCCACACGGCCGTGCACTTCTGGCCGTGCAGCGTGCATGAAGCTCATTAGATGGAACATCGCGTTTTGGCACTCACACGGACAGACTGGGAAGCCACATGGCCGTGTGGTCGGGAAATTCTGGGTTTTACCCCAATTTCGAGCCTAAGGAGAGAGAAATCAATTTTCTTGAGCAAAAACAGAGCCCTAGAGAGAGAAAGTGCAAAGAACACCCCCTAAGAGTGATTTGGAGCAGGGTTTCATCAGTCAAGCTTGGAAATCATCCTTAAAGTGAATATCATCATCCCAGAGCAGATTCTTCCCATCTTGATGAGTATGACTGCTTTGTTTGCTGTTTCCCTCTCTCTCTCTCTATGGAGTAGAACCCTCTCTCACTTGGGTATGAAGAACCCTAGTTCTATGTGTTAGGGATCATTGTTGTAACGACGTTTGGATTATGATATTGTTTGATTATAATCGTTTGAAGTGTTTTGTTTGAGTCAATTGAAGCCCGATCATCTTTTATTGATTTCTGCTACAACCTGAGATAGATAGAATCTGATTAGGTTGTTAGAGCTTCTTCAATCGGTAGTAGTGAATCGATTATACGAGAGTTGGTCGATTTACTGCTTTGTACTAGAATTCAGTTCCACTAGTGGAGTTCTGTATTCATAGCCTCAGCTTTCTATCCCGGTGAGGGCTAGTCGTCTGCCGGGTAGTTTGACTGAGAGGGCTTGGTCAGCTTAAGAGATTCCAAGCTACTGTCGGATCTTCTGCAGTATAATCAATAGTAAAGCAACCAAAAGTAATTCCAACTATGACCTAACCAAGGAGCAAGGGGGACTCATTCTCGAGTGACTCTTCCCTTGCTTTAGAAAACCGAACAATTTCCTGCTTTCTTACTGCTTTTAGTTAAAATCACAATCACTCAACTTAGATCGCTAGATAATAGATAATCACGGAGTAGGCAGTAGATCTAGACCCTGGGTTGGCAAATAGAGCTTGCCACTTACTGCATTTCCGGACTTCGATTACCCTTGGTCGCAGTTTGGTGTTGTGTTTTAGCGTGTCAAGTTTTTGGCGCCGTTGCCAGGGACTTCTAGGTTATTCTGGAAACGTGAAAGTTTGTTACTCTAGATTTTTGTTTTCTGCATTCTCTCTCTTCAACCTTTGTGCCTTTACGGGTTGTGTTTGCATTTTGTGTGTAGGTAGTGCATGACCCGTAGCCAGTCGGGAGATTTACTACCATTAGACCAAGAGCTTGAACGAACTTGTAGGAACTTCAAGTGGGCTTTAAAGGCGCGACTGGCAGCGGAGGAAGCTATAGCACAACTGCAAATCGCCGAGGAGGTAGAAATGGGTGACCCACAGGACCATGATGTGGTCATTCCTGAGGAACAGGCCATGGGATATTACTGGACCGCCAGAGCCGCGAACATGAGGTCGCCCATCCAGCACCCTCAAGTGCTAGCAAATAACTTTGAGGTGAGCACCTTTGTCATCACCATGCTACGCGGCTCTGTGGTATTCCGTGGCAAGGAGGGGGAGTGCCCCCGATCATACCTGAGGCTATTCCACGAGCTCATCGATGGGATCAAGATCAATGCGGTTCCGGCTGATGCCATCCAGCTCAGGTACTTCCCATTTACTTTGGAGGGGCAAGCCAAGGAGTGGCTGGACACTCAACCTCCAGGTTGGATCACCATGTTCGCCAAACTGGCGGACAAGTTCCTCACCCGCTACCATCCTCCGTCCAAGACGGCGGACCTGCAGAAGCAAATCACCCACTTTGCTCAGGATGAAGATGAGACCATCTGGGGTGCTTGGGAAAGATACATCAGTCTTTTCCTCAAGTGTCCCATCCATGGTTTTACTGACGCCTTCAAGGTGGACACCTTCTACCATGCCCTCTTCCCGGAAGACAAGTAGCTGATTGACTCAGTTTGCGGCGGGAATATGCTCACCAAGACACCGCCATAGCTGAATCAACTTTTTGAAGAGATGGTAGAGAGGGCTATGATTGGGGAACTGCGAGGAGATCGAGACGAGCACCAGGGCAGGGTGTGCATGCTGTAGCCATCCATTCGTCTGATTTGGTGAAGGTGGTATCAAAACTAGTTTCAACCATCGATTGCTCTGGAATGATTTCAGGTACAGAACAACAGTAGGCGATGCACTGCTAGTGGTGTGAAAGCTCCCATCACACCGTGGAGGACTGTCAGGCAATGAGAGAGTCGTCTACTCCCCATGAGCAGGTGGACTTCATCGGTAGTGCCAGGCGTTTCGACCTCTACAACAACACTTACAACTAGGGGTGGCGCCAGCATCCCAACTTCTCCTGGGTTGGGGCCAATCCTAGACCACCAGTCTCCCAGGGCCGCCAGCTTCCAGAGGCCTCCTTACCAGCCCAGACAAGGGCAATTTCACCAAAAGCATCCTCTTTACCCGCCCAGACAGGGGCCAGCCCCCGCAGCCCCAGTACAGAGTGATCCGATGGCGGAATTGCAAGATCTGGTGGGTTCTCTGGCCATCTCTAGTGCAAACAAGTTCAATAATATCGAGTAGTTCATGGAGAAAGCTTCAGGTAAATTCTTGGAGCTATAAGCTGGCCAGAGAAACACGCAGGCTATGCTGCGGGATATCCAGACCCAGCTTGGGAGTGTGGCCCAGGCTGTAGCCCAGAGGACTCGTGGTACTTTACCCGGTCAGACAATCCCTCATCCGCAGGACCCAAATGAGCATTGCAAGGCCATCACTACCAGGAGTGGCAAGATGACTGCTGATCCACCTGTTCGGGCACAAGAGAGAGAGACCCCTACTTCAGCACTTCCAGCTAATGAAGAGGAAATGGAGAAGGAGGTTGAGGTGCCTACTCCTAAGCCGCAACCAGTGGTGAAGGAGTATGTACAGAAGCTTCCCTTTCCTACTCGGTTGCACAAAGACTGACTGGAGACTGAGTTTGCCAAGTTCATGGCAATGCTGAGCAGGTAAACATAAGCATGCCGTTCGTGGAGGCATTATCGAAGATGCCCAAGTATGCCAAGTTCATGAAGGATCTCCTCACCAACTAGAGGAAGCTTGGGGAGCTGTCAACGGTGATGCTCAACGAGGAGTGTTTTGCCATCCCGCAGAACAAACTACCAGAGAAGCGCAAAGACCTAGGGAGTTTTACTATCCCTTGCATGATTGGTAGTTTGCATATAGGGAAGTCCTTGGCGGATTTAGGCGCTAGCATAAATGTCATGCCATATAAACTGTTTAAATAGTTAGGCCTAGGTGAAGCCACTGATACTAGGATGAGCATTCAACTTGCTCATAGATCCATTGTGCATCCTAGGGGCATTGCAGAGGACTTGATAGTCGCAGTAGGGTCATTATCATATCCTGTGGATTTTGTGATTTTTGACATAAATGAGGATGTGGATGTGCCTTTAATACTGGGTAGACCTTTTCTCGCCACCGCCAAGGCGCTCATTGATGTGAATGATGGGAAATTGATTTTGCGAGCTGGGGGTGAACAAATCACCTTCTCTATTTCTGATAATATGAAACACCCCCAACTCCATGATGACCTCGACTACTGTGATGATATTGCTGATTTTGAGACCGCACTCGCCATCACGAGTGCGAGTACTGACGATTTCCTCGAGCGTTGTATTTTGCTAGGGGAACAGGCATCACAGGAGTTGCAGCTAGAGGAGCAGCTCGCGGAGCTAGACGAGGCCGCGATCGAGGGGAGGGAGAAACCATTCAAGACGATCCCTATCTCGCCCCGGATCGCCACATTATTGGAGGAGCCACCAGAGCTGAAGCTTAAGCCCCCCCTTCTCACCTGGAGTATGCATTTCTCCGGGAGGGGAATAAGCTCCCGGTCATTATCATCTCGGATCTGACACCCGAACAGAAGAACAGGCTGGTGGCTCTGCTGCAGAAGTATGCCCAGGCCATGGCGTGGAAGATAACAGATATCAGAGGCATTAGCCCATCCTTCTGCTCGCACAGAATTCTGATGGAGGATGAGGTTAAGCCAGTCTGGAAGCCACATCGGAGATTGTCTCCTAACTTGGAGGCAGTGGTCTGGGCAGAGATTGTGAAGTTAATGGATGCAGGGATCATCTTTGCTATATATGATAGCAAGTGGGTCAGCCCCACTCAGGTGGTCCCGAAGAAAGACGGGATGACTGTGCTCCCGAATGAGAAGAACGAGCTGATCCCGATGCGCACCATGACCAGCTGGAGAGTCTGCATCGATTACCGGCCCTGAACGACGCCACCAGGAAGGACCATTTTCCCCTACCTTTCATTGATCTGATGCTAGAGAGGTTGGCTGGCCATGAGTTCTACTGCTTCCTGGATGTCATGTCTGGCTACATCCAGATACCCATTGCACCAGAGGATCAGGCGAAGACCACATTCACTTGCCCCGTCGGTACTTTTGCTTACCGGAGGATTCCATTCGGGCTGTGTAATGCATCGGCGACCTTCTAGAGATGCATGATGGCGATCTTCGACCGCCTGGTCGGAGAGATCATGGAAGTCTTCATGGATGACTTCTCGATTTATGGAGACTCTTTCACTCATTGTCTCCATAACCTGGAACTCGTTCTGAAGAGGTGCGAGGAGACTAATCTGGCACTCAGCTGGGAGAAGTGCCATTTTATGGTTCGTGAGGGGATTGTGCTCAGGCACAAGATCTCCAAGAAGCGGATTGAGGTAGATCGCGCGAAGATTGAGACGATCAGTAAGCTACCTCCTCTCTTTTCTGTGAAGGGGATTCACAGCTTTCTGGGTCATGCAGGTTTATACCGGCGCTTCATTAAAGATTTCTCGAAGATTGCCCTCCCTCTGACCAAGCTGCTGGAGAAGGATGCACCATTCCAGTTCACTCCTGAGTGCACAGCTGCATTCGATACATTAAAGGAGAAGCTTACCCATGCACCCATCATGGTGACTCCTGACTGGTCTCTTCCCTTAGAGCTGATGTGCGATGCGAGTGACTATGCATTCGGAGCAGTTCTGGGTCAGAGATGCGAGAAGCACTGCTAGCCCATCTACTACGCGTCGAAGACCTTGAACGATGCACATGAGAATTACACCACCACTGAGAAGGAGCTCCTCGCTGTTGTGTATGCATTTGATAAGTTTCGACCATATATGGTGCAAAGCCTAGACTCGTCCGCTGGATCCTGCTTCTGCAGGAATTTGATATAGAGATCCGAGACAAGAAGGGAGCCGAGAATGTGGCTGCAGATCATCTATCACTATTGGAAGCCCCTCCGATGGAAAACTTTGTGGAAGAGATCGATGACTCCTTCCCCGGTGAGCCACTGCTGGCGATGACATTGGTGGACAGCGTGGCCCCTTGGTACTCTGACTTTGCCAATTATCTGGTGGGCAAGCAGCTACCAAAGGGGATGGCCACTCATGCAAAGCGCAAGTTCTTCTCCGACCTAAAGCATTACTTCTGGGAGGATCCTTACCTCTTCAGGATCGGAGCAGATGGCGTAATCCGGTGCTGCGTCATGGAGTACGAGATGGGAGACATCATGTCTCAATGCCACGAGGGACCTACTGGAGGTCATCATGGAGGAAACCGCATGGCGGGAAAGGTGCTACAGTCGGGCTTCTATTGGCCCTCACTCTTCAAGGATGCAGACACCTTCGCACGACAGTGGGACCGCGGCCAAAGGTGACTCGCTACGACAAAACACCTAACAATGGACAAGTGTAACCAATGGAAGGGACTGCAGTATAGTGGCTCAAGTGATAAATATCGAATCCACGGGTCTCTAGAGTTACTATTACTCAGCTTCACTTTACTATTTAGCAAACCAGATTAAGATGAAAGAACTAAAACTACTCTAGCAAACTACAGTTAAAGTTAATCTAATTACAGGTTGGGAACTCACTTAGGTATGATTCCCCCTAGCCACTAGCCAGACTAACGATTGATGATTTTTAACTTGTTTCACTTTCATTCACAATGCGGAGAAACCTTGACTAGACCTTGAGTCTCGACTAAAGGAACAAGGCCCTCTTGAGTCAATTGCCTAGAGGGACGTATCCTTCTCTAGAACAACTGATCAAGGCATTCTGAACTAGACTCCCTCTATTGAAAGAGGTTCTCAATCGATACAAAGCAGTGAATCAACCCTCGACTAAAGCAATCGATCCACTACTATCAATCTATGGTGCTCTATTGACCTAATCAGGTATTCCCTCTCATAGGATCAAAGCAGAATCAATAATCTCGACTAAAGCAGAATTGAATCATGAAAACATGCATAGATTGAATATGAACTCAATATTATCAAGTCAGAGTACTCATACAATCATCCAATCAAACAAATAGCTATGGTTCCTCAAAACCTAAGTGAAGGGAAGTTACTCCATAGAGAAGAGAAAGACTGCAGTAAGAATCTTCAGATGATCAGTCTTCAAGTCCAGGCTTGTTCCTCGAGCTTCCAAGGCAAATAAATCCTCCAATTCCACTCCAAGAATGCCCTCAAATCGCCCTCTCTCTCTTTGGTTCGTCCCTTGGGTGTTTGGGATCCAAAACCTAGCTCTCCCTCTCCTTTGGCTCGAATTTGGGTTAAAAAACCCGATTATGGGCAAAACACGGTCGAGGGCACGGCTGTGCTTTTGTTTTGCCCGCCCGTTTTTTGCCCCGTGTTAAAAACCCGCCCGCGCGCATCGGCCAAAACACGGTCGTGCCTAAATATGGGCACGGCCGTGTTTTGATTTAGGCGCGCCCGTGTTTTTACTGCCGAACCTGTTCCCCTATATTCAATGCTTCGTTTCTCCCTTGTCCGGACTACGAATCAGTCGCCGTTTGATCCCACACGCTCGTAGTCTTGTCCTCTTTCTTTTCATGACAAGCTTGCATGATTCTTTGTCCATAAAGTGAGGTAGAAATCCATTCTTCTTCAGGTCATGCCCGAGTTTCTTCTCCCTAATCGCCAATTGATCTCTGATTGACTTGAAATGTGCGCCTATGCTTCACTTTATGTGCTAGGACCTGAAATGTGACAAAGGAACACAACCTAGCGTAAAATAGGCCAAAGAAGCGATAATGCAAGCTTAAACGATCAAGAAACAAAGGGGAAAACATGTGCAAATATCGAGTCATCAAATTCCCCCACACTTAACCGTTTGCTTGTCCCCAAACAAACCAAGTCGGATACAAGGTAAGCTCACATATTTCAATCATACCAACATTGGGGACAAATCATAGAGGCACAGAACACATTAATCGTACTGGCTTTTAAACATCAACACATGAACAACTTCAATAGCAACCTGGACAACCACCACAGAGGACATTCGAGTGCAGCAAAATCGAGTAAAGGAGGAGTCTCCCTTCTGTTCATCAACCAACATAGACTTGACTAAAACACTTACCCAAAACAGTCACCTCATGCACAAAACTCAAGAGATCAGAATCAAGACCGAGCAATCTAGGTCCTCACCGGGATAAAGAGTATAGAGAATATGAGAAAATGAATCGCTCACTCTCGGCCAGTGGGGTCAGGACAATTGGATGCGAAAAATGCGCATGCTTATTCTCTCAATCCCTAACGTCTCTTCACCATGAATGCAGCCTCTAAATGCTAGAGTTCACATATGGGGTGTCCCCACTAACTAATCCGGAGGTCTTAGACACAGGTTCCACATTTCCAAACCCAACAAACTTAGTCAATCAAACCAATAACTTTCTTTCTGCTATTCTGCATTACTCAAATTCTTCAAAGCACAAGAGCGAAGGAGGTCACATAAATGTCAGTATCTCTAAGCCAGACTGCTAAGAAACACTACTGAACGGACACTATTTAGATTTTTGGTGGTGGCTCTCTTTTGCTTTCATTTTTTTTTTCTTTCATTTTTTTTTCATTTCTTAAGAGAACCACCACCTCTGCACATTTTTCAACCACATGCCCAGTTTTTAAGCACTACCTCCAACCCTCACATTATAGTTAGCAGAAAAAGCAGAGAACATGCAAAAACCACTCCGTGGAACCTTCTAAGAGATGCAAAAGGGTGATTTTTCATTGCAGACCGAAAGAAAGGAGAACACACGGCTCAAAGGGGCTGACTAGGGGGTATGAAACACCAGGACAGTCAATTTGGTCGTGGACTAATCCTATGCCTCCATCATCTTAGCTAATGACAACGTGAATGATGCACATCATGGAAGAGGGAACTATCGCACAAGAAAGAAACGAGCAAGCTTAAGTCTCACATGGCTACCTATATGCTCTATCTCTCGTTCTGATTCCCTGAACTAGATGCATAAATGACTGTCAAAAGCAAGTGATCAATCCAAGTCACAGTTGGTAAGCAAAAAGTTGAAAAACTGAACCCCTACACAGTTCTACTGCACATCTCAGTCATCATAATAAGCTGTCTTAGTCACACTCAGGTTGTCATGCAATAAGTCAAAAGCCATTCAATTCACTAATCACATCCACAGTGCCAATACGATCAAACATCAAGCAAACAGCAGTGCTTGGAGCCCTCAAATCTCGAGATTTGGACAGTGGACTAGGCTCCAAGCACACAAACAGATCTAACGCAGTCAAAAGAGAAACATCCCCCCACACTTAAGATCGACATTGCCCTCAATGGAGAAGAGGGAAGGATAAGGGGAACGATGTTACCGGTGCTCAGGGACTGCATGAGACTGGAAGCGGACCCGTCGAGTGAAGCGGACTGGAGAGGGACCAATCTGGAACAAAGCACAGCTAAAGGGGGACAGAAGAGCTAAAACACAACATGTTAGGTCCAATGGTCAGCCCAATAATACATCAACCAAAATAAAAGAAAACAAACCAAAACCAAACCGGTTTACAATCCGACTCAAAACAAAAGAAAGAGATTAAAACCGTGGTGGGGTTGCCTCCCCACAAGCGCTTCTTTACCGTCTTTTAGTTGGACTCCCATGGTGGATACTCAGGGAGGTGCAGGAACAGGTGCCTCCAAGAGCGGATCCACGTCGCTCTTGAGGTATAGCTTCAGATGGTGGCCATGCACCCGACGGGTGCAACCACTAGCATTGGTCAGCTCGACCTGGCCATCCGGCAAGATGCAGGCGAGTGAGGACTCGGATGGCCAGGGTGGTCGTGGTGCAGGAGGTGGAACCAGCTCGTAGTGGTCTCCACCCTTCTTCCGTGCAGGCTTAGCAACCTACTGCTTCGGTCGCCACTCCTCCTTGATCTTTTTGTTCGGAGGCGAGGCTGGATGGAGTGGCGGCAAAGGAATGATAGGAGGGTCCTGCAAAATGAGAGGTGCAGAAGGATACACGACAGGCTCGTGTACCTGATCAGAAATGGCATGCACAGGTGTGACAGCAATCATAGCACAGTGATCGAATTCAGTCACAGAAAAAGTAACTTGTTCATTCCCAGCATGCAGGATCAGTTTACCATCATGCACATCAATAAGTGCCTTGGCGGTGGCAAGAAATGGTCTACCCAGAATCAAAGGCACATCCACATCCTCAATTATATCAAGAATAACAAAATCAACAGGATATGTGAATGCACCTACATTAACAAGCAGATCCTCTATGATCCCCCTAGGATGCACAATGGAACGATCAGCTAGCTGAATGCTCATCCTAGTAGGGCTAAGTTTACCTAGGTCTAGCTTTTTATACAACTTATATGGCATGACATTTATGCTAGCGCCTAGGTCCGCCAAGGAATTGCCTACATGCATGCTGCCAATAGTAAGAGGGATAGTAAAACTCCTGGGTCCAAGCACTTTTCGGGCAGCTTGTTCTGCAGGATAGCAGAACACTCCTCGCTCAGCAACACTGTCGAGAGATCCCCAAGTTTCTTCTTGTTGGTGAGGAACTCTTTCATGAACTGTGCGTACTTGGGCATCTTCGACAGTGCCTCCACAAACGGTATGCTGATGTTGAGCTGCTTCAACATTGCCATAAACTTGGCAAACTCAGTCTCCAGCTTGTCTTTGTGTAGGCGAGTGGGGAAGGGAAGCTGGGGTACATGCTCCTTAACCACTGGTTGTGGCTTGGGAGCAGGGGCTTTCTTCTCCACCCGCACTTCTGCATCGTCGGCTGGAAGTGCTGAAGCAGGTAGTGGTTCCTCCTGCCTGGCCGGGGCAGGATCAGCGAATATGGTCTTACCGCTCCTGGTAAAAATGGCATCCAGCTGCTGGGGCGGCTCCCGTGGATTGTGGATGGTAGTGGCAGGTAGAGTTCCCGGGGCCTGGGTATTAATTTGGCGAGCCATGCTCTCCATCTGGTGCTGTAGATCTTGCAAAATGGCACCTTAGTTCCTCTGGCCTGCCTCTAGTGAGGCTATACTCTGGTCCAGCCTCGTGACAGTTGCCTGAGTGGTAGTCATGAATGTCGCTAGAATATTTTCCAGCTTTTTCATCTGATTATCTGGAGCCGGAGCTGCTGCTGGCTCGGCATACTGACGCTAGGGCTGCTGGTATGGTTGCCCCTGCCTAGGCTGGTAGGGCTGCTGCTGTGGGGCTGGCCCCTGTCTAGCCTGGAAAGGCTGCCTCTGCTGAAAACCACCAGTTGGTGCTGGGAAACCAGGTGGTTTGGTGGTGTTACTACTCCAAGCGAAGTTGGGGTGTTGGCGCCACCCCTCATTGTATGTGTTACTGTATGGATCGAGGCGTCGCGCATTGGCGATGAAGGCCAACTGCTCCTGGGGTGTAGAGGACTCTCGCATAGCCTGGCAGTCCTCCACCAGATGATTTGAGCTCTCACACCACTGACATTGAGCTACTGGAGGTGTAGCCAGACCTATGCCCGGAATAAGACTGTTGGGCTGCTTCAATGTCTGCACTAACTCGGCCACCTGCTGCTCGAGCCCGGATCTGGCCTCAATGGCGTGCACACCACGGTCAAGGGAATGTCTGCTGACACGCCAAAACACAACACCAATCTGCGACCAAGTGTAATCGTAGACCGGGAATGCAGTAACAGGCAAGTTATATTATCAACCCGGGGTCTAGGTCTACTGCTTACTCAGTGATTCTCTGTTATCTAGCCAACTAAAGTAAGTGATTGTTGTTTAAAAGCAAAAGCAGAAAGAAAGCAGGAAATTATTCGGTTTTCTCAAGCAGGTAAGAGTCACTCGGGAATGAATCCCCCTAGCTCCTTAGTTAAGTTTCAATTGTATTTCCCTGGGTTGATTTACTGTTGATTAGACTGCGGAAGATCCGACAGTAGCTTGGAATCTCTTAAGCTGACCAAGCCCTCTCAGTCTATCTACCCGGCAGATGACTAGTCTTCACCGGGATAGAAAGCTGAAGCAGTAAGAACAGAACTCCACTACTGGAATTGGATTCCAGTACAAAGCAGTAAACTGGCTAACTCTCGTATAGCCAATCTCCTACTATCGAATGATGAGATTCTAGCAACCTAATCAGATTCTATCTATCTCAGATTGCAGCAGGAATCAGGAAAAGTTGATCAGACTTCAATTGACTCAATAAACATGCATCATTCGATTAAAATCAAACAGTAATATCATCCCAAGTCATTACAATCAATCCCTAACACATAGAACTAGGGTTCTTCATCCCCAAGTGAGAGAGGGGTTCTACTCCATAGAGAGAGAGAGAGAGAGGAAAACAAGATACAAAGCAGTCATACTCATAATTATGGGAAGAATCTGCTCTGGGATGATGATTTCCACTCCTATGACGATCTCCAAGCTTGATTTGATGAAACCCAGCTCCAAGATAGCTTCTAGGATGTGTTCTTCGTCCTTTCTCTCTCTAGGGCTCTGTATTTGCTCAAAAAGTCCGATCCCCTCTCTTGCAGCCCGGAATTGGGTTAAAACCAGGAAATCCCGACTCACACGGACAGGGCCACAAGGCCGTGTGGCATACCCAGTTTCCCGTGTGAGTCAAAACGCTGCGTTTCAATTAGTTCGATCTTCAGGCTTCTCACACGGCCAGGGTCGCACGACCGTGTGAGAATTCCATTTGCTCGTGTTTGCTCTCGGCAAAACTCGCAAGGCCAAGCCACTCCTTCACACGGCCGTGTGAACATCAGGGCAGACCGTGTTTGCTCTCGCACAATCTCACACGGCCAAAGTGGTCACTTGCACGGCCGTGTGAGTTGTGGGTGTGCCCGTGTGGCCTCCTTTTTGACTTGCCTCGGGCCCGATCTTCGTCCAATCGACCCCAAACTCGCTCCCAAGCCTCCATTCACGTACTAGGACCTGAAATATCACAAACAAGCACAATCTAGCGTGAAATCGGCCTAAAACACGAGAAATCACATCTCAAACGGTGTAAGAACAGGGGTAAAAACATGTGTAATTAACGGTCTATCAAACTCCCCCACACTTAACCGTTTGCTTGTCCCCAAGCAAACCAAGTCAGACACAAGGTAAGCTCACATATTTCAATCAACCAACATTGGGGACAAGTTATAAAGGCACAGAACACGTGAATCGTACTGGTTTTCAAACATCAATACATGACTAACTTCAACAGCAACCTGGACAACCACCACAAAGGACATTCGAGTGCAGCAAAATCGAGTAAAGGAAGAGTCTCCCTTCTGTTCACCAACCAACCTAGACTTGACTCAACCACTTACTCAAAACAGTCAACTCATGCATACAACTCAAGACATCAGAATAGAGACCGAGCAATCTAGGTCCTCACCGGGGTACAAGAGTATATAGAATATGAAAATGAATCACTCACTCTCGACCAGTGGGGTCAGGACAATTTGATGCGAAAAATGCGCATGTTATTTCTCTCAATCCCTAACATCTCTTCACCATGATGGCAGCCTCTAAATGCTAGAGTTCACATATGGAGTGTCACCACTAACTAATCAGGAGGTCTTAGACACAGGTTCACATGACTGGCTAGGGTCTTGGACATGGGGAAAAGGCCTTTTAGGTAGTGGAAGTATTCATAGCACAAGGTTCCACATTTCCAAACCCAAACAATCACAGTCAAACAAACCGGTATTTCCTTTCTGCTATTTTGCATTACTCAATATCTCAAGAGCACAAGAGCGAAGGAGGTATAAATGTCAGCATTTCCAAGCCAGACTGCTAAGAAACACTACTTACTGGGCATTATTCAAATTTTTGGTAGTGGCTCTCTTTGCTTTCAATTTTTCTTTGTTTTTCTTTCATTTTCTTTTCATTTCTTAAGAGAGCCACCACTTCTGCATATATTTCAAACACATGCCCACCTCAACTTTTAAGCACTACCTCCAACACTCACATCAAATTTAGGAGAAACAACAGAGAATATGTAAAAACCACTCTGTTGAACCTTCTAAAAGATGTAAACAGGGTGATTTTTTTTCCATTTCAGACCAAAAGAAAGGGATAACACACGGCTCAAAAGGGCTGACTAGGGGATATGACACATCAGGATAGTCAAATTTGGTCGTGGGCTAATCCTATGCCCCCATCATCCTAGCTAGTGACAACGTGAATGCTACACATCATGGAAGAGGGATCTATCGCACAAGAAAGAAACGAGCAGGCCCAAATCTCACATGGCTACCTATATGCTCTATCTCACATTCTGATACCCTGAACTAGATGCATAAAAGACTGTCAAGAACAGGTAATCAATCCAAGTCACAGTTGGTAAGCAAACAGTTGGAAAAATGAACCCCTACACAACTCTACTGCACGTCTTAGTCCTCATCATAGGTTGTCCTAGTCACAATCAAGCTGTCATGCATCAATCCGAAAACCATTCAATTCATCAATCAAAACACAGTGCCAATATGATCAAGCAGCAGTACTTGGAGCCCTCAAATCTCGAGATTTGGACAGTGGACTAGGCTCCAAGCACACAAATATACATTCCAACCGATACAAAGCACCCCCCCCCCCCACACTTAAGCACAACATTGCCCTCAATGGAGCAGAGGAAAAGAGAAGGGGAACGATGTTACCGGATTGAAATTGCTGGGGGACTGGAAGTGGACCAGTCAGCGAGAAACAAACGGGAAGATGGACAGTTCTGCACGAATCGAACACCAAGAACACACTAGCACACGTTGTGTTAGGGATAAGTGGTAGCCCAGACGGCTACAGCAAAAACAATCCACAAAAGAAAAAAAAACAAAAACAAAAAAAACCGACACTAAGTTCAAGCTCCTCACACATGGAGCAAACACACACAAGTCTAAAACGAAAAACAAAACACACTGAGATGGGCAACGAGTACAGCCTACTCGTCGCCGAGGTTGCTGAAGTGGATGCTGACACGGCCAGGTCAGGTGCACTTTTGCCCGTGTCGGCCGACACAGGCTGGCCGAGGAATTTCACTCGGCCGTGCCGAGTGCTCATTTGCCCGTACCAAAATATGCGAGAGCAAACACGGCCAAGGCAAATTCCCACACGGCCGTGCCAACATCTCATCTGGCCGTGTGGAATTCTGCGAGAGCTCACACGGCCAAAATTATTTTCCACACGGCCGTGTGACATTCAGGGCTGGCCGTGTGAGCTGCCAGAACTCCGAAAATGACCTGTTTTCACTCCAGAACGACATACAACTCGTGAACAACCCCTCAAGACTAAAAAAAAAACACAAAAAATCAAAAGGAAAAAGGTAAGAAAATGCAAACCTAGGTGGGGTTGCCTCCCCACAAGTGCTTCTTTACCGTCTTTTAGCTGGACGCCAGTCGGTGGATGCTCAGTGAGGTGAAGGGGCAGGTGCCTTCAAGAGCGGATCCACCTCGCTCTTGAGGTACAGCTTCAAATGGTGGCCATGCACACGCCGAATGTGGCCACCAGCATTTGCCAACTCAACTTGGCCATTCGGCAGGATGCAAGCGAGTGAATACTCGGATGGCCAAGGTGGGGGCGGGACCAGCTCATAGTGGTCTCCGGCTTTCTTTCGAGCAGGCTTAGCTGCCTGCTGTTTCGGCCGCCACTCCTCCCTAATTTGTTCCTTCGATGATGGAGTGGACGGGAGTGGCGGCGAAGGTATGGGAGGCGGATCCTGCAAAATAGGCAACACAGAAGGATACACGACTGATGACTCGGTATTTACACATGTTTTCCCCTTTGTTTCTTGATTTTTTGAGCTTGAATTATTGCGTCTTTGGCCTATTTTATGCTAGGTTGTATTCCCTTGTCCCATTTCAGGTCCTAGCACATAAAGTGAAGCATAGGCGCAAGTTTCAAGTCAATCAGAGATCAATTGACGATTCGAGAGAAGAAACTCGGGCATGACCTGAAGAAGAATGGATTTCTACCTCACTTTATGGACAAAGAATCATGCAAGCTTGTTATGAAATGAAAGAGGACGAGACTACGAGCGTCTGGGATCAAACGGCGATTGATTCGGAGTCCGGACGAGGGAGAAACGAAGCATTAAACAGAGGCTGAGCAAGCTGCACGGGCAGACCAGCGTGGCCACGCACGGCCGTGCAAGTGACCAGTTTGGCCGTGCGGGATTGTGCGTGGGCACGCACGGGATTGTGCGTGGCCACGCACGGCCGTGCAACATAAAATTCTGGCCGTGCGAGTTGGCTGAGGTTCAACTAATTGATACGCCGCGTTTTGAGGTGCACGGCCAGAATGGTGATGTGCACGGCCGTGCACCCTGGCCGTGCGAGTCGGGATTTCCTGGTTTTAAGCCAAATTCCGAACCAAAGAAGAGGGAGAGCTGGGTTTTGGATCCCAAACACCCAAGGGACGAACCCTAGAGAGAGAGGGCGATTTTAGGGCATTCTTGGAGTAGAGAAGGAGGATTTCTTCGCCTTGGAAGCTCGAGGAACAAGCCCGGACGTGAAGACTGATCATCTGAAGATTCTTACTGCAGTCTCTCTCTTCTCTATGGAGTAACTTCCCTTCACTTAGGTTTTGAGGAACCCTAGCTATGTTTGTTTGATTGGATGATTGTATGAGTACTCTGACTGGATAATCTTGAGTTCATATTCAATCTATGCATGTTTTCATGATTCAATTCTGCTTTAGTCGAGATTATTGATTCTGCTTTGATTCTATGAGAGGGAATACCTGATTAGGTCAATAGAGCACCATAGATTGATAGTAGTGGATCGATTGCTTTAGTCGAGGGTTGATTCACTGCTTTGTATCGATTGAGAACCCCTTTCGATAGAGGGAGTCTAGTTCAGAACGCCTTGATCAGTTGTTCTAGAGAAGGATACGTTCCTCTAGGCAATTGACTCAAGAGGGCCTTGTTCCTTTAGTCGAGACTCAAGGTCTAGTCAAGGATTCTCCGCATTGTGAATGAAAGTGAAACAGGTTAGAGATCATCAATCATTAATCTGGCTAGTGGCTAGGAGGAATCATACCTAAGTGAGTTCCCAACCTGTAATTAGATTAACTTTAACTGTGGTTTGCTAGAGTAGTTTTAGTTCTTTTATCTTAATCTGGTTTGCTAAATAATAAACTGAAGCTGAGTAATAGTAACTCTAGAGACCCGTGGATTCGATTTTTATCACTTGAGCCACTATACAGCAGTCCCTTCCATTCTGCGATTACACTTGGTCGCAGTGTGGTGTTGTGTCGTAGCGAGTCAAGTTTTTGGCGCCGTTGCCGGGGACTTTCTAGAGTATTAGGAAAGGCAGAAGTTTGTTACTTTAGCGTTTTTCTTTTCTTTTCCACCCTTGCTTTTCACTTGGGTGTTTTTGTTTTTGTTGGTGCAGATCTGAATCATGGATCCTCATGGCTTCTCCAACAATTGGGGGTATCCACCACCATCTGGGTGGTATTACCCCGAGACTCCCTGGAGCAATCAAGGCGGAGAAGACTATGGGTTCGGGTTCCAGTACCAACCCCCTTACTACGGAGAACAACCGGACCCCTGGGCATATCAAGAACAACCTCATTATCAAGAAGAATTTCTCCCACAACCAGAAGGGCCATCGGCGCTGGAGTTACTCATGGAGCAGTACGCTCGAGACTGTGAGAGAACATGCTCCAGGATGGATCAGTGTGTCCAGGCCTATCGTGAAACAGATGAGATCCTCCTGAGCCTTAAGAAGAGCGTCGATGATCTTGAGCGATCTTGGGCGCAACCTGCTCTAGATCACCCTTCTGCTACCATACAAGAAGAGGAGGAGGAAGAAGAAGGCTACAAGGGCATTGTGGAACACACTGAAGTTGTCACGGAGAGCTCCCGTGATGATCATGATCAGTCCTGTCATGTCGTAGCCGACCACACCTTCCCACACCCCAACCAGAGCTTTGAAGAGGCGGGCATGAGTGAGGAGATGCAAGAAGATCTCATGAAAGAAATTGCTTGGCAACTTGCTCTCCAATCCGTGCTAGAAGAAGAAGAGCAAGAAAGGGTGCAGAAAGAAGTTGTGGAGGATGATGAAAGTGAAGCTGGAGGAGTTCTTGATCATTTCCCAGGGGTGATACCACATGAAGAAGGAAGGGAGGTTGAAGAAGCAATTGGCGTCCAGGCTGAGGACGGAGTTCAGGTGGAAGAGGCCTGCACCGGCCATGAGTTACATGTGATATCTCCACCAAACTTTGAGGAACTGCTTGGCAAGGACCCATTTGCAGTGTCTCTTTGCCAGACTAAGGCCACCTCGACATCGGTCCCTCTTGGTGGACGCGATGGTGGCCAATCAATGTTGTCATATCTGGTTTGGGGCAATGAGACGAGAGAAGAGAAGGAGAGGTCTCGAGGGTGGAGACTTCATCTGCATCAAGTACATGAGCCTTCATCACCTGCCACACCACATGCTCATGACTTGAGACTCCACCTCATCGACGAGAACCTCAACTTCAAGGAGGTTCTAGCATGGACCGAAACTTAGGAGCCATCGTCCGGCTCACGACGTGAAAGAAGCGCTTGTTGGGAGGCAACCCAACCAGTCGGTTTGCATTTCTTTCTCTATTTCTCTTCGGTGGAGTCAGTTTTGTTCTTTGATTTTAGAGTCAATAACTCAACCTTTGTGAGATTTTGTGTGGTGTTTGTGTTCTGATTACTCTCTCTTTCTGGAATGCACCGCCTGACCCGTTCATCATCATTCACCCTTGATCTGGTAACTTCGTTCTACCCTCTTTATCTTTCCTCCATTGAGGACAATGTCGTGCTTAAGTGTGGGGGGGTGTTCGATTATTTATGCGGGTGAATGTTTGGTTGTTTGTGTGCTTGGAGCCTAGTCCACTGTCCAAATTTTGAAATTTGAGGGCTCCAAGTACGTGTTCCTTGCAATTGCCTGCTCAGTATGCTTTGAATTGACAGTCTTTATAGTAATATGCAACCTAGGGAGGTAGTGTAGCACTATGGAGGATGTTGATGCATTTAAGAAGTCTCATTGCTTCTTCATATTGTGTTGGTTGATTGAGTGAATTAGTGATCTTAGGACCCTTGAATTGTGTGGTGTTGTGGATTCTCTACCTGTCATGGACTCTTGTATCATGTTTTGAAAATAACAGGTGCTCGAAAATGTGCTTCAAAATAAACGTCTCCCGTGCGAATAGGGCGAAAGTGTGTAAGGGGAGACGGGAATTCGTTCCCAATTTCCACCTACTACCTCCAGCCCCCTTACATGTCTTTCCCCCGCACGAGGCTCGAGACATCCGCTCCTGGCATGGCCGGTAAGAGCAGGTTGGGACCCTTGAAAAAGAAAAGAAAAGAAAAATATCAGAAAACAAGCAAAACAGAAAAAAAAGGGGTCTCAACCATCTTCAAGAAGCAGAAAATAGAGCACCTTGAAAAATGTGAGTCCATGATCTGTTGTTTTTGAGAATCTCCTCATCCACAATTCATTTGTCCTCTGTTCACTATTTGCCATGATGCCGACTCGCCGAAGAAGTTATGAGATGACTTGTGCGTCGGTTGACCTCGTAAGCTGCTAAATGATCTAGGAAGTCCTCTACCTAAGATCTGGGTTGTTTGTTGCTATAGAGGTCTGAAGAGTTGCATTGGTTTGAGTTAGGTTTGCTTGGGGACAAGCAAACAGTTAAGTGTGGGGGGATTTGATGACTCGGTATTTACACATGTTTTCCCCTTTGTTTCTTGATTGTTTGAGCTTGAATTATTGCGTCTTTGGCCTATTTTATGCTAGGTTGTATTCCCTTGTCCCATTTCAGGTCCTAGCACATAAAGTGAAGCATAGGCGCAAGTTTCAAGTCAATCAGAGATCAATTGACGATTCGAGAGAAGAAACTCGGGCATGACCTGAAGAAGAATGGATTTCTACCTCACTTTATGGACAAAGAATCATGCAAGCTTGTTATGAAATGAAAGAGGACGAGACTACGAGCGTCTGGGATCAAACGGCGATTGATTCGGAGTCCGGACGAGGGAGAAACGAAGCATTAAACAGAGGCTGAGCAAGCTGCACGGGCAGACCAGCGTGGCCACGCACGGCCGTGCAAGTGACCAGTTTGGCCGTGCGGGATTGTGCGTGGGCACGCACGGGATTGTGCGTGGCCACGCACGGCCGTGCAACATAAAATTCTGGCCGTGCGAGTTGGCTGAGGTTCAACTAATTGATACGCCGCGTTTTGAGGTGCACGGCCAGAATGGTGATGTGCACGGCCGTGCACCCTGGCCGTGCGAGTCGGGATTTCCTGGTTTTAAGCCAAATTCCGAACCAAAGAAGAGGGAGAGCTGGGTTTTGGATCCCAAACACCCAAGGGACGAACCCTAGAGAGAGAGGGCGATTTTAGGGCATTCTTGGAGTAGAGAAGGAGGATTTCTTCGCCTTGGAAGCTCGAGGAACAAGCCCGGACGTGAAGACTGATCATCTGAAGATTCTTACTGCAGTCTCTCTCTTCTCTATGGAGTAACTTCCCTTCACTTAGGTTTTGAGGAACCCTAGCTATGTTTGTTTGATTGGATGATTGTATGAGTACTCTGACTGGATAATCTTGAGTTCATATTCAATCTATGCATGTTTTCATGATTCAATTCTGCTTTAGTCGAGATTATTGATTCTGCTTTGATTCTATGAGAGGGAATACCTGATTAGGTCAATAGAGCACCATAGATTGATAGTAGTGGATCGATTGCTTTAGTCGAGGGTTGATTCACTGCTTTGTATCGATTTAGAACCCCTTTCGATAGAGGGAGTCTAGTTCAGAACGCCTTGATCAGTTGTTCTAGAGAAGGATACGTCCCTCTAGGCAATTGACTCATGAGGGCCTTGTTCCTTTAGTCGAGACTCAAGGTCTAGTCAAGGATTCTCCGCATTGTGAATGAAAGTGAAACAGGTTAGAGATCATCAATCATTAATCTGGCTAGTGGCTAGGAGGAATCATACCTAAGTGAGTTCCCAACCTGTAATTAGATTAACTTTAACTGTGGTTTGCTAGAGTAGTTTTAGTTCTTTTATCTTAATCTGGTTTGCTAAATAATAAACTGAAGCTGAGTAATAGTAACTCTAGAGACCCGTGGATTCGATTTTTATCACTTGAGCCACTATACAGCAGTCCCTTCCATTCTGCGATTACACTTGGTCGCAGTGTGGTGTTGTGTCGTAGCGAGTCAACGACAGACTCGTGCTCCTGGTGAGATACAACATGCAGAGGTGACGAAGCAGGGCGAGTATTAGAAATTGAAAACGCTATTCGCTCCTCACCATCCCTCAAAACTAAGGTCCCATCATGCACATCTATGAGGGCCTTGGCGGTGGCCAGGAAAGGCCTTCCCAGTATCAATGGCACATTCACATCCTCATTTATGTCCAAAATCAAAAAATCAACAGGATAATTGAATTTGCCAACCTTAACCAGAAGGTCTTCCACTATGCCCCTAGGATGCACTACAGATCGGTCTGCTAATTGAAGGCTCATCCTAGTAGCACGGGGTTCACCTAGGCCTAGTTTCTTAAACAGTTTATATGGCATAACATTTATACTAGCACCTAAATCCGCCAATGACCTCTCTACATGCAAATTCTCTATAGAGCACGGGATAGTAAAACTACCTGGGTCCTTCTGTTTCTGCGGAAGCTTGTTCTGCAGAATGGCCGAGCACTCCTCGCTGAGCTCCACAGTGGCCAGCTCGCTCAGCTTCTGATTCTTTGAGAGAAGATCCTTCAGGAACTTCGCATACTTAGGCATTTGAGATAGTGCCTCCAGGAAAGGCACTTGGACATTCAGCTTCCTAAGCATGGCCATGAAGTTCTCGAACTCTGCCTCCAGCCTGTCTTTGTGCAACCGAGTAGGGAAGGGGAGTTTAGGGATATACTTCTTCACTACTGGTTGCGGTTTAGGTGCAGGCACCTCAACCTCCTTCTCTACTTCTTCTTCAGCTGCTGGAGATGCCGAGGCAGGGGCCTCTCTCTCTTGTGCCCGAGCAGGTGGATCAACAGTCATCTTGCCACTTCTGGTTATGATGGCATTGCAGTGCTCATTCGGGTTCTGAGGATGAGGGATGGTCTGACCGGGCAGAGTACCAGGAGCCCTTTGTGCCACTGCTTGAGCCACACTCCCCAGCTGGGTCTGGATATCCTGCAAGACAGCTTGTGTGTTCCTCTGGCCAGCTTCCAGAGCCAGGAATTTACCCGATGCCTTTTCCATGAACTGCTCTATAGTATTGAATTTCTGAGCACTAGAACTGGCGAGAGAACCCACCAATTCTCGCAGTTCAGCCATCTAATCATTCTGCACTAGGGCGGCAGGGGCTGCACCTCGCTGCTGGAAAGGTCGCGGCTGTGATGGAGCAGCATGCCCCTGCATGGGCTGGTAGAGAGACTGTTGTGGCTGCTGGAATTTCCCCTGTCTGGGCTGATATGGCGGCCTCTGGAAGCCTGGTGGTCCCTGGGGAGCTGGTGGTTTGGGATTTGCCCCAGCCCAGGAAAAGTTAGGATGCTGGCGCCACCCCTCGTTATAAGTGTTGCTGTAGGGGTCGAAGCGCCTGGCATTACTGATAAAGTCCACCTGCTCCTGGGGAGTAGACGATTCCCTCATCGCCTGGCAATCCTCTACGGTGTGATGGGAGCTCTCACACCACTGGCAGTGCATCGCCTGCGGCTGTCCTGTACCTGCAATCAAACCAGAACGATCGATAGCTGAAACCAGCTTCGATACCACAATCACCAGATCAGATGACTGGGTGCCCACAGCATGCACACCCCGGCCTGGTGCTCGTCTCGATCTCCTGGCAGTGCCCTAATCGTACCCGTTCTCCGCCATCTCCTCAAAGAGTTGATTCAGCTGTGGCGGTGTTTTGGTCAGCATGTTCCCGCCACAAACCGAATCAATCGGCTGCTTGTCCTCCGGGAAAAGGGCGTGATAGAAGGTGCCCACCTTGAACGCATCATTGAAACCATGATTGGGACACCTGAGGAACAGACTGGTGTATCTCTCCCAAGCATCCCTGATGGTCTCATCTTCGTCCTGGGTGAAGTGGGTGATCTGCTTCTGCAAATCCGCCGTCTTGGATGGAGGATGGTAGCGTGTGAGGAACTTGTCCGCCAGGTTGGCGAACGTGGTGATAGAACCTGGAGGTCGAGTATCTAACCACTCCTTGGCCTGCCCCTCCAGGGTGAATGGGAAGTACCTCAGCTGGATGGCATCTGCTGGTACCCCATTGATCTTGATTCCATCAATGAGCTCGTGGAATCGCCTGAGATGTGATCGGGGGCACTCCCCCTCCTTACCACGGAACACCACTGAACCGCGCAACATGGTGATTACTGAGGTGCTCACCTCAAAATTGTTGGCTGGGACATGAGGATGTTGAATGGGTGACCTCATGTCCGCAGCTCTAGCGGTCCAGTAATGTCCCATGGTCTGCTCCTCGGGATCGACCACAGCATGGCCCTGTGGATCAGCCATCTCCTCTTCTTCAGTGATCTGTAGCTGGGCTAGCGCCTCCTCCGCAGCCAGTCGCGCCTTTAGAGCCCGCTTGAAGTTTCTGCAGGTTCGTTCAAGCTCCTGGTCTAGTGGTAGTAGATCTCCCGACTAGCTACGGGTCATGCACTACCTGCACACAATCAGCAGAAGCAACCCGTGAAGGCACACAGGTGGAAGAGATAAAATGCAGTAAATAAAAAGCTAGAGTAACAAATTCTCACGTTTCCCCAATAACCTAGAGGGTCCCCGGCAACGGCGCCAAAAACTTGACACGCCAAAACACAACACCAATCTGCGACCAAGTGTAATCGCAGACCGGGAATGCAGTAACAGGCAAGTTATATTATCAACCCGGGGTCTAGGTCTACTGCTTACTCAGTGATTCTCTGTTATCTAGCCAACTAAAGTAAGTGATTGTTGTTTAAAAGCAAAAGCAGAAAGAAAGCAGGAAATTATTCGGTCTTCTCAAGTAGGTAAGAGTCACTCGGGAATGAATCCCCCTAGCTCCTTAGTTAAATTTCAATTGTATTTCCCTGGGTTGATTTACTGTTGATTAGACTGCGGAAGATCCGACAGTAGCTTGGAATCTCTTAAGCTGACCAAGCCCTCTCAGTCTATCTACCCGGCAGACGACTAGTCTTCACCGGGATAGAAAGCTGAAGCAGTAAGAACAGAACTCCACTACTGGAATTGGATTCCAGTACAAAGCAGTAAACTGGCTAACTCTCGTATAGCCAATCTCCTACTATCGAATGATGAGACTCTAGCAACCTAATCAGATTCTATCTATCTCAGATTGCAGCAGGAATCAGGAAAAGTTGATTAGACTTCAATTGACTCAATAAAAATGCATCATTCGATTAAAATCAAACAGTAATATCATCCCGAATCATTACAATCAATCCCTAACACATAGAACTAGGGTTCTTCATCCCCAAGTGAGAGAGGGGTTCTACTCCATAGAGAGAGAGAGAGAGGAAAACAAGATACAAAGCAGTCATACTCATAATTATGGGAAGAATCTGCTCTGGGATGATGATTTCCACTCCTATGACGATCTCCAAGCTTGATTTGATGAAACCCAGCTCCAAGATAGCTTCTAGGATGTGTTCTTCGTCCTTTCTCTCTCTAGGGCTCTGTTTTTGCTCAAAAAGTCCGATCCCCTCTCTTGCAGCCCGGAATTGTGTTAAAACCAGGAAATCCCAACTCACACGGGCAGGGCCACACGGCCGTGTGGCATACCCAGTTGCCCGTGTGAGTCAAAACGCTGCGTTCCAATTAGTTCGATATTCAGGTTTCTCACACGGCCAGGGTCGCACGGCCGTGTGAGAATTCCATCTGCCCATGTTTGCTCTCGGCAAAACTCGCACGGCCAAGCCACTCCTTCACACGGCCGTGTGAACATCAGGGCAGCCCGTGTTTGCTCTCGCACAATCTCACACGGCCAAAGTGGTCACTTGCACGGCCGTGTGAGTTGTGGGTGTGCCCGTGTGGCCTCCTTTTTGACTTGCCTCGCGCCCGATCTTCGTCCAATCGACCCCAAAATCGCTCCCAAGCCTCCATTCACGTACTAGGACCTGAAATATCACAAACAAGCACAACCTAGCGTGAAATCGGCCTAAAACACGAGAAATCACATCTCAAACGGTGTAAGAACAGGGGTAAAAACATTTGTAATTAACGGTCTATCATCTGCCTCTGCTGCTCTGCCCCCAGGAATGTTCTCTGGCAGCCAAGTTAGTGATCATTTGGTTCAGTTCGGGTGGAGTCTTAGTAAGAATATCCCCTCCTAGGCATAGAGACTCAATCACCCTCTGGCTGTCCAGAGAGAGAGAGCACTGTAGAAGTTCCCCACTGTGAATGCATCACTGAAGCCATGATGGGGACACTGCCAGAAATATCCCATGTATCGCTCCCATGCATCACGAAGTGACTCGTCTGGCTCTTGGCGGAAGTGAGTGATCTCCCGCTGGATCTCTGTGGTCTTTGATGCTGGGTAGTACCTGTGCACGAACTTGTCAGCCAGATCATCCCAATAAGTGATGGACAATGGGGGCTGGGTCTCCAACCACCTCTTGGCATTCCCCGCCAGAGAATGGGGGAAGAGGTGAAGTCGGATTGCATCATCAGGGACACCGTTCAGCTTGAACCCGTTTGTCAGCTGCAGAAAATGGGAAAGATGCACCCTTGCCTCCTCATCCTTCAAGCCATGGAACTGGATAGATGATGTAATGAGTTGAATCCAGCATGGCTTGATCTCGAAGTTGTTCTCTGGAATAGGTGGGTAGAGGATGACCGGGCGGATGTCAACAATCCGTGGAGTATAGTAGTACTCCAAGGTGGGACCTGGAGGCGGTGGATGATGATGAACCCCATCTTCCTGGGGTATGGGGTTGTTCCCCAAGACCTGATTTACCGGGGGAGCCTAGTGAGGATTCCCCTGGTGTGTATTGTAATCTCCATCCATCTCGTACTCTTCCTCAGAATCGCTGCTCAAGTGGCCATCTATGCGCTCCTCCGTAGCCAGTCTAGCTCGCTGTTGTCTCCTGAGTTGGCGACAGGTGCGTTCAATCTCTGGATTCAACGGCAGTAAACCTCCTGACTGGATACGGGTCATGTACTACCTGCACACAATCAAGCAAGCAAACCCGTGAAGGCACAAGTGGGACAAAGCAAACAATGCGAAAAGAAAAGCTAAATTAACAGAATTCACGTTTCTTCAACAACCTAGCCGTCCCCGGCAACGCAGCCAAAAACTTGACTTGCTACGACACAACACCTAACAATGGCCAAGTGTAACCAATGGAAGCGACTGCAGTATAGTGGCTCAAGTGATAAATATCGAATCCACGGGTCTCTAGAGTTACTATTACTCAGCTTCAGTTTATTATTTAGCAAACCAGATTAAGATGAAAGAACTAAAACTACTCACTTAGGTATGATTCCCCCTAGCCACTAGCCAGACTAACGATTGATGATTTCTAACTTGTTTCACTTTCATTCACAATGCGGAGAATCCTTGACTAGACCTTGAGTCTCGACTAAAGGAACAAGGCCCTCTTGAGTCAATTGCCTAGAGGGACGTATCCTTCTCTAGAACAACTGATCAAGGCGTTCTGAACTAGACTCCCTCTATCGAAAGAGGTTCTCAATCGATACAAAGCAGTGAATCAACCCTTGACTAAAGCAATCGATCCACTACTATCAATCTATGGTGCTCTATTGACCTAATCAGGTATTCCCTCTCATAGGATCAAAGCAAAATCAATAATCTCGACTAAAGTAGAATTGAATCATGAAAACATGCATAGATTGAATATGAACTCAAGATTATCAAGTCAAAGTACTCATACAATCATCCAATCAAACAAACATAGCTATGGTTCCTCAAAACCTAAGTGAAGGGAAGTTACTCCATAGAGAAGAGAGAGACTGCAGTAAGAATCTTCAGATGACCAGTCTTCAAGTCCGAGCTTGTTCCTCGAGCTTCCAAGGCAAAGAAATTCTCCAATTCCACTCCAAGAATGCCCTCAAATCGCCCTCTCTCTCTTTGGTTCGTCCCTTGGGTGTTTGGGATCCAAAACCCAGCTCTCCCTCTCCTTTGGCTCGAATTTGGGTTAAAAAACCCGATTCTGGACAAAACACGGTCGAGGGCACGGCCGTGCATTGGTTTTGACCGCCCGTGTTTTGACCTGTGTTAAAAACCCGCCCGCGCGCGTCGGCCAAAACACGGTCGTGCCTAAATATGGGCACGGCAGTGTTTTGATTTAGGCGCGCCCGTGTTTTTACTGTCGAACCTATTCCCCTATACTCAATGCTTCGTTTCTCCCTCGTCCGGACTCCGAATCAGTTGCCGTTTGATCCCACAAGCTCGTAGTCTTGTCCTCTTTCTTTTTATGACAAGCTTGCATGATTCTTTGTCCATAAAGGGAGGTAGAAATCCATTCTTCTTCAGGTCATGCCCGAGTTTCTTCTCCCTAATCGCCAATTGATCTCTGATTGACTTGAAACTTGCGCCTATGCTTTACTTTATGTGTTAGGACCTGAAATGTGACAAAGGAACACAACCTAGCGTAAAATAGGTCAAAGAAGCGATAATGCAAGCTTAAACAATCAAGAAACAAAGGGGAAAACATGTGCAAATATCGAGTCATCAAAAGGTCAGGTAACATTTCTTCCCGGGATGAGATGTCCCAACATATTTCTGTCATTTGTGAAATTTTTGATGTTTGGGACATTGAGTTCATGGCCCATTCCCTCCATCCTTTGGCAATTTGTACATACTGGTTGCAGTGGACTACGTCTCGAGGTGGGCAAAAGCTCAAGCCATGCTCACCAATGATGCAAGACGGGTCTGCTCATTTCTGAAGTAGCTGTTCTCCCGGTTCGCGACACCTCGCGCCATCATTAGTGATAGAGGTACCCATTTTCAAGAGCAATTCACTAAGCTCCTCTCTCACTATAGTGTTAAGCATCAGGTGTCAGTGGCTTACCATCCCCAGTCAAATGGTCAAGCCGAGCTGACGAACCGGGAGCTTAAAAGAATAATTGAAAAGATAGTGGATCAGTCCCGCAAGGATTGGTCCACCAAGGTTGATGATGCTCTTTGGGCGTATAGGACAGCCTACAAAAACCCGATTGGTACTTCACCCTATAGGCTTGTCTATGGGAAGGCGTGTCATTTGCCAGTAGAGCTAGAGCACAAGGCCTTCTGGGCCCTTAAGCGGCTAAACCTGGATTTCAGTTTAGCAGGTACTGAACGTAAGCTGCAACTGCTGGAGTTGGAGGAATGGCGTTACCACGCCTACGAGAAGACCCTGCTCTATAAAGAGTGAACCAAGCGTCTCCACGACGCTCAGTTGAGGGACCCGAAGGAGTTTCAGGTAGGTGATCGTGTTCTGATCTTCAATGCACGCCTAAAACTCTTCCCGGACAAGCTATGTTCTAGGTGGTCGGGACCCTTCACGGTCACCAAAGTTTTCCCGCACGGTGCGGTGGAGATCAGCAATACTCAAACTGAGCCATTCAAGGTGAATGGCCACCTCTTAAACTTGTACTTGGGAGGTGCTGTCGAGCACGCAGAGCTGCTGATCAAGCTTGGGGACGCTTAGTTCCTCTACTGGCGTCCATATAAAAGACGGTAAAGAAGCGTTTGTGGGGAGACAACCCCACCTAGGTTTGCATTTCCTTTCCTTTTTCTTTTTGATTTTTGTGTTTTTGAGTCTTGAGGTGTTGTCCAAGATGTCGATTTTGCGCGAAAATAGCTCGAAACCAGGGCTCTGGAATTCCACCCGGCCAGGCCTAAATTCCACACGGCTGTGTGGAATTGCCCTTTGGTCGTGTGAAGGCCCTGGAATTTCCTCACGGGCAGCAGGGGCCGCTACACGACTGTGTGAAAACCTCGGCCAGCCCGTGTGGAATTCTCGGTGCGACACGGGCAAAAACCCGCTCCACATAGCCATGTGGACTGCCCGTGTCGCGACCCTGAGGCCTATAAATTCGGCATGCACGGTCGCGTTTGCTAGAAAATCACTTTCCCCTCGCCGGAATCCTCTCCCCCTCGCCGGAAAACCGCGCCCTTTCACCTGTTTGGCGATTTTCCGGCCATTTTTGGTCTATTTTTCACCAAACCAACACCAGACCCAACCTTCCCTCCCCATTTTCGGCCTTTCCCTTGATTTTGAGGCGATTTGGTCCGTTTTTGGATCGCCGGAGGCGATTTCTGGCGAGACTCCGGCGCGGCTCTGACGAGCATTTTTTGATCGAATTTTGGGCTTCCATCACTTCCATTGCCTTCCCCTCATCATCCCCTACACCTCTACTTATGTCTCCAGGTTTGATTTTGCCCTTTACCTTGTGAATTGTGGAGAATTGGGTGTTAGGGTGTATTTTTAGAGAACCGCTTTCAAATGTGTGAATTGTGTGCAATCGATTGAGGGGAAGGCTTGGATTATGTGTGGATTGTGTTGGGAAATGTTTCCCTTGCTTGATTGAGCCATTTGTGCTAGGAATTTTCCCATTCTATGCTTCACTTAAAAGTGCACACAAGGTGTTCGATGAAATGCCAGTTTTTCATACCATTTTGTGGGAGCCGGTTGGGGCCCTTAATGATGTGCTTTCATAGTGTATTTGCTATGGTTATGAACCTTAAGTTGCCTAATTTATTGTGGATGTGCACCCCCACCCAGATTGTGCTTGTTTGCTCGATTTATTGACCCCCGAACTATGGGTTAAACTATGGTTCGGCTGTTTTCTGTTATCAAGTGTGAGGGTGTGATTAACCATTTATATGGCTCTTTTGGCTCGCTTGGGTTTGCTTTCTTGCAGGACCATGCCGAAACCCGACCTCAAGCATCAGTTCATCCGCGATTTGAAGAGGGGCCCCCACAAGGATCGCTTTAAGCGCGTCCTCGCCTCTAAGTTTGGGAAGCATCACTACTGGTCCAGGAGGGAGTTTGAGAAGCTGAATTACTACGACCACTTCCTCGCCAATGCCACCAACCGCACATGGCGCCGTCTGTTGTCCATTCGCGAGAAGGTCTACCACGAGCTGGTGATCGAGTTCTATACGACCTTTCGGCACGAAGAGACAACTGACTGGGCGGACGGCGAAGCCGTCAAGTTCAGACTCGGCGGTGATCCTCGTTCCATGAGCTACCACGATTTGGCGGTCGCTCTCAACCTCGGCCTGGACGATGAAGAGGACTATGTCACCGAGCTCACTAATCGAGAGGGTGTTAATTTTAAGGTGTTGTACACCCGGCTAGCTCAGCCCGGTCAGCCTCCGTTCCACGTAGCGCGGACGAAGGCTAGCACCCTGCATCTCGATAACCGCATTCTCCACCACATGCTAGCAAGTCCTTCACCCCAGCTAGGGACAATGCTAGCACCCTCACCAGGCGGTCCATGTACTTCATCCAGTCCATCGCACGGCGAACCATAATCTCCACCTGGGTTCTGTGGTGGCAAGGACTCTGGAAAAGAGTGTTGTTCAACTGGGGACCCTCCACTGCACTTCCCTCATCACCCTCCTGGCAACCTATTTCCAGATCCCTCTTCAGGATTGCACAGAGCAGGGTGGCACTTGTGTCTTCGGCGAAGACACGATTTCGAAGATGCACCTGCTGCGAATCGAGCGCGGCGAGTGGATTGTGGGGTTTCCTGCTCCACCACTCCCTGCGGAGGATCAGCCTGCAGTTCCTGAGGATGATGCCACTGAGGATGTCCACCCCGATGATGTGGACGCTGCTGCCACCCCTCACCAGTCAACCTTTGAGAATGGGGGTTGCAACTCCACTTTTCCATCCGAGGACTACTTCACTCACCAGTTCCAGCAGCTGAGTCTCCAAAATCAGCAACTCCTCGACCATCATCTCTAGTTCCAGCAACAGTACTCGGCTCACTAGGCTGAGTATAATACCCGGATGGCTGCATATGATGAGCGCCTCGATCATATGGAGGCCCAGCAGGGGTTGACCCTTGCTCACATCGTGAGGGATCGGGGCCGGTCTCGGCGTATGCAGGAGGTCCAGTAGCACCTGCTCCAACTAATATCGGGTGAGCAGCTAGTCTGGAGGACTCTCCACTTCCACCCTCGCCAGCCGGTGATGATGCCTTCATGGACGACATCGACCTTGACAACATTGGCGATGAGTAGTTTGTACTCTTCGCCCCTTCGAGTGTGTTTTTGTTTTGGACTTTTCTTGTTTGCTCCATGTGTGTGCGGAGCTTGAAGTGAGTCTTTCGTGTGTGTTTTTTCTTTTTCTTTCTTTTGTGGATTGTCTGTTTTGTGGCCATCTGGGCTAACTCTGATCCCTAACGCACAGTGTGCTAGTGTGTTCTTTATGTTCCCTTCGTGCAGAATTGTCCTGTCGTTCCATTTGTTTCCCGCTGACTGGTCCACTTCCAGTCTCCCGCCAGTTTTTCCCACCCGGTAACATCGTTCCCCTTATCTTTCCCTCTACTCTATTGAGGGCAATGTCGAACTTAAGTGTGTGTGTGTAGGGGGGGGGTGCTTTGTATTGGTTGGAATCTATATATGTGTGCTTGGAGCCTAATCTGCTGTCCAAATCTCAAGATTTGAGGGCTCCAAGTACTGAGGTTTGCCTGATCATATGGGCACTGTGGATTTGATTGGTGAATCGAATGGCTTTCGAATTAATGCATGACAACTTGATTGTAACTAGGACAACCTATGATGATGACTGAGACGTGCAGTAAAATTGTGTAGGGGTTCAGTTTTTTTCAAATGTTTGCTTACCAACTGTAACTTGGATTGATCACTTGCTCTTGACAGTCGTTTATGGATCTAGTTTAGGGAATCAGAATGAGAGATAGAGCATATAGGTAGCCATGTGAGATTTGAGCCTACTCGTTTCTTTCTTGTGCGATAGATCCCTCTTCCATGATGTGTAGCATTCACATTGTCATTAGCTGAGATGATGGAGGCATAGGATTAGCCCACGACCAAATTGACTGTCCTGGTGTGTCTTCCCCCCTAGTTAGCCCCTTTGAGCCGTGTACTTTTCTTTCTTTCGGTCTACAATGGAAAATCACCCTTTTGCATCTCTTAGAAGGTTCCACAGAGTGGTTTTTGCATGTTCTTTGTTGTTTCTGCTAAATATAATGTGAGGGTTGGAGGTAATGCTTAAAAATTGGGCATGTGTTTGAAAAATGTGCAGAGGTGGTGTTTCTCTCAAGAAATGAAAAAATGTGCCTCGAGGTTGGGTCTGAAGGAGGAAGGTCCCTCTTTGGATGATGATGATGCTGCTGATGATGGTGGTGCGATGCGCCGGCGACGGCCTAGAGCTCTGGTGGGTGGCTGCTTTGGAGGAGGAACCTATGGATCAGGATCCACTGGCGCAAGGTCGACCTGTGGTCGTAGAGCTACTGAGGATCGAAGTCCCTCAAGGAATTCAATTCCTCTATCTCTTTGAAGCACCAACTTCATGTTGTAGAGTGTCTCCACCAAAAATGGCTCTGTCCGTACGATGATAGAACACCGGGCCACATCAACCCCGAATTGTCAGGCAGCCTGGTGATGGTGCCCCCAAGTGCATGGTGTCCACTCGGTCCCGACCCTAGCATCTTGAAAAGGTGGTAGCAACCACAGGTCCCAGATTAAGTGGATCTGTCGGGCGATTCAGGGAATGGAGGGCTATCTACCCTCTGTTTGTGATCATGTGCCCCGAAAACAGGTTGGAGATGATGGACCTCGATAGGAGGGTGTGCAGAATCCTCCACGGCGTGCGGAGCTTCACGACGTTGGTGTTGGAGCCCTTGAACTCGTCATCCTGATGCTTGGGGACAGCAGATGGCCTAGAAAGCGACCTGGTACTGCAATTCGGGAGTGTACTGCCTCTCCGTCATCGTCATATGAGTGGGGTCGAGCCCCATGGCCCGAGCAAAGACATCGTATGTCAGTACCAGCGACAGACCTCCCAGAATGAACTCCACGTAGGGTCTACACCTCTTAATCACCGGAATGACGTGGGAGAAAGTGGAGTAGAACTCCTTGCAGAGCTCGCGATAGATGAGCTCGTCGACTGCTAGCAGATGCCTCCTATGGGGGTGGGTGAGGACCCCTAGCATCTCTGCCCGGCATCTAAACATGTTGAACATGTCCAGATCGAGCATCCAATGAGGCCCAACCTTGCTATATCTCCACTAGCCAAACTTGGCCACGTACCGCTCGTGGTTCACCAAGTAGTGAATGTACTCGTGCTCCGTATCGACCATCCTGCAAAGCATTCAAAACACCCACCATACGTGGAAATAATTGTCAAATTCACATCAAATGGGATAAAAATATTTTCCCCACACTTAGGCTTCCACTATGATCCTATGCCTTTGAAGGCTTTGCACAAGACCGGACTTAAAACAATTAAGCTCAAGTTCACACAAAGCTCATCGAGGCATGGTTCTAGGTGCTTCATGGATTATCAACACACATAATCAAACCCAAACCATGCCTCGATGGCTTCCAACCATCAATCAAAAATTAAGGATTCACATTCGTTCACATTTTTGCACTTGGTAGGAATTTTCACACTTAACCACAAATTGTACACAAAATCATGCCCACCAAGGCTCAATTAAGCTCATGAATCATCATACAATATTCATCCTTCATTAATCGACTAATCTCTCCCCTAATTTCACATTGCAATCAACAATTCACAAAATCACCTCACCTCACTTCACATCCTAATCCGATTCTCTAAAAATTGATAATGAAAAGGTTGAAAACAAACCTGAAGACTCAAGTGGGATTGGGGAGAAGTGAGGAAAGGAAGAGGGAGCCGAAAATGCTTGAAAAACTGGTCGGAGGGAGGTCACCGGAGCTTCGTCGAAAGCTCGCCGGAGGCTAGTCGGAAATCGCCTCACTGGAAAAATTTGAGGCAAACCTCCCCAAAACTTTGGCGAAGGTGCTCCTTGGTGAGGGAAGACTGGTTCTGTGATTGGTTTTGGGTTTGGGTTGCCTGAGGTCGCCAAATCGACGAAGAGCGATGGGAAATCACGATTTTCCTATGATATTTGAAGGATTCTGGCGAAGAGGAAGTCGTAAAGTGAAATGAGCCATTCACGCCCCTTTATAGGTAGATCCCTCAGTTCACGGATGGAGGTGCCAGTTAACGCTCACTAAGATTGTGAACTGAAAGCAAAAATCGTGAACTGAGTGAAAATAGGGCATTTCCAAAAATATTTGACTCGATCTACTCAACCGTGCCCCTAATTCAATTACACCACATTCCAAAACACACAACAACAAAAGAGAAATTTAAGGAAAAGAAAACAAACTGTCATTGGGTTGCCTCCCAACAAGCACTAGTTTAACATCACTGGCTCGACTTTGCGGATCTATCATGCCAGAGGGAACAAAGCCAACGAGAGTGGATCCACCACGATCTCGGGGTGAGGCTTGCCGCCTCCTACATTTAGCTCCATAGGGTGGCCTTCTTGGCCCAACACTTTCGCCTTACCCTTATCTTTTGGTCAGGAGTAAGCTCTGTTAAGCCTATCCCTCCATGCTCTCTTCTTCTTTCATTCGGGCTTAGTACCCGCCTTGGTTTCCTGCACCTCATCATCAAATGGAACACAAACACTAGTGGGATTTGCCTTGAGAGGCTCACCTCCACTTCCAATCATACCACTCGAGTCCATTTCTTTCACCGCATCATACTTAACCTTAGGATCAATTGAAAGAGTGACTTGCTCCTCTCCATCTCTCAAAACAAGAGTTACCTCATTAACATCAATCATGGCCTTGGTGGTGACAAGGAATGGGCGTCCTAGTATGAGTGGCATATCCACATCTTCACTAATATCAAGGATAACAAAATTCGTCGGAAAATAGAAATTGCCAACTCTCACTTGGACGTCCTCCACAATACCCCTAGGGAAAATGACAGGATGATCGGCCAATGTGACACTAAGCCTAGTGGGCTTTAATTCACCCAAATTCAACTTCCTAAAAAGCTTGAAAGGCATCACATTAATGCTTGCTCCTAAGTCTCCCAAGAAGTTTTCTATATGATGATTTCCGATGCAAAGAGGTATAGTAAAACTACCTGGATCTGGTTGCTTTTTAGGCAACTTGTTTAGGATAAAGGCGGAGCACTCCTCACCTAAAGTGACATTGGCGAGGTCCTCATATTTTGGATTCTTGGACAGATTACGAGAAGTCTCTTAAGGTATTTAGCATACCTCGGCATGTGCACCATGGCCTCCAAGAATGGAATGGTGATGCAGAGCTTCTTGATAATCTCCATGAATCCACCACACCAATCGGTACTTGTACATCCTTATGGGGAAAGGAAGAGGAGGCTTGTACTCAGCCACTTGTGGTGGCGTCGGCAATGTCTTCTTAGGCTCTTCTTCTGTTTCTCTCACTTCTTCGTGATCATTGGCTATTGTAGGAGTCTTCTCTTCTTCCGTCACTTTCTTAGGAACAAACTCCAGGGTAACCTTCCCACTCCTCTAAAGAATAGCATTGCAACTGGCATTTGATCTTTGGGTTGACAATAGTTTGAGAGGGTAGGGCTCCCCTTGGTCTCTCAGTGAGGATCCCAGCGAGATTACCAATTTGCATCTTTAAGTTTTGAAGGCTTGCTTGATGGCTTCTCAAACTTTGTTGTTTCCACATCCATAAATTGCTCAATCTTCTCAAACTTTTGTGTGCTCGTGCTCACGAAGGTGGTGACAAGGTCTTCAAGTTTTGCAAAATTATTAGGTTGTTGGAACCCTTGACCTCCTTGAGCTTGAAACGGTTGTTGGAAGTTAGAGCCTTGGAATTGCGGCCTTTGTTGAATGAAAGTAGGCCTTAGTTGATAATTTCCCGTCGTCCTTGGAAACCGGGGCTCTTGGGTTGGTAGGAGAAGACCATGAGAAATTAGGATAATTTCGCCACCCCGGGTTGTAAGTGTTGCTATAAGGGTTGTTCCCTCTAGCATTGGCAATGAAACTCACTTGCTCCTTGGGGGTGCTTGATTCCTTCATCATTTGACAATCCGAAATCTCGTGGTTGGTACTTGAACACCAATCACACGCCATTACTGGAATCTTCCCATGCTTCTTGTCTCTAGGAATGCATCAATCAACCGATCAATCTTCGCTTCAAGCGGGGGACTCCCTCCTACACTTTAAACTCCTTGAGCGGTGTTTCTCTTTCCACTTCTCATCAAACCAAAATCATACGCTTTACTTTCCATGTCTTCAAGAAACTCAGTCACTTGGTGTGGAGTCATGTTCATCAATTTCCCTCGACATAAGGAGTCAATGAGGACCTTGTTGTCTTGTTGGATACCGCAATAGAAGGTCTCAATCCATAATTTCTCCACGAATCGATGATGTGGGCATTGGAGGAAGAAGTCGGAGTACCTTTCCCAAGCATCCCTCAATGTCTCATCTTCCTCTTGCTCAAAGTGGGTGATCTTCTTGCGCCACTACGCCGTCTTTGAAGGTGGGCAATACCGAGTCACAAACTTGTTGAGCATATCATCCCACGAGGTGATCGAGAGAGCAGGTCTATTGTTGAGCCACCGAGACTCATTCCCCAAAAGAGAGTAGGGGAATAGCCTCAACTTCAAAGCATCCTCAGGAACCCCATTGATTTTCAAACTCCCCGCAAGTTCAATGAACTTCTGAACATGCTCCCTTGGAGACTCATTGCTAAGCCCATGAAATAGGGCATTGTTTTGGATCATGGTGACAAGGGCGGGCTTGATCTCAAAATGGTTGGCGGCCACGGGCGGATGTCGAATGGCGGGTTGAATATATGTCGCCCTTAGAGCCATTTAGTAGCCCATGGTCCTCTGTTGCTCCTCCGCGGACGCTCCAACTTGAGCGGTTGATTAGCCTCCATATCGGCTTCACTTCCTTCCTCTTTGGAATCAAAATCTTCCTCAACTAAAATTTCCTCTTCTATCCTCCTTCTTGCAGCCGCCAGTTCCCTCTCAAGAGCCAAGTGTCAGAGAGTGCGGTTGATATTCTCGTCTAGTGGCGCCAAAGGTGTTGGATTACTTCGGGTCATACACCTCCCTGCACACACTCAAAATAATCAAAACTCGCCTAACACAAGCAAGATTGACAAACACAAAAGCAAAAATTAAAAGCTAGATTAACACCAAACAATCTTTTCAAAATAATGAACCGTTTCCTCCCCGAATAGAGAGGGTTGCCGTACATTAACCAAGATAGGAGACAATGAATTGTCTAAGAAAACCCAGCTTTGCAAACCTCTTTAAAAGTAAGGGAGTTTTCTCTCTACCTAGGTTAGAATGGCAAATAGATTGATAGGCAAACACACAACACAATCTTTCATAAAAATACATCCACATTCACATCAAACACATCCACACACAAATCATTCAATCCATACAACCATTCACATAATTGTAGCTAGGGTTTACAAACACCCAAGTGAAAGAATGGACTACTACATGCTAGGAGAAGGGAAAACACAAGAGAGAAGAAGGAAAACCATCATGGAGATCCTAGTCTTGCTCCTTGTGTTGAAGAGATCCTCCTTTAGGGGAGGAATTCCCAAATCCTTGCTTGAAGATGAAACCCTAGCTTCTTCTCTTCTTTGGTTCATCACTTTCTCACTCGAGAAATCTGAATAATAATAATAATAATAATAATAATAATAATAATAATCATAATAATAATAATAATAAAAAGAAGAAGAAGAAGAAGTTTCTCACACTAGGTCTCTCCCTTTTTCTCCTTCAGCTCAACCTCCTTTTATACCCAGATTGGGCTAAGATCAAGGTCCTAGTTCACGGTCGTGAACTGAAAGCACGGACTGTGATCTCAAGTCAAAACGTGCCGCATCACTAGTGACCGTGAACTCATAGCTCCCACCTTGGCATCTTTTTTTTTGCCGATGACTCTTACTTATTCCGCAGAGGATATGTACAAGAATGTGAGAATATAATTGAGGTATTTAATGAGTACGAGTAGGGGTGGATTTTTGGTTATTGGTTACTGGTTAACCGACCGGTTAAACCGATAACTAGACGGTTATCTAGTAACCGATAACTAGATGGTTATCTAGTAACCGATAACTAGACGGTTATCTAGTAACCGATTACCAAGATAACCAAAATTCGGTCGATTTTCGGAGGCTAGACCAGATGGTTTTGGTCTTGGAGGTGGTTCGGTTAACCAAAAAACCAAGGTAATTGAAGTCTAAATCCCTATTTTGGTCGGTTGTCGGTAAGAAGGGCCGGCAGTTCGATTAACCGATAACCGACTGATTGGTTATCGGTTATAAGCGAAACTAACTGACGGCCATCCCTAAGTACGAGTAACTTAGTGGCCTAAGGGTTAACTTGGGAAAGTCGATAATGTGCTTTAGTACAAATATTACCCTTCCGGACTGAGATTTGCTTACCCGGATTCTAGGGGTTAGGGCTGTAGAGGTCCAGGATAAATATCTAGGATTGCCCATCCTGATAGCCAAGTCTAAAATTGCTACCTTTCGTTACTAGGAAGAGCGGCTGCTCGAATGACTTCAGGGGTGGTTGCAAAAAACACTATCTTGGGCTTCCAAGGAGACATTGATTAAAGTAGTGGCTTCGGGTCTATCATTAAATGTCATGTCCTGTTTCGAACTCCCCCATTCTCTTTGACGAATCTTAGATAGACATGTAGCTAAGTTTTGGTGGGGGTTGAGGCTGGTGATTCCCGGATTCGTTGGATGTCATGGTGAAATATGTGTCGCAGCAAGCACGATGGGGGAATGGGCTTGCGACGCTTCGAGCATTTCAATCAGGAGCTCTTGGCCAAGATTGGTTGTCGCATCCTAAATGAACCCCAATCGCTCATAGCCTAGGTTGATAAGGAAATATTTTCCATCAGAGTCTTTCCTCACGGCTACTGTGCATTCTCAGCCATCGTGGTGATGGCAGAATATCTTGTCTGGGCGCCAGTTATTGGTGAAGGGGCTTCGGTGGCAGATTGGTAATTGCTGCACGGCTCCATTGTTACACTTAAGTTGGATTACTCGGCTACACCCTTATGACCCTGTGGCTAATCCTCTGGTGCTCCCAGAAGGTGGAGATGCTAAGGTGGCAAAGGTGATTTGCCAAGGTCAGGGCAGTTGGTGTTCCACTAAACTCAGCCAGTGGTTTCATCTGGATACTTGTCATGCCATTAAATCAATTCATCTTACTCGTAAAGATATTGAGGATACGCTTATTTGGCATGACATGTGTGATGGAATTTTCTTGGTAATGTCGGCCTACCATCTTGCATTCAAGTTAGATAAGCAAGTAGGTCGATGGCGACTCACGGCTAGTTGGATGGATAGGCAAAGTTAGATCCGGTTGTGGGAAGCCCAGATACCTCCCAAGTTGAAGGTGTTTTATGGAAATTATTCCAACGGATTCTCCCAACAATGGAAGCCCTCATTGAGAGGGAAGTATAGGTGCTTCCCAGAAACTTGGTTTGCTGGGCAGAGTCGGAAACAATGAAACACCTATTCCTTGATTCCCCTGTGGTTCGGGCTCTCTCAGATCACTCTGGTCTGAATTATCTTGGACAAGGTCTACCTCGTCACACCTTCTCGTTATTCCTGAAAAAATTGATGTTACTCATACATCAACCTCAACACTCAACAATTTATGGTAGTTGTGGCGGTCCTTTGGAGGATCTGGCGGTCCTATAATTGGGTTGTCTTTGGGGATCTCAGTGTTGATGCGACTATTCAACCAACAGCATAAGGATTGGGTTAGTTTACTTATTGACAGAGGAGCGCGAGCGTCCATCGCACAACCGAGTTTTTTTAGTGTCGGAAACCCTAATTCGGTTATCTACATGTGGGATGGGGCGACAAAGTGTGAGTTTCACTCAACAGGGGGAATGATTATAAAGAAAAAGGGGATGGTCTGATAACGATGTAATTGCACATGTTTGCACCCCTAGTTCTTATCCGTTTGAGGGGCATAGTCGTGTGTTTTGGCCTATTTTACGCCGGGTTGTGCTATTTTGTCATGTTTCAGGTCCCAGGTGTCAAAGGGAAGGCTAAGCGCGAGTTTCGGGGCATTCGGAAGTCATTTCGGTGAGCTGGAGCCAAAACACGGGCAGCCTAAGGCATTACACGGCCGTGTTCCTGTGGCCGTGCTTTTTATGCCGAGAGCAAATTCGGTTTGGCAATTTCAGTTGCAAACACGGGCACCTAAGCACGGCCGTGTTCCACCAAAGCACGGCTGTGTCCACCGCGAAGCACGGCCGTGTTTCCCCCCAACTGCTGGCCGTGTAATTAACCTTGGCCGAGACACGGGCGGACTCAGGCAAAGCACGGCCGTGTCCTCGACCGTGCTTTGGCCACTGATGCTTTTAAGCAGATTTTCAGCCACAAGTCAAGGGGACTCGAGTTTTTGAGAGATAGAACGATTCCTAGAAAGTGACGAGCAAGAGTTCCCAAGTGCCCTAGATTGATCTTCAACACTATTGGAGGCCAGCTTGAGCTTGGAGAAGTGCCGATCAACATCCAGAAGCAGGAATCCATCCTTCACAGTATGAATTCCGCGTCTGATTCTGCTTTTGCTTTCTTCTCTATGGAGTAGTTCTCCCATTCATCTGGGTATGGAGAACCCTAGATTTGTATGTTAGGTTTGATTGTATGAACCCAAGTACTGATTCTATGATTGATTATATTCGATTGAGGTTTTAATGATTGAATGACTTGAATCCTGATCAAATTCCTGTTGTTTCTGCTTTAACCTAGAATGAGAATATCTGCCTAGGTTAATAGAGTATCCTTGATTGAAGGTAGGGAGTTGGTGACTTTAGTCGAGGAACCAACTCACTATTCTGTACCGGATTTACTCCGGTAGTGGAGATTTCGTTCTTAGGGCCTCAATCTGTCTACTCCGGTGGAGGTTAGTCGCCCGCTAGAGATTCAGATTGAGAGGGTCTGAAGACCTTTAGTCGAGACTTCAGGCTGTTTGAGAACCTTCCGCAGTATAACTTTCATAGAAACTGAACTTGGTAATTACAATCCGGCTTAACTGCAGTCTGGGGGGAACCATATCCGGGTGACCTCTTTAACCTGAATACAACCGTTTACCTGCTTTGTTAGTTTGTTAGTTTAGACTTGCATTCCAGTTTCATTGCTAGATAACACGAATTCACTGAGTAGTCATCAAATCTAGGACCCGGGTTGACATATAAACCTAACCCGCTATACTGCGCTTTAGGAAGTGGTTTCACTTGGCCAATTCCTGGAGTGTGAGTTTCACTCAACAGGGGGAATGATTATAAAAAAAAAGGGATGGTCCTCTTGACAAAAGGGGTGCAATTCGCTGGGATTGATGATCCTAAGGCACTCGAGCTCCTGGTTCTCCGGGAGGCTATCTTGTGGTGTCTGGAGAACGGTTTCTTGGAGATAAGGCTGGAAGGCAATGTGAAAGTGAGCATTGACAAAATAAACCATTCGGATGCCTGTGATAATCAGGTAGGGGTCATCTGCACTGTTTGGTAACTCACACTGGGATTACTATGCAATGGCAGGCGACTAATATTCACCGGGATAGACTGCTGAGGCAATAAGACCAGAACTCCACTACTGGAATTGGGTTCCAGTACAAAGCAGTAAATCGATTAACTCTCGTATAACCAATCTACCACTACAGATTAATGAAGCTCTAACAACCTAATCAGATTCTATCTATCTCAGGTTGCAGCAGAAATGAAAAAAAGATGATCCCTCTTAAATTGACTCAATGAATCATGCATCAATCGATTAAAATCAATCTGTATATCAATCCCAAGTCATTACAATCAAGATTTCTAACACATGGAACTAGGGTTCTTCATACCCAAGTGAGAGAAGGTTCTACTCCATATAGAGAGAAAGAGAAAAACAGAAATCAAAGCACTCATGCTCATAAAGATGGGGATAATCTACGATGAGATGTCGATCTTCACTCCTGGGTATGCAATCTGGGCTTCAATGGCAAGAAATCCACTCCAAATAGCTCCTAGCCTCCTAGGGTTTGTTCTTCGCACTTTCTCTCTCTAAAGCTCTATTTTTTGCTCAAAAACTCGATTCCCTCTCCTTTGGCTCGAAATTGGGTTAAAACCCAGAATTTCCCGACCACACGGCCGTGTGGATTCCCAGTCTGCCCGTGTGAGAGCCAAAACGCAACATTCCAATTAAGTGCATCCACGATTGCTACATGGCCAAAGCTGCACGGCCGTGTGGAAAACTGGCTTGGCCGTGTGAGCTCTCTGGAAATTCCACACGGCCATAGGGAGCCCAATACACGGCCAGTGTGGCCTTGCCCGCGTAATGGGATTCCACACGGCCGTTTGGCTGCTAGGTCTGGCCGTGTGGATTCCTCTGCTTCTCGCCAGACGTCCAACTTTCGTCCAAACGACCCGAAATTCGCTCCCAAACCTCCAATCACGTACTAGGACCTGAAATAACACAAACGAGAACAACCTAGGGTGAAATTGGCCTATGATACGAAAAATGAGGCTCAAACGGCATAATAATGGTGGATAAAAAACGGCATAAGAATGATGGATAAAAACATGTGTATATATCAAGTCATCACCTTACCTTTTTTAAATATGCTACGAAGATTCAACAAAAAATAGCGCATTGATTTACATCGGATTAAAAAAAACGTAGTGAAATCAGATTTTTTGTGCTTTACAAGAAGATATTTAATTTGATGTTTTTGAGCAAAAAAAATTTAAGTTATCATATCACGATATTTCCACTGACAATGGTATGATATCATAATATTAATATTATAGTAATATAATGTTAATATGATGTTGATATTATAGTAATATAATGTTGAATGAGTTTATATGTTTGACAAAATAATTTGATGACACTAATATGATGATGGTATGAGGTCTTATGTTCGACAAAACATAACAAAAGAAATTTCATTATATAGATCATACACATGTCATGTTATATCATATCATGTTGATATGAGACTATTATGAAGTTGATATGAAATCTTACATTTGACAAAATAATTTGATGATATCATACACATGTCATGTCATATCATACCATGTTGATATGAGATCTTATACTTGACAAAACATAACAAAATGAATATCACCATGTAAATCTTAATGACCAGTACTCACTGCCTGCCATCGTTCACCACGAAAAGGCGTCGGTTGCGTGCTTAACTCCGATGTGGGTCGGATTTGATTTTAGAGGAGGTCGGGGACGGGAACGGCTGGGGTTCTCGCTAGGGATGGCAATGAAACCCGAACCCACGGGTACCCACCCGACCCAACCCGGTCAACGCGAGTAAAATCCGTGTTGACGGATTTTGGGCCGGGTTTGGGTTCAAACCCATTCACTATTCACTGGGTTGGGTTGGGTTTGGGTTTAGGTAAACCCGACCCATGGGTACCCGCCCACACCCATATAATTAATTTTCTCGGTATATTTAATATTTTAAACAACTAATCTTATTTATGTTTGTGGAGGCATGTCTAATTTTTTCTTTCTAATTGTGTAGAATGAAGTTGATGTTATTGAGTGGAGAATGAAGAAACTTAATTGAAAGGAAGAAGCTTTCAATTAATCATGTTATTTATGGATAATTTGTGACTGACTTCAATTTTCTTGAGTTTTCTAGATTGGTGTTGAACAATTCAATTTGTATAGTTAATTTGTGATTTGCTCGAATTTTTGAGAATGGTGTTTTATATATGGATAATTTGTATTGAGATTGATATTTGACTTTAATTTTTATAAAACTTGTTATTGTAAATTTTTTACGACAAAAACCTGTGGGTACCCATGAACCCGCGGATACCCAGCGGGTTGGGTTGGGTTTGAGTTTTTCAAACCCAGTGGGTTTTACCCCGGGTTTTTTTCACGAATAAACCCATGGGTTTGGGTTTGGCAAAACCCGACCCATTGCCATCCCTAGTTCTCGCACGAGGAAGAAAGACGATGGAAGGGGATAAGGAAAGGGAAAGGTCTGTGTTGGTGGTGGTCCCATGTCTCCTCTCCCCTTCTCCGTTTTCTTTCTTTTAAATCAGTAATGACATGGACAAGGCGAGTCAGCATCGAATGCTGAGTCAGCGACGGAGAAAACGGTTGACCGTCAATTCTGACAGTCAACCCGTCCCATAGGCCAAATTTGTATAATAGTTTTAAAAGTAGGCCATAAATGTCTTATTTGAAAAATTGGGCCAAAACTGTCATTAACGCTAAACTTTGTGTCAAACTAGGGTATTAACCCATTTTGTTTTAAATGTTGAGTCGAAATAAAAGAGATTGGTCATTAGATCACTACCATATCATGATGATATGATAGAAATGACAATGAAAATACTATAATTGACACATGTTTTGAAGAGTTAATTTTTTTAAAAAAATTTCGAATTAAAACGAATGCTATAGGATCCAATTAAGAAAAATATGAAATTAGTAAAAGTATCATTTTGACTGGTGAGATGTTTTCTCTCTCTTTTGGACATGTGTAAAGTCAAACAAAAAAGACAGAGGATGGCGAAATTACCAGGCTTCCCTTCCCTTTTTTTCTTGGAAATAATCTGAGTCATTAAATAGACAAGGAAATAGAGGGTGCATGATGAGATTTCGTAGTAATAAGTTTTATATCCTATCCCTTCCTTTAAAAATTGGTGCAATGGTGTACCACAACATATCTCCTCTACATTGCGTAGTTGGAAATACTTGGAATATACTAATTGTCATTTACAACTTTCAACATTGTGTACCACAAGATACCACCCTTACACTAGGGTGATACGGGTGGTAATTTTTTTACCTGTATTTTCCTCCAGAAATTTGTAGATCCAATAGACCATGATAAATACGTTCATTCTGTTAAAAAATTTCAAAATCGGCTGAAAAGCAAAGGAGATACCATATGGTATGGAGATGGTAAAAAATTTCTCAAAATATATTGAAAATGGATCTTATTTTGTATATTACAACGATTTCGTTCAATCTGTGCAAAAGAATTTGAAATCCAATATAGAACGAAAAATATAAGAGCCAATTAAAAAACTAGAGAAAATAAAAAAAAATTCATAGACAACCCTTAAATCTCGAATCCAATTAAAATAAAAAGATTCAGATCTTATTATACAAAATTATGCACTATAGAGTGATTCGTAAACATATTTTACCCATCCACAGTTTTTTTTTTTTTTTTTTTGGTGTGAACCCATCCAGAGTTCGATACAACAAAACCATTTTTCCACTGTCCAAAGTTGTGACCTAAAACGAATCAAGGAGCTACGTAAACATAAACATCATTGGTGAAAACTGGGCTAAAGCTGATAGATATATCCATTGCGGTTTTGAGTCCTAGTCAATATATAAAGATGCGATAGTTTATGAGATTGTACGTTGAACTATGACTAGCCAGCAATTTTCCACTAGCTTTTGCCTTAGAATTTTGTGCCCGTGAGCCCGTCACAGTCAAGTTGGTGGAATCTAAACATTATTGAGCAAGGCAAAATTGAACTGTAATTAGTCTTTTTCTAATCCATGTATATATTGAACTCTTCAATTTTCCAAATCATTTTCCTAAATATATGATCAATTATTGGTCTCAGCTTCTACGGCGATGAGATGTTTTATGCATTCTGTTAATTTGACTTGAATTAGATGATATGTCGTCGACTGAAAGTTATGGGGATCTCGTTAGAGTATAGTGAAGCTGGTTCTCTCCCGTCATGGACTAACCAACATATGTTGTGTTGCTAAATGACACGCTACGACACAACACCAAACTGCGACCAAGTATAATAACAAAATGGAAATGCATAAAAGTGGGTAAGTTTAATTTATCAATCCGGGGGTCTAGATCTACTGTCTACTCCGTGAACTTCTATTATCTAGCGGGACTAAGTGATTGAAGTTGAATTCAAACAAATATAGAAAGAAAGCAGTAAATTGTCTGGTCTTCTAAAGCAAGAGAAGAGTCACTCGAGAATGAGTCCCAGTAGCTCCTTAGGTAGGTCCAAGTTGTAATTTCATTTGGTGTTGATTCACTGTTGATTAAACTGTAGAAGATCCGACAGTAGCTTGGAATCTCTTAACCTGACCAAGCGCTCTCAGACAAACTAACCGTGAGACGACTAGTCTTCACCAGGATAGAATGTTAAGGCAATTAACACAGAACTCCACTACTGGAAATAGATTCCAGTACAAAGCAGTGAATTGACTACCTCTCTTATAATCAATTCACTCCTATCAATTGAAGAAGCTCTAACAACCTATTCAGATTCTATCTATCACAGGTTGAAGCAGAAGTCAAGAGAAGTTGATCACAATTCAATTGACTCAATAAACACGCTTCAATCGATTAAAACCAATCAGTATATCATCCCAAAAGTTATTACAATCAAGATCCATAGCACATGGAACTAGGGTTCTTCATACTCAAGTGAGAGAAAGGTCTACTCCATATATATATATATATATATATATATATATATATATATATAGAGAGAGAGAGAGAGAGAGAGAGAGATAGGGTTCTACATGGCTTGTTGCTGCCCTGTCCAGGAGATCATCCCATTACGATCCATAGTTGATACTAGCTTAGAGGCGACTTGCATCAACTCAGAAGATTGGGTGTCCACGGCATGCACACCCCGACTTGGTTCTCTCCTCGACCTCCTAGCAGACCCCCATTCATAGCCCAGCTCCTCCATTTCATTAAAGAGCTGATTCAACTGGGGTGGTGTCTTTCTCAGCATGTTCCACCACAGACCGAGTCAATCAGCTGCTTGTCTTCAGGGAAGAGAGCGTGGTAGAAGGTGACCCTCTTGAAAGCGTCATTAAAACCATGATTGGTACACTTCAGGAAGAGATTGGTGTATCTCTCCCAAGCATCCCGAATGGTTTCATCCTCCTCCGAAGTAAAATGTGTAATTTCCTTCTTCAAGTCTACTGTCTTGGACGACGGATGATAGCGGGTCTGATATGATCCCAAATTGCATGCCATTTAGGATTTTATGGATTGATCAAGGAGCAAGGTTGTTAAGGAACAAAACACACGGAATTTGGCTAAGTGTTTTGGGTGTTCCAGGAAACCAACTTGGGAGGCTTGGATCTCTCTATTTACTCAATGGAAATGGGTGTTCTTGGGTTTGTTTTGAACCTTGGAGATTGCTATACAAGCTAGATGGTTTGGGTTCTCAAGAAGAAGCCTGGAGGTGCGTTTTCGAAGGCTTCCAAGTTGCTATGGAAAAATCGAGAAGCTGTCTGTTTTTTACTGAGGCACGAGACGAGTTCAGGGTGCCTACTTTGAAGCTTCATATCTGGAGCTTGGGATACGTCCAGAGGCTGATTCAAACTGGAATGGAAACTAGAAGACGTCATAAACCCAGGGAAGGCATTGTTTGAGCGAGGCTCAACGTGGAAGACCATTTTCGAGGGCCTCAAAGAAGCTACCTCGAGTTGCAAGTAATCTGAGTCATATTGGGATTCCTAGTCCTTTGCGGATTACTTGTTTAATTAGTTTCCTTGTTTAATTAGGTTAATTTCAGTCCTTGTCTTAGTTTGTTTGTAATTGTTTAAGCCTATAAAAGGCCTCATTCACGTATTGTAAGGTTTGTTTGTAACATAGAAACCCCCAAAATTCTTGACTTGTGAGTTGATCTTGGTGTTTGGTTGCGATCAAAACCTGCTGAAGCTAGCCTATTAATCGAGCAAACCCACTCGATTACATCGAAGGCATCCTTATAGAGTTTGTGCGTCCTCCTAGGTGTGAGGATTCCCTCTCGTTTCCATCCATCGATCGGCTCAAACAAGGTTACCCAAACACGTTTGAAAGTTCTGTTTTTGTGTTCTTAATCGAGGAAGTTTAATCCGAAGTTTCAAAGCCTCTTGGCTGCATGACTTCTGATCAAAACCCTGCTTAGGGGTTTATTAGGGTCAAGAATTTGTTGGCCAGGTCAGTGAATGTCGTGATTTACCCCGGGGCCCGATTGTCCAGTCACATCTTGGCCGGTCCCTCCAAAGTGAAAGGAAAGTAGCGCAACCGAATGGTATTTTGAGGGACCCCATTAATCTCAATTCTATCAATCAGCTCGTGGAATCGTCACAGGTGCGCTCGGGAGCACTCTCATGTCTTCCAATAGAACACCACTGAACCTCACAGCATGGTGATAACAGAGGTGCTCACCTCAAAGTTGTTGGAAGCAACTTGAGGGTGCTGGATGTGGGACCTCATGTCTGTGGCTTTGCCGGTCCAGTAGTATCCCATGGTATGATCCTCGGATAAAACCTTCCTGTCAGCATTGGGTTCACCCATTTCCTCCTTCCGGTTGATGTTCAGTTGAGTGAAGCTTCCTCTGCAGCCAGTCGCACCTTTAAAGCTCTCTTGAAGTTATGGCAAGTTCTTTCAAGCTCTTGCTCCAAAGGCAACAAAACTCCTGACTGCCTACGGGTCATGCACTACCTGCACACAAGCAGCAAAAGCAACCCGTGAAGGCACAATGGTGGAAGAGAGAGAATGCAGTAAAGAAAATACTAAAGTAACAGACTTTCACATTTCTACAATAACCAATGGCGTAGCCAGGGTTTCATCTAAGGTGGGTCACTTAGAAGAAAAATACACCTGGTAAAATAATTTTTGTTAACTTTGCGAATCATTCATGACATAATCTTATATTGGAAAATTTTGGTTAATTAAAATAGATTAGTAGTCAAAAGTATCAAGAATATTACTCTATATACCAAACAATTTTTAATGATTTAGTTAGTTGTTCTGTTTCGTATGATGTTCTTTGTCAAAAACCATTAGTATCTATAACTCGAGTTGTCAAGAGATATTTAATAATAAATCTTACACCAAACAATAATTCATGATTTAGTTAGTCATTCGCTTACAAATGATGTTATTTGTCAAGAATCTTTTTGAATCAATAAATTGAGTTGTTGGAAGAGGTTCAATAATATATCTTATACTATTTACTAGCATGCTCGCTCATATATGAAAGTCAACATTTAGAAAATGAAGTTTGCACAAATCTGTATACCGTGTACTTAACAAATGAGGTCGCCAAGATTCGAACACAAAATCTTTTGATCAACTATTTTCAATTAAATACTCCCTAATTTTTTATATAAATTAACTATTGTACTCTCCCTCTGCCACTGACAATAACCTAGAAGTTCCTCGGCAACGGCGCAAAAAACTTGACACGCTACGACACAACACCAAACTGCGACCAAGTATAATCACATAATGAAAATGCAGAATAGTGGGTAAGTTTAATTTATCAACCCATTATTCGTAATGGATTTTGCATCGGCTATTGTGAACCCGGGATAGATGGAAACTCGAGGTAGAGGGTCCGATGGGCGACCGGTTGGGTTGGATAGTATAGTGGCATTATTGTTAACTTCTTCTTATTGATTGGAATCCTATTTAAAGGGTCAAACCTTATTTTTTATAATCAATCAAGAACAACTGAACTCAGAAGCCCTAATCTATTTCTCTCAATTTCTCTTTCAATTCTTCCTCAAATTCTCCTACATCGCTAATTTCTTCTTCTCAAATCCCTAATTCCCAATTGGGAACTTCTGGAATCTATCATCTTGGTATCAGGGCCCCAATGAGTACATCACGACTCACCATTAAGGAACTATTGGACAAGCTGGAGGCGAATCTCAAAGCAATAAGGGACGCAAAGTCGACGGAGGTTGGCGGGTCAACGATCGCCCTTGCAACAGTTCGGACGACCAAGGGACATCGGGCAAGGCCAACGGAGGCCATCACTGCAATGTCCACAATGGTGGAGGAGGAAATTCGGGCCGATGTGAATCGCTATATGGCAGAGGTGACGAATCAGAGGAAAAATGCCTAGGAGGATAAAGGGACAGATTGCGAACCATCGTAGGTAATTATGTCCTTGATGTCGATGACTGGACAAGTACCACCAGCAACATTAAGGTTTCGCGCGCAGGTGGTCTGACAGGCAACCATAACGCTAGTCAATAGCGATGCCTCGCTGAACTTTGTGGGTGAAGGGTTCACTACAATTCTTGAGAATGAGAGAAAACAAGTAGAGCCGATAACCTTGAGGGTCGCTAATGCCGCACCCTTGAGGTGTGACAGGATCTATGAAGATATCATTATCGAAATCCAAGGCCTCAAGGTAATGAAAGATTTATACGTGCTACCAATACGAGGATTCGACATTATTTTGAGCAAGCCGTGGCTGAGGAGCTTTGGACTAGTAACGAGTGATTGGCCAAGTTGACCGTGAGATTCAAATGGAGAGACAAGGAGTGGACTCTGCGGGGTCTAACCATGGCATTGGAGGAGATTTCCATCAAATACTGCGCACCAGGACGAGACGCAGACTTGATGGTAATGTGCTGTTCGGCGATGGACGAATTAAAGAAAGGGGTGGAGCCCGAACTACAAGACCTCCTTGATTGATATCCCGAGTTGTTCGAGACACCAGTGTCCCTGCCTCGCATCATCAGGTAGACCACATGATCTAGCTGAAGGATGGGACATAAGCATTGAATGTCCGACCATAACGATACGATCATGTGCATAAAGCGAAGATCGAGAGGCAGATGGCGGAGATGTTGGAGACCGGTCTAATTCTCCCCAACACAAGCCCCTTTTTGTCGCTCGTGTTGCTGGTGAAGAAGAAGGATGGCACCTAGCGATTTTGCACCAACTTCAGGGCTCTCAATGCAGCGACTTATGAGTATTTGGTAAGATGTGCATCAAATTCAGAAGGTGGATCTGAGAGCTGGGTATCATCAAATTCAGATGCAGGAGGAAGATGTGCATAAGAAAAATTTTCGCACTCATAAATGGGCATTATGAGTATTTGGTAATGCCTTTCAAATTGTGTAATGCCTCGTATACTTTTCAGGCTGCGATGAAAGACATATTTCGGCCTCTACTACCGCGGTCTGTATTTTTGTTTTTCGATGACATCTTGGTTTATAGCCATACTTGGCAGGAGTACTTGGGTCACTTGCAGGGCGTATTTGAGGTGTTGAAGCAGCAACAATACTATATCAAGGAGTCTAAGTGCGCTTTTGGGGTTCAGGAGGTTCAGTATCTTGGGCATGTGGTGACTCCACATGGAGTGCGCTTGGATCAAGCCAAGATATGGGATATTATGGAGTGGTCGGTACCGACCACTGTGACGGAGTTAGGATGATTCTTGGGATTTACATGATATTATCGTAAGTTTGTGCAGGGGTATAGTCGCATCGCTAGACCACTGTACGATCTCTTGAAGAAGGGAGAATTCAGCTGAACTCCTGCAGCAGAGACGGTATTCCAGGAATTGAAGAGAGCTATGACGACTCCGACCTTGGCGTTGCTTGACTTTACGAAGCCTTTTGTCTTTGAGGGTGATGCGTCTGGGAGGGGGATCGTTGTAGTCTTGTCATAGAATTGACACCCAATCGCTTTCATGAGTAAGACACTGGCACCAACAAAGGAAGCATGGTCCACGTAACATAAGGAAATGCAGGTTATTATTACCGCGGTCCATATGTGGAGAATGTATTTGCTGGGTAAGAAGTTTCATATTTACACTAATCACTAGAGCTTGAAGCACCAGTTGAGCCAAAAGGTTTCCACTCCGGAGCAGCATATGTGGGTGTCGAAGTTAATGGAGTACGACTATGAGATCCACTACAAACCAGGGACGACATGTAGTGGCAGAAAATTTGTCCCAGTATCGGGGAGGAGAATTTTTTGCTGCAGTCACGTGTCTCGTGCAACAATTCTAGGATGAGTTATGCACGGCAGTAGAGACGGATCCCTACCTCAGAGTGGGCTGAGACCTCGCTGTCACTGAAACTCTAAGCAAGTAAACTTTTCACTTTGGGCTTGTGTCTTACAAGGATCGGATGGTTCTTCCCCTGGGCACTATCTTCATCATAACCATCATGTCAGAGCTCCATGATTCTCCGATGGGAGGGCATTTAGGGTCGGAGCATACACTTCGGCGAATACGGGCGCATTTCTATTAGCCCAAGATGGCTAAGGACGTCAAGGATTATGTGGCGGCTTATGACACATGCCAGAGGATGAAAGCGTCTCTGTTAAGACCAACGAGACATCTCTAGACAATTCTGGTCCCGGAATGGGTCTGGGAAGACATCAGTATGGATTTTATAGTGGGATTACCCCCATCCAGAGCTAAGACAGTCTTATTAGTGGTCATTGATCACCTCATGAAATATGCACACTTCATGGCCTTGGCACATCCTTATACCGGTAAGATAGTGGTCGAGCAGTTTGTAGCTGGAGTCGTTCACAATCATGGATTTCCGCACACCATTGTGAGTGATCGTGATCCCATTTTCTTGAGTAACTTTTGGCAGGAGGTGTTTGTGATGGCCCAGACGGCTCTGCGGATGATTTTAGCTTATGACCCCCAGAAATATGGTCATTCGAAGGTCATTAACTGGCATCTGGAGCAGTATCTGCGGTGTTTCGCGCATCACTAGCAACACAGTTAGTTGGGTTTGAATTCCTTGGCAGAACTCAGGTACAATACCACCTATCACCGGGCTATTAAGATGACTCCCTTTGAAGCCCTGTATGGGCATCCACCTTCGTCGTTGGTGCGGTACCGGAAGGGTGACAGTGTGGTGGAGGCGGTGGATATATGGATGGTTTTCCGGGATGAGGCTCTCCCACAATTAAATAGCAATCTAGAGACCACCAATGATAGGATGAAACAGGTTGCAGATGAAGGAAGGAGGGAAGAAGAGTTCGAAGTGGGTGACCAATTCTCCTGCGGCTCCATTCTTATCGGCAATCGTCTGTGTTCAAGAGATCTCACCAGAAGTTAGCTGCAAGGTATTTTGGACCGCATAAGGTCATAAAGAATATTAGCCCAGTTTCTTAAAAGTTGCAGCTACCTGAGGTATCCCGCACCCACCCAACATTTCATGCCTCGCTACTGAAACGTTACTGAGGGTCGACGGATAGGGTGGAGGTGACGCCACCTCCGATCTCGACAGATATAGAGTTGGTCTTGGAGTCATTGGAGGTGTTGTAGGTTTGTTGGATGAGGAATGGTGGACGGTTGGTGAAGGAGGCCTTGGTGAGCTGGAAGCATGTGGCCCCGGAGGATGCCACGTGGAAGTTGATGTTCGAATTGCAACTGAAGTATCCGGACATTCGATCTTGAGGGCAGTTCGTGTCTCAAGGGAAGGAGGATTATGGAGACCTAAGGTAGAGGGTCGGATGGGGCGGCCGGTTGGGTCTGGTATTATAATGGCATTATTGTTAATTTCTTATTATTATTTGAACTCCTATTTAAATGGTCAAACCTTATTTTTCAAAATCAATCAAGTACAGTTAACCTCATAAGCCCTAATCTACTTCTCTCAATTTCTCTCTCAATTCTTCCTCAAATTCTCCTAAGTCCCTAATTTATTCCTCTCAAATCCCTAATTCCCAATTGAGAACTTCTTGAATCTATTAGGGACGGTGCCCTTCTTGTGCAAAGTGGTGTTGTCGCGCGATTTTGTGTTCCTTGTTCACTTGTTTGGTTGCGGCAGAGAGAGCATTACGTCTCATTGAAACGATGGTATGGAGGTTGACGTTGGCAATCAAGGTAGCTTATTCCACGACCAGCTATTTAGCCGTCGTTGTCCTCTCACTCGTATCATCACGCGTGGCTTGTTCCCATCTCATTCGAAATCAGCTAAGGCTTGGACAACATATGCTTGCATTCTTCTTGTGAATTCCCCGATTGAGAGTTCGAAGCTTGACATAGTTTTGACACGAGTTCCTACAACCATGAATCTGATAGCAAAGTAAAAAACCCTTTCCTAAGAGGTCTTGGGTCGGGTTTTGGATATTAGGCACCTGCTATTATTTGAAACGATTATGATCGATAGAAAGGGAATTATGAATTCGGAATAGAAACTAGGGTTTTGAAAAGAGAATTAGAGGTTAGGAGAAGAACTTGGGGATTTGGGGAAGAAACGCAAAAGCCTTTGGGAAGATATATAAAAGAGAATGAGAGAAAGAAAGATTAGGGTTTAGGATATTTTTATTAATATACCTCTCGATTGATTCCAAATGAAACCCAAAGTAAATATTTATAGGAAAGTTGTAGAAACTCTAATAATAACCCTAATTAGACTAAAAGACTAGTAACCAGAATAATAATTATCCTACTATTAATAATAAGAGAAACCATAATGAGCGGGTTTCTAACAGGGTGTCCCTATGTTGTCCAAGCAAGCTATGTACAAAAGGCTTGCAAGCCTCTCGTAGATGAAATTACATTACACCGTCCAGGGGTGGAAGGTAAAGACTTTTTTTATGAATAAGGTATTTTATTCATCAAGAAAAGATGGCATTATGCCACCCTAACTGGAAAACCACTAATTCCATACAAAGCACACCCCTAGCCTCTGTATACAAACTGAAAAACACAACAAAAAAACAAAAGAACCTGCTACAAGCCTTTACAACACTACCCAGTCCCTTCAAACTGAACTCTATCTAACAACCTATGAGAGACAAACACAGCAGCAGCTGGAACACAATTTGTAAGGATCCTTAAGTGATCCTGAATCTTCTTCACCAGTTTTTCTTCCGTAATGAGTCTGTTGTCATAAAGCCTGCGGCAGCGCTCTCTCCAAAGCTCACTCACCAACATCATCCATACCATCCTGCCATAACTGGCTGAATCAGTGTCTGTCTTATACCTTGTCATTGCCAAATGCAACGAGTCATTCCAGATGTTACACAACAGTGAGGAAGAGCATGGGATCACCTGCATAACGTTCTGGAATAGATGCAATCAAAAAATAAGTGATCCCTAGACTCAAGGACACTTCGACGTAAAGGGCAGAGATTTATGATCCCACCATTCCACTTTTGAATCTTGTCCAGAGTTGATATTCGATCCTGGATTATCAACCAAACTATGAGCTTGTCCCTTGGGCTATAGAGAGACTTCCAGACCAGCTTGCACCAAGAAACCTGGGGCTGTTTCACTCTTATTGTTTCCCAAACCTTAGTTACAGAATATCTTTCCATGAGAGAGCCATTCCAGAAGACTCCATTGTTACATGCCTGGAGATGCCCCTTAGCGAGCACTCTAGCCTTTAGTACTTTCCTCTATGCCCAGGAGCAATTTATAGTGGGAGGAATGCACCAAATGGAAGTGTAAGATAGTTGATACTATCTTACCCAGCTTGCCCATAGTGATGAAGAGTTTGAAATGATTGCCCATAGGTGCCTTATTAGACAGGCTGTATTCCAACTTCTGAGGTCTTTGAATCCCAATCCTCCCTCAGCTTTAGGTAGGGCTACTATGTCCCATCTGATTTTTGCCTTCTTTCCTTCCTCCTCTGAATCCCATAAGAATTCAGAACAAGCCTTCTCAATATGTTTAATCACCTTTACTGGAAGTTGGATTATATTCATCCAATACTAAGTTATGCTTGCAATTACTGAGGATACTAACTGCAGTTTCCCCGCGTAAGACAGTGTCTTGACTCCCCATCCTCTAAGTCTTGCAGTGATCTTATCAACAAGTACCTTACAATCTATAGAAGTGAGCTTCCCAACCACTAAGGGTATCCCTAAATAACGCACAGGAAGCTGACCAATATGGAATCCAGTGGCATCCACAATGAGATTCTGAGTAGCAATATCAGTTCCCGCACAAAATATCTCACTCTTAGAAGGGTTGCAGTTGAGACAAGAAATCTCAGAGAAAGGATCCAATATCTTCTTTACAACTACCACAGCCCAACAAGTGCCCCTAGTGAATATCAGCAGGTCGTCCGCAAAACACAAGTGAGTAAGTTCAATTCTATGAGTCTGAGGGTGAGGTCTGAAAGCTTTTACTAGCAGGGCTCTATTTAGCATTCTAGAAAGGACCTCCATAGATATAGTGAAGAGATAAGGGGAGAGGGGACCCCCTTGTCTCAGGCCCTTCTTAGCAGGTAAATAGCCACACAGACTTCCATTCTTAGCAGGGGAAACCCCATAGCTGCTAGCATAGTAGACAAAAAAGTCCAATCTACACTATCAAAAGCCTTCATAATATCTACTTTAAGGGCACATCGGGGAGATACCTTTTTTCTGCTATACATTTTCAACATCTCATGAGCTAACAAAATATTATCGCTTATCAATCTACCCTTTATGAAGGCAGATTGATTCAGTCTGATTACAAAAGGTAGTACCTCCTTAATCCTATTTGCTAAGACTTTAGAGATGCATTTGTAGATTATATTGCAGCAGGAGATTGGTCTGAACTACTTCATATTATCAGCATTCAAAGTCTTAGGGATTAGTGCTAAGTAGGTAGAGTTTACCTCCGAGAGTAGCCTCACTGATCTGAAGAAATCTTGTACAGCTTGAATGACATCAGCCCCCACTACAACCCAATTAAGCTGGAAAAAACCCTGCTGTGAACCCATCTGGCCCTGAAGACTTGTCTTTTTTCATGGAAAACATGGCAGCCTTAATTTCCTCAGCTGAAACTGGATTACATAAAGGCTCTGCCATCTTAGGGGATAACTTGTGTTGGAGAAGCTGTGAAATTAAACTCATATTCACATTCTTCACCTCAGAGTTAATTGTTCGTAGAAGCTTTTCATAAAATGCCACTGCTTCCTTACTCATATCATTAATATCGGTAAGTTCAGTCCCATCTTCCTTTACTAACTTCTTTATAGTCGAGCGAGCTTGCCTTATCTTGACTGAATCATGAAAAAACTTGGTGTTCTGGTCCCCAAACATCACCCATAGCTGCCTAAGCTGCCTAGATTTCTGTCTGTAAAAATACTCTTCATCCCTCAATAGTGATAACAACTCTGTCTGGCAAATCTGCACTTCATGAAAAGCAGCAGGACAGGAAGATCTTAGAGATTCCAACTGCAAAATTGCCAATCTTTCCTTTACAGCCTTCACCCGAACCGAAATCCCAGAATATGATTCATTATTTAATGCTTTAAGCCCCCTCTTGTCCGCCTTTAGCTTCTGGTACAAAATGAACATTGTTGTACCCTTGTATACTCTCTTCCAGGCCTCTTTGACTATGTCATGATACTTAGGATGCAACTCCCAACAATTGAAATATTTAAAAGGCTTGGGAAGAGAAGGTACTGCTACTTCAAAATGGACCAGCATCCCACAGTGATCAGTGAGGATTGGCAACAACATCTTCACTGTGAAATGAGGATAAGCTGACTGCCAACTAGAATTAATAAGCACTCGATCAATTCTCCTTGCAATTGGATTGCCTTGTTGTTTGTTAGTCCAGGAAATCCAAGGTCCCTCAAATTGGCTATCCATTAGTTCCATGTCCTCTATCCAAGTGTTGAAAGACATCATGCTCTGTGAGATTTTTGGGTTGTTTGAAGCCTCTGCACAATTACGGATGGCATTGAAATCACCAAGTACTATCCAAGGATCCACCCCTGCCTTCAGAACAAGATGCTGATACATGGCCTTACGTTCCCCTCATCATTAGACCCATACACAAAGGTGATTTTAGTGTTGACTTCACCCTTAACCATGCCATGAATGAACTGATCAGACCTCTCTTCAACTACAAAATGTACATCCTTCCGCCAGAAAACCCAGATTCGTCCCAAGTCAGAGTATTCATAATTGTCATCTACCTCCCAGTTGCTAAAAATAGTGTCCCACTATAGTCGAATGAAGGAAGAATAATATTTATGTCAATTTTGACGAACAAGGACTTGGCCTAGTGATAATACCACTAGCCTAGAACTTGGAGGTACCAAGTTCGAATTCGTTAAGTAGTACGTTAATCACAAAAAATGAAACATATATCACCCTTTACCGATTTTTCATAGAAGAGAAATGAGAGTGTCGGTAGTTCAGTTTTTCAAATCCAATTCCTTTTGGACATGCGGATGAATTATTGTGTTGTTCTAACATGTTTCACGACCACAACAAGAGATGGGAAATGCATGTGTCGAATGTATCTAAGAAATGTTTTTATTCGTCTCTTAAATCGTGGGAAGTGACGTATTCTAGTAATGCAGACAATAAATCTTTCGCCATCATAATCACCATCTAATCTACCTACCTACCTCCGTGTAATTGTCGAACTTTCACTTTGATGGGCCCAGAAACAGAAACAACAATAATTGTGATTAGTTGTTTGTAGTACTAATTAACTAGTGGAATAATAATCAAATGGAATTGTACAACCTCTCAACTGCCTCATAGAGCCGACGGCTGCTGCGCTACAAGAAGGCATAAAGTATCGGGAAAAGCTAAGACGCATGCTTTGGATTTTTTTCTTATGCTTATCTCCTCTTTCTTAATTAAAAAGAAAGCAACAAGACATGCAGATTATGGCTGCTGCGTGCCTACTCCAACAGCACTATAATCTCTGTTATTTGCTTACAGGTGCAATCGCATTTGATTAGATCAGCTATAGATGTCAGTCATGGGCAACTAGCAGGCAGGAAACCCGTAAACCAGATCAGTTCAAACAAGTTAGATTGAAATTTTAAACCCACTCACAAGTGACAACTTACAATTTAATGGCCCCAAGTCAAACCTAGCACCACCTCATAGGAACTGCCATCGTCGGGAGGATACATATAACTTTGTTTGATACTCGTATCCATTTCGTATTTGGGAGTCGTTCATAGTTAGTAAATACTCCGTTTAATACACGTATATATACCCATACGTATTTTATTCGTTTAAAACTTCCATATCCGTATTATTGTCAAGGCATTTCTTGTTTTTTCGTTCATTCGATGGCTCCCGTACTAAACACGTATAAAATCCGTAGAACACGTATAAATTAGTATTTAATGAATTAAATTGTTAAGTTTACTATTATTTATATATTTATTTATTTTTAATATAATTAAATTATATGTATTGATGACTATTAACGTACTATTAAACGTAAACTTAAAGACGACGTAACATACCCGTATATATTTTATACATAACTTTCATGTACCGTGTTTTACTAATTATAGAGTCGTTTGGATGTGTGAAACTCGTCCTTATATTGATTTAGAAGAAATAAGATACATATTAGTCAGAGATTATTAAGGGTGTAACTTTGGTCCTAAATACTTACTGACACGGCCTGATCCAGCACGATCCCGAGGGTCGTGTTGTGTCAGTTTGTCTATAGGAACTAGCCTAGGGTCGGGTCATTTTTTGGCTTTGTAAATGTCGGGTAGGATCAAGTTAACTTAGGGCAGGTCACTTTTGGTCCTATGAACCATAGCAACAACTAGTAATTTAAAATTTCTCATACCAAAAGGTTGGACATATTGAAAGTTCTAAGAGTTTAGCTATTGTAATGCAATCTAAAAAATATAAAAGTAAAAATATTTTGGATCTATTTGTAAAAAATTAAGTTTAGATACTAAATTTTAAGAAAAATATAATTTTTAAAAATATCTGTTTGTTGATTTGGGCCAACCAACATACTTGACCCAGCCCGACCCAAGTAGGTTGAATAGGGTTGACGAGAAAGAGGACCGACCCGAACCAGATTTGTAGTTTGGTCCTATATGGCCAGATATATTAGAATAGTTACTAGGTTCAGGCATGTTTTTTATTCAATTTCACCCCTAGAAAATGAAAAACGGACAAACCACCCCCACTGTACTGTCACAGACTATACTCGATCCGTGTGGCACTCGTACGCACTCACAAGATTGGAGGAACTCCCTCTCACTCTCTCTCCTCTCTAAATATGTGTTGCTCTCAATATTTTTGGATGTCTACAAATGAGGGGATGTGCTCCTAATATGTCTCACCTCCAAAATGGGCGGTTAAGATTAATCTAATCCTACGGCTAGTATCTATCATATAGAATTTTCTACATAAATATCTCCTATCTAAAATTCAGTAGAGAAATATCTACATACACTACAAGGTTCTACCTTTATCCACTTGCTTCTGGGTCTTCTAGAATGTTCCACCATCTTAAAGATACTTGAGGGTTGAGCCTCACTAGTCTTTGCACTTTGTGTGTGTCATTCTCCCCCACCTAATTCATGACATCTTCGTCATGGTGCCTTCTTGCACTAGCATCATTGTTATCATGGTTGTCACGCGCTTGATGGCGAGCCAATAGTGACCTTGGCCCTTGCACAAGTTCTACTCATCCAAGATGTCGCGCTTGCCTTGCCCTCACTCTCTTTCCCTGAGACAATGAGCGCCTCGTGTGTCGCATCTTGGGTCTCGCCTTCGCTATCGTGGCTTGCTTTAACGTGCTAGCCTTTAAAGCATTGGGTGCCTCTCCTATTTGTGGCAACACACACCGCTTCTTTCACTTCTTCTAGTGTGTAATGCCAAGCCCCAACGCTGCATTCGTGGCAAGAAGATCATCGTGAACCTTGTCCCATACCAAGGCTTTCATCGACCTGCATTTACATTAGGAGGGTCTTCCATCCCATTCGTGGTGTCCAACTTCTCTTGGTTTACCACATTACAAGGTTGGTACTCCACTCTTGGAGCCTCCTCCTCTTCACTTGTCGAACAATCGGCTACGAGCGTGGAGGATAACTCCCTCCGCCTCGTACAATCTCGTACATGATGTAGTCAATCACAAAGGAAACATAGTGAAGCAACAAACTATCTTTGCTTACTTCCAACGCCAGGCGTACTCTCGTCCATATGGGAGTATTGCTTGTAGCTTCCTTCATTGTTGTAGTCGGATGCACCGAACTCTTCCGATGCAACATCATTGCCCTTGCTGCCTTTGTCGAACGCACCAAACTCTTTCGACGATACATTGTTGCACTCGCTGTCTTGGTTGTATGCACCAAACTCTTCCAACCTAACAGCATCGCCTTCGGATGCCGCTTGCTCCTCGGGCTGCAAAGCATCAACCTTGAACGCACCGAACTCTTTTGTAGGCCTCAAAACTCCATATGCATACTATGTTGTGCCATGACATATCCGTTAGCAATGACCATCATTAAGAGATTGACCTCTTCATTGAGCTCTACAACCTTTTCACGCACGCAAGGCAGCTTGGCCTTCAATGTCTCCTCATTGACCCGACCAACCTTGTGGCGAGATCATGATATCCTTGAGACATGTCCCCCTCGGGTCTCGGCCTTGTCAAGATGGGATGCTTCAATCGATTCCACATACGTTCGTCACCATGAACAGATCCAGAAGCCATCTCATCGTTGAAGCTCTACCTTCCTTGCAAATTGCAAGCATGAACCAGACTCTTATACCAAATGTCACGGACTAAACTCGCTTCATGCGGCTTCACACTCGCACACGCTCACAAAATTGAAGGAACTCTCTCTCTCTAGAGATGTGTTGCTCTCAATATTTATAGATGTCTACAAATGGGGGGATGTGCTCTCAATATTTATGGATGTCTACATATGAGGGATGTGCTCCTTACATAGGTCTCGCCTCCAAAATATATGGCTAAGATTAATCTAATCCTAGGGCTAGTATCTACCATCTTCAAGATGCCTGAAGATTGAGCCCCGCTAGTATTTGCACTTTGGGTGTGATAGTAGGGCTGGCAGTTTGGTTTCCGGTTAGCGGATAACCGTCGGTTACAACCGAACTGACCGGTTTTTGGCTAACCGAAAACCGAGACTAAAATTACTTCGGTCGGTGGACGGAGGAGAATAAAAAAGCTTCGGATAACCGAGTAACCGACCATTATTAACCGCGGTTATCCGAAAAAACCGAACCAAACCGACAAACCCTCATATATTGCCCTCCGCCCCTCCCTGCAAAAAAATGACATAAAACACCCATAACCCCAAACTGAAACCCTAAATCCCCTCATCAAACCCTCACCTTGACGACTCACGGCCGCCGCCCAGCTCCCTTCCTTGTTGCCTCACGGCCGCCGCCTTCCTCCGTTCCTCGCCGCCATGCAGATCCTTCCTCGTCGCGTCGCACCCGTCCAGATCCCTTCCTCGCCGCGTCGCCTCGCGCAGCCGCCTCGCCCAGATCTCGTCCTCATCGCGTCGCCTCGCGCAGCTGCCTCCATCCTTCCTCTTTCCCGTCCATCCGTCGTCGCCGTCCCCGAGCAGAAGGAAAAGAAAAATGAGAGAGGAGAGAAGAAGGGTCTTGGAGATGGAGGGCCCCCGAGCAGAAGGAAAAGAAAAGTGAGAGAGGAGAGAAGAAGGGTCTTGGTTGGAGATGGAGAGTTAGGCTTAGGCAGTTAGCAGAGGCAAAGGAGAGAGAGGGGAGAAGAAAATACTTCGGTTAGCATAGGGTCTTGGGTGAGGAGAGAAGAAGAAGATAATGTGGGTCTGAAAAGGTGTGGTGGAGGTGGACCGACTTTTCTTCTATTTTTATTTTTTTATTTTTTGTATTTAATTCGGCTAACCGCGATTATAACCGATAACCGACCAGTTAGGCGGTGATCGTGTGAAACTCGTCGGTCGGTGGTCGGTAGTGCTTGTGGGTCGCTTGGTTTAACCGGAAACTAACTTTTCGGTTTTCGGTTAAACCGAAACCGACCGACTGACAGCCCTATGTGACAGTACCCATGGAGCAACTCATACGGAATGGACCAAGAGTCACTACAGATCAATTCAAACAAAGTAGATTGAAATTGTAATCCCACTCACTCACAACTTACAATTTAATTACCACAAGTCAAACCTATGCTCTAGTTATTAGATTAAGAAAATAATCTTTCCAGTTTTTCCTTCTCCATAATGGAGGGGTGCGCAGCGCTGCTACTGAGAGACTAGCGGGAAAGAACCTTCTAAAGTGCAAAACGGGTTCCAGTGCCGTCCAGAAAACGATCAGTATGCCAGCCTTTCGCCTGCAATTCAGACATGAACGTCTCGAATACACTATCCACCTTCTCATAGGCATCTAGCAATGCAGACGAACTGAATCCATCACGTGAGCTCTCCAAGCTGGGAGCAGCAGCAGCAGCATATGCAGCAACCATCCAACCCCTCAGTGCATCTTCGCCTGTTGCATCGTGCTCCAGTACCATGTTGGTGCAGTTATTTCCCCGGCTGATCACAAATTTCTCACTCGGGAACATCACTTTGTACTCACTAAGCTTAGAAGGCTTGATAACTCTGTGCAGAGCCTGTCCCACTTTTACACTTCCCGCATCTTTTATGAGTCTCCCAGGGAACATAAGGTCTTCATGGTATCTTATATCAGCAGGGCTCGATACTTTCCCTTCCTGGGCTCGAATAGGTGTCAAAAGAGTTGAGAGTAAGTGACAAAATCGTGGGAAAGCTGCAAAGTTCCCGCTAGAATTTCATGCTCAAACTAACCTTGATAAATTTAGCCACAACCAGTGCAGTCCTCTGAGGATTCAACGTATTTACTGGGGCAGCCTTCATTTCTTCAACTACGCTATATACATGAACGACAGACAGAAGGGGACCAACCACCAACTGCAAGAATATGGGCATAGTTGTAAGCTCAGAAATACTAGAAAACATAAATTGGGACTCAAATGTCAAAAACTTCTATAATTAATACCTTCCCCTGCATTGTGGAACAAACTGTAGATGCTAATTGGATCCCTACTCCCAATCCCAAAACATTGAAAAGTGTTGAGATGGCCTCTCCCTTAGCAAATAGGTCACTCAGATTACCTTCTTTAGCAAATGATGAATATATTGGTAATCTTGTTGCCCTTGCTGCAACTACCGCCATTCCCTTTCAAATCCAAGGAAAAGTCAAGCTATAATCAACACGTGTGAAAAAGAAAAGGATTGCAGAAATATGGGTGAAGCAGGTGAGCGTTCTTGATAGCAATGAACTAAATACAACCCAAAACAAGGACATGATATCTTTGTCCAAATATGAAGTCAACAACCAGTATTTACCTTAGCAAAATTGCCAAGACCAGCGACCTCAAGAAAGAGACTGGGGCACAACGGAGAAAGAACTTCCAATCCGCTGCCCAAATCATATAGCAGATCCGCTGCAAGGAAAATATGAATAAATGAAGAAGGGGAAAGGGTGTTTGCAGCAAAAAGAAAATTCAAGGTCGACGAGAACAGAAAACGAGTACCCAGTATTCTCCAACGTTTTGGCTCAGAGTCCATTCTAGCACCCAAATTGCTACATATCAGCTTTCCTACATGCTGCATCCCATCCTTTAATATCTACATGAATGAAATGAAGAGTACGCCATGATTAACAAACTCTATTGGGGACTAACAACTTGCGATTACTTGATTAAAGGGAACTTACCCAACTCACGGCAGTTGCCTGAGCTGGTGTAGGTCGCAACCCTGCAGCAAACAGTAGGGACTGCAAAGGAGTAAGAATGTGGAGTAAATACACCCAAAACTAGACCAAGTCATTTTGAGTGGAAGAAGAGTACAGTTAGTATCTGAAGTAGCTGAATTTCAACTAGTATAACATAGGTATACAGCATAAGATAAAAGAATAGCAAGAGATTCTGATAATCGAACATTGAATAGTATATGGCAAGGCAAACAATAATGTCAGTTTTAGTGCAACACTGGAAAAGAAAGAAAAAAAACTTTGGCAGCGGGAATTATGTGAAGGCACTTTGGACGTAACAAAATTAGACCTGAGTTGATAGAACAGATAATGCTGCACTGGAAACATGCTGGAGAGCCCGGAATTGTGTATATCTGAGATAACCCTCATTTACACTGAAACATTCAGAGAGTAGAAACCACATGAAAAAATGTACCAGTTCTCTGTTTTTCAAAGCAAAGCCTGTTCCATGAAAATCAATATTCACCTGTATGGATATCCTGAAGGAAAAAATTTGTTCACGAACGACTCAACCACCCTTTTGAATACAGGCCTTGCATCATCCACCACCTTCACCTATTGTCCCAGTCAACAATATTGCACAACAGAAAGAAAACATGAGAACCCAACCAATAAGTGAGTCTAACAGCCAGACTATTGTGAAGTTCACCGAATAACAGTTGATAGCTATGCATGAAAGTTGAAAACCTCCTAGTATACGAACATCAACATTTAGAATATCCACTTCATAAGATTTTATAGGTTAATCCCTGAAGGCAAGAGACAAAGAGTTGTTGCGAGATTTGAGCAGATTTCACATCAACAAGTCCAAACAGGTATTTACGCCTAGTTCCATGGCTCGTTACTTGAAGCCAGGAATGAAACATACAAAGTCCATCGAAGGAGGCATCAAACATGCTTATCACCATACTACAACGGAGATTGCCTGGACACGACCCCTAATTCTAAGTATATTTGCACAATCATCTTTGAAGCCATTATTTGATGCCAGGATCGAAACATACAAAGTCCATCAAAGGAGGCATCAAACTTGCTTATCACCAAACTACATCGGAGATGGCCTGCATACAACCCCTAATTCTAAGCATATTTGCACATTCATCAGGCCCATAGTTCATTGGTGCTTAGCAAGACAATGTAAGTGCTCCCCATAATGAGTTTTTCCTTCACAGAATTCAATAGAAGGAAACAAAAGCTACATTGCAGTTATTCACGGAAGGTATTACAACTGTGCATGCCAAGTGTTTGCGAAAATGCGCCAGAGAAAGTTGGTGTCGCAATTAAAAACGAACATCATAAGATGGGAAAAAGCAACACTCACAGAGAGGTAACCGTCGGGTTCGAACTGGAAACGACGGGAGACAGAATCAGAGGCTTCAATCCAGCAAACTGCCATTTCTGGTACTTTATCTGGCTCTTTCTTTTGCAACGCAATTTTGTCCTGTTGAAATTTTTGTTCAACGTGAGACACGACGCCCACACAGAAGGACGGGGAACGAGATAAGATAGCAGATTAGAAGGCTGGCATAACTTGAGGAAGCGAAGAAGCCCGCCATTACCAGCAAGTTCAAGTTTAAGTTCACGGTCATCGAGTTGGGTGACTAGATGATCGTAAAAGCGGAAGTTGGAAAGATGAGACCAGAGACAAACGCCCTATCTCTCGAACCTGACGACGGCGCGATTTGCAATCAGACGAGACCTAGCCGAGCTTATATGACCATGCCTGCCTATATCGTCCGCCTCCACCTCCACCTCCTGCGACTTGGACGAAGCTTTTGCCGAACTGGATTTCTTTCTGAAATGGCTAAAAATTGTACTAAAATCAATACTTCAATTTTAATTCACTTACACGTTTCATTACTTGATTTATTAATTTGTTTCATAATTTTTACTAATTTTTCAATAACATGAGTGATTACTGATTACCTTATAATAAGAACCAAATCGGACTGGTAATTGGATCAGTAGAGCTACTAAATCAGTTACGATCGTAGTTTTGTCCATTTGTTTGGACGGCTCATGATGGACCAAATGATTTTTATAGTTGGAGAAATAAGATGAACCACCCTCAATTTGATTGGTCCAATGGTTCACTTTTTTAACTACAAAAAATTAAAAGAATATATTGTTAAACTAAGACTATCTATGCTGAATTATCAATTTTATTTTTGTGTCTTCTTAGTTTCCCAGCCTCCTTGGCGACTTTATGTGGCCCATTACAGTGTTACCTAAATCACTAAGTTGCTAGAACTTTTGGGATTGATAAATTTAAAATCGTTTATGGTTAATGATAAATTCAGTGATAAATTAATGTATTACATATGTTTTTTTAAGTTATAGCGCACCAACAGCTAACGATGAACCATAGACAACTAATTTTTTCAGTTCTACATATGATCTGAAAACATTTACTAACTTTAAATTTGCATTCACTACAAGTCATTCTCCATCCATATACGTTTAAAAATTTTGCATGACAGTTAACAATTCTAGTTTTTTTTTTTTTTTGACAATTCTAGTTTGATTGTCAAGTTAATGGAGTATCAATTTAAAAAAAAAACATGCTAGCCATTTTAGGCTAAATGACCAGTTGTTTTGTGGGAATAATGTACCTAGGTCTATGTTTCCATTAAAAATGTGTTTGTGTAAGTGAAAAACTGAAAAGAATTAATTTTAGTTTTTATTATTTTTTCTTAACATGTCACTAATTTAAAGGTTAATGATTAAAGTTAAGACCTAAAAATCATCATGACGCAGTAGAGCTCAATGTTACCCGTTACAAGTTTGCCGTGTAATTAAATTGTTAATACAAGCTCGCACTTCTATTATTAATTTGGCCATCCTATTAGATTATCATTACATACATTTCTAAGATCAAGATAATTATGTAACTATGTAATAAGACTGCTCATATTGTGTCACAAGATCTCATCTTATCATCGATAGTTCTGCTACTCGATTTGATTCCTTGCCATGGCATAACTTCATTTGAACTTAGCCTTTATTGGATGTCTATGTTCAAGCCTTTTTATAAGGCATTCTGAAGGGTCTAAAGATGAGATCGTGACTCATGATATTGAAAAGACATATAAAGCTTGGACATACATCAAGGTTGGGCACAGACATCAAAAAGAGGCTTGGTAAGGAGTAAAATACAAGTACGATCCAATTCCATCCCACAGATAAAACAAAGCTTCATCAATCGGCAAGAGAAGCACAAATTGCTTACAGAACGAAAGATTGTTCTTTTGCTTCTGCGTCAGGGAACACTCCTAAGGACTCCTCTTTCACGGTCTTGCAAAGACGGAGTTCATGCTTTTGCTGGTGCAGATGACAAAAGCTGATTTCTTCACATCAAATCAGGATCATCATCATAGTCAAAGTCAGGGTCCGCTGCAGCTCTGATTCTCTTGGCATCTCTTGGTGTGCCTCTTCCCCTCTTTGGTTTTCCTCTGAAGATCACAGATGGACAAAGATTATATATATAGAATGACCAAGTATTGTTCAGGCACTTCTTTCAGACGCTGCTTGAAATACCAGCAACTTCAAAAAGGGATGATGCAATACTTACTGCCCATTTGCATATATGCCTCCACCCCTAGACCGACCAGGACCAAAGTCTGATTTGCCATCTATGATATACACCATTGAAGGTCAGAAATAAACAAAGAAAGAACGCACGTAGAGTAGTAGATATCTCCAGTTAGAGTGTGGACTCACCATCTCGTCCAACCGCTTGCTCCTCAGCCTGGCCAGTGGACAGTCGAAGTAACAAGGAAATAGAAAAAGCATATAAATTGTCGGATTCTAGATGATAGCGGGAAGAAAGCATATATATGTTTTAAAAAGCTTTTCATCTTTATTTCACTTGCCATCCCAACTTCACGTCTCAGTTGAAGGTCAGTGAAGATACATAAAAATGTTACTGGTTTCGGGAAATTGAATAGTTTCATTGTTCACATTTGAGTTGAACGGTACATACTGCAGGTGAGGTAACTGAGGATAATGAGAATAGTCGATCTTCAGGCTGAAACTTCTTAGACCGCTTCAAGCTGCAATTATCAAGGAAAGTAAGATTGATCATAACAGCTCAATTACTTGAGCATAATCATACAGTCAAATATTATCCTGCAACTAGCATGGTACTTCTTCATCGACACTAAACAGGAATAACCAATCTGGTGATCATGTTCTCTAGCCTGGACATATGTTACACATTAGCCTCATCATCAACCATAATAGTGACGATCAACTAAAAATGTATGCTTCATGGTGGACTTAAAACAAAGATCTCGACCAAGAGCAACCTGTAAGAGATAACTTATTCTGAAGCAAAAACGAAACCCCCACTTCTGCATATCAACATTTCATTTCAATCATCCCACTGTATTTTGATCTTAATACTATGATTTAATCTGACATCATTCAGTTTGGTCATTCAATTGGACCATCACTAAATCAGTTCAGCTTCAGGTCACTACAGGCAGCCTGTAAAGGCTCGACCATAGCAATTAAGCCATAAGATTCCATCCACATCAACATTGAAGAGGGGGAAGTGTAAAATTGAGAAAGAAAAAGACAGTTATAGGCACAGATAGCAGTTATGTAAACAGTCGCTCCATACAGTGCAGTGTTCTTAGATGAAGATAGGAATCCCTCGAAACCTTTCAATACATTGCCACACTGGCTCGGATCCTGTAAGTAGCTGGTCTCCATGTCATAAAGCTGTAAACCCAAATAACCGATTTATCAGTCCCTTGCGGTCAAAAGGAAAGAACAATGAATACAAATAACCCGTGGAGATACATTAGTGTTCTCTATAATTTTTAACTAAAGCAACAATGGATGCTTCTATTGAACTCCACACTCCTCATCAAAACTTGAGATAGAATCCATGCGTGTGAAAGCTAATCCTGATTACCCTTCGAAGTTTTTTTTTTTTTTTTTTTTGGTTTGGTTTGATGAGACAACTTGTGCGGGTGATGTGAGCTTAGTCGGCTAAAATACTCCCAGCAGAATGAAGAAAGTAGAAAAAGGCAGAAATAAAGAACCTGTCTTTCGATGCTGCGTAGCTCCTCGTGAAGCTTGGCTCTCTTGCTGACAAGGGAACTGAGCATCGCAGATGGATTCGCGGAGCTTCCTCGCTGCCCTACGCGAAGAACATTTGCAGGTTGGTTGGTTTTCTGGATGTGAAGATCGAACAGGCAGGTATACGCACATCAAAACAGAGGCTAGGAAAATCGATCAGCAGAATTAACGATACCTTCGGGATCCATGTTTTCGCGCGAAATTTTTGAACAGATGAGGATCGAGGATTTGGAACCCTAGTGCCCAAATATAGGATTCAAAAATCAAATGATTACCACGATGTGAAGTTCCCTCGGGACTCAATTTCATCAACCTGGGTGGCAAAGGAATTGGGAGATTAACGTTAATCCGCCCGAATCCTAGGTCTTATGAGAGAGCATAGATCTTCTACAGCAGCGATCATCCTACTTCGGATGGTATTTATTAACTAATAACCAATTTTTTTAGGCAAAATACACTTTCACAGTCGTAATTATTCGCGTTGTGACAGTAATAGTCAATTTTTGAAAAATACACTAAAATAGTCACTCCGTCCATAACTTTAACGCAAATGTTCAAGTGGCTTACTAGACTAACTTTTTTTCAATGACGTGGCTTTTTTTTTATAAAAAACAATACAAAGTGGACATGTCTATTTTCTTATTATAATTAGATGGAAAAACAACAGAAATAGAAGGAGAGAAAATGGAAGCAACTAGCTGCCTCCACTCACTGTCGTCGTCACCAAGCTCCCTCCGGAGGCTACATGCAACAAGAAGACAAATAGTAAGAGCAGCAAAATCGATGAATCAACGCCTCCTTCCACCGTCGTCACCAAGCTTCCTACGATAGACATTTCCCCTTTGGAATCACACCGTTGCGCATCAATTTCTAACTCGATATAAAAAATCCCTAATTTTTCAGAGTAATTGTTCTCTTAAATCAATTGAAACAAAACCCTTAATCAAAAGTTTAGCAAACTGGAGAAAGGAAAAGAGAAGGCTTTTCGTGGATGGAGATGAGTTTATTGCCCATAGGAGATTGCAGAGGCCATGTCCTTGAGAAGGCGGTCATTAGTCTCCTCCTAGGATTCTTCAAGTTAGGGGTCTAATGAGGAGTCGATGCATTCCGGATTCTCCCTTCATTTCCTCTCTCTCTCTCAACAGCCGGAGCTCCAAATCGATCTGTCGATGCCTACCAGCTGCAAATCGATCCCCTACATTGCACCATCCCATCTCCCATAACCAAAGGGGGATCCTCTTCGACACCCAAATCGGCCTCAATTTCACCACACACACCTTGTCCGCTGCATCTGACTTCTCCTAGCAGACCTTCAAACAGAACACCTCCTCCGACCGCCAATCGCTGCCAAAGATCAGCCTATTCGTCGTCTCCGACGTCCAGGGAACACCTACCACGACTATCTGGCCACCCAAATCTACCTAGACGTCGACTACCTGGCCAACTTCACTCCACCGACTTGTCGGCCGATGACCTGCGCAGGGAGTTCGCCGGATTGGTATATGGCCAGGTAGCGTTGGTGTGGGAGTGGAACGGGACGGCCCCCGCGGGGCTTTAGCCCGAGTAAGAGAGGGTTTGAAGGGAGGATTCATGGATTTGGATGAGAAGGCGAAAGACGTTTCCACTTAAGCTCCTATCAAATGTTGGCGGACAAAGGCAAATTTGGAAGGAAAAAAAGTTGCGAAAGAGAGAATAAAACTAAATTAATTTTAATTTTTCTAAAAAAAAATTATTTTGATTTTTTTATTAATTTTGTTAAGAATTACTTTTAATATGACGTGGCATCTAAGTGGCATGAAGACGTCTAGTTGGTGATCATGTGTCGTCCAGGTGGCATCCACCTCAGCGACACGTAGAGATTACTAACGGAGTTCAAGCAAGTTTAAAAAAAGTGGTTATATCTGTGTATTTTTTAAAATGTGACTATTATTGTCACAACGCGAATCATTATGGCTATGAAAGTGTACCTTGCCATTTTTTTATTTTCCCTTTATACTTTGCCCCCTTAGTTATTAGTAGAGGGTGTGCCACTATATAGACCGGGCGAATTTATGAGAACTGCGATCTAATAGCAAAAGTCGTTTTTGCGTCAAAGATTAAAAGCAAAGCTCCCTTGTATCTATGGAGGTTCTCGTCCTCTGAAGAAGTTTGAAAGTTGCATATAAACTCCTTGGGGGTTGTTTGGATGAGGGATTTGGATGCATGATTTTGTTCAATTTCCTCGTTTTGCTGAATTTCACTCAAATTCCTTGTTTGACAAAAGCTTCAAAAATAAGCTATTTCACAAATGTCGGATTTTAAAAACCTATAGATGTAGGATTTTGAAATAGCTGCCTCCCCTCGGCTATTTTGAAATCCCTCATTTTCTTCTTTTTTCTTCCCACTTTGCCCCTTTAAATTTTATTGAAAACAAAAATTACCCTCAAATACAAGTTGAATCATTCGTCACTCTTTATATATCCCTTAGCTCTAGCACGGGGTGTAAATCTGTAGTTAACCGGAGAAAGTGGTATATTATTCCTCTATTGATACGGGTTTGATGCACAAGTATAGGGGATTTTTCCAATAATAGCACTTATTAAAAAAAATTATAAAATAGCATCCAGCCCACAAAATTTACAAAAATAGCACCATTCTTATCAAACCGCACCTTGGAGGTGCATTTTGCGCCACGTCGGACTGGGAACCGCACCTCCAAGGTGAGGTCTGTGTTTCCTCGGGAGCGGGCTTGGAGACCGTAGGATCAGGTGGCGATCCAGCGGCAGAACGCACGCCACCTCAGCGATCCGCGCCATGGATCGCAGACCACAGCTGCATGGAGCGGTCAGTGCCTCGGGAACTGCAGACCGCATCGGAAGGGAGCGGTTTCAAGGTAGGAGAAATTACCAGACCACCCCTGAAGGGTGCGGCCTGATGGGTATAAATAACCCCTCCCCCCTCTCATTTCTTCACACCACAACCATTCTTCACTCTCTCTCTCTAGAATTATCTCTCTAACCCCTCCCCTCCCAAAAGCCTAGGAAATAGTGGTCTGTTGGTTGCGGCTAAGTCCGATCTGCCAGCAGAAAACATTTCTTGGTTTTTCCCTCAAAACCTGCCGAATTTCTGTCCGACTTTAGCGAAAAAATGGATGAGTGGTTCCAAGGAGAGGGAGTTTATTATGATGAATTTCAAGCAGTACGTACTCATTATTTTTGTCAATTTTTATTTTTGTTATAAGCTTTTTAATTAATCTATGTACTAACCTTGTTGTTATTCTCTCGTAGGTTGGGGACGACGTGAATATATACAATTGGCATGGACCTTTCCATCACTAAATCCGATTGTCATGCTCCAGTATTTCTGTGACTTTATTGGCATGGACATTTCCCTGTGCCTCGTTCGTCCTTGCCCAGTGTAATCGATTGACGAACCATCCATTCGGTTTCCAGAAAGTCATCTCCACAATGGCAGAGATTGGCAGCGCCCAAACACCCTTGTAAGCAGAATTGATACTCTCTGATGAGTTCGTTGTGGCCATACCCCATCTTGTACCTCCGTATTTATGAAATGTCCACATGGATAGGTCGTGTCCATCCAGCCACTGTGCCCCTTCAGGGCATAACTCGTGCATCTTCTGCAACTTCTCCTGGAATTTTGGGGATCCGAGGATTGCTTAAAACCCGATTTTCCCAGGAAATGGGAGGACCATGATAATCGCTTAAAACCCCATTTCCTTAGGCATGCATCTCTTTATAAAGAGTCTAACAAGTGTACCATTTATTTGATATAAGATATTGTTATCAGACAAAATTAAACAACCAATAGAGAGCTTACCAATCCACCACAAATTATCAGCAAGCTTCTTCCGCTTGAAATGATGGTTCCAGTTGCTCTTGAAGTGTCGTATGCACCACCTTTGGGACCACTTCTAGGCTGGATCCAAACCTAAGATGGCAGCTCTAATCACGGCGTGCCGATCAGAGATTATTGTCAGGTTCGTCCTCCTAGTGACGTGGAGCTAAATTTGTCGGAAAAACCATCCATAGCTATCAGTATTCTCTCCCTCAACAATGGCGATGGCTAACCGAAAGACTTGTTTGTTTGCATCCACCCCACTGGCAATCAGTAGAGTGCCCTTGTACTTGTCGGTAAGGAATGTACCATCCACTTGGATCACAGGGATACAGAAGCCAAAACCATCAATAGATGGCTTGAATGCCCAAAAAAGTTGTCTGAAATGGCGTTTGTTACCTGGCTCTGGTGGTTATACCTCTTCATCTTGGTATCGAGAGGAGAAAATAGTGACAGGGTTAGACGCCTCCAGTGCCAAAATTAACTTGGAAGGAATGCATATGATTCTTCCCAATCACCAAATACGGCGGCCAGAGCTTTCTGCTTTCCATGCCACGCCTTCTTATAGTTAATCATATAACCATAACGACTTGCAATGTCAGCGATTATGACTTTCACCTTTAGGTCAGGATCTTGCTCAATTAGATGCTTGATAGCCGCATCAACCACCCTGGATTTCAACTGTGATGGCCTTGGGATGTTATGGATGACACACATGTGTGTGTGTTCACCGCACGGGATATGACCCAATGGTCGTGTCTCTTGCTGTTGATGGCCCGAATCCTAACATTGCATCCCTCGTTATGATTAGGGCATCTGACTATGAGCCTTTTCGTGTTGGAATGAGTTGTGTGCCATTCAAAATGCCAATTCATTGCTTCAGTATCAATGGCGTGCCGCACCTCCTTCTTCTAGCCAAATTGTTGGCCCTTCATAAACCCAGTGAGTGGACCCCATATTGGAACCTTCGGGGGTTCCATGTCGCTGTCGACCATCCAATTTTCGTCTGGAATGTGATTGTAGTAGGCGACTGGTACGCCGTCATGAGCCACCTCATCATTATTATCTGAGTCTGTCTCTGGTCCTGAATCATCAGCACCTTCAAGAGGATCGGAGTTGTCTGCACTGACATTGTTCTCTCCTTCTTCATCGGAGGGGTCACTGACTGGTGCTGGCAGGGCATCTTCCATCTGATCCAGCTCATGAAAGGCACATTCATCAGCTCCATAATGATAGTTGTGAAACTACCACTGCCTGACTAGAAGTTGTGCTGGGATTGGTTGGCATGGTCCGGTTGAACTACTTCTTCATATGACGGGTAAGATTGATGATGACCTTCACCTTGCTCTTGGTACTGAAAATAGGAATGAGGATCATGGTAACTTTGGTAGGGATGATCTCCATATAATTCACCTCCACCATGGAAACTAGATGTTTGACCGTCTCCAGAATGACCTCCAACGCCTACGACCGGCTCGGTGTAAACGAACATCTCGGCTCTGGAAAGATTGTTGGACCTCAAGAATTCGAGTATGGCATCTACCTCATCCTGAGTAGTTATGAGATATTCCTCGTGCCACAACGACCCGCCTTCTCTGTTTGGATATCGGTACACCATACGATCAACTATTCTCGCGCCATCCATGCAAGTAACGTTAGTACACATTTTGATAGAGGTCTTCAAGCATCGGTCTAGTAGCGACCTTTATTTTCTGAAAATTGCCACCGACGTAGGTGACCCCCTTTCCGCTCTCTTCCGTGTAACCATTCCACCGTAATCCAAGCGTGAACTTTTGGAATGCCATCTGCAAAAAAAAAAAAAAAACAGTAGTTCAACTAATATCATAAAAATCACAATTCACAATTCACAATAAAAAGTAATAAAAACCAAACTTACGAGTTAACGTTAACCGCAAAAACATTAGAGAAATAGGGAGCTACAACAGAAAATTGAAAAGGGAGAAGGAGAGGTGTGAAGAGAAGAGATTTCCCGGGCTGCCTTTTATAGGCAAAATCATCAATGAAAACCGCACCTTAGAGGTGCGGTTTTCATCTACCATGCAACCCCACGTCTGTCAATCTGCATGACTGCATGTCTGGTATCGGAAAATAATTGACACACAAACCGCACCCCATGCGGTTTGTGTTGCCGGAACCGCACTTTGAGGGTGCGGTATGTTTTTGAGAAGCAAAACCGCATCCCCAAAATGCGGTTTGTGTTGCCAAAACCGCACTTTGGGGATGCGGTAGGTCAGGACTAGACCGCATCTTGGCCGTGCCCTTTGGTTAGGTCAGACCGCAAACCGCATGGCCATGATGCGGTTTTGCCCAGAAAGCTAAACCGCACCCCCAAGGTGCTGTTTAAATATAAAACGCACTAGGGGGTGCGGTTTACATGCAAAACGCATCAGGGGGTGCAGTTTTTAAAAAAAGGGGTGCTATTTTTGTAATTTCTACGGAATGGGTGCTATTTTTGTAATTTTTTTAAAAGGTGCTATTTCTGGAAAAATCCCCTAAGTATAGCGAAAATATAAGAGGAAGTGGCATATTTTAGTTTTAAGCAGAATACATTTGTATAGCCAAAACTTTCGCGTTTGTGACAATAATAGCCCCTTTTGGAGAATATCGCTTATAGCCATATTTGTAGTTGTGTTATGACAAATCTAGCATTCTCGTTAGACACTTTAACGGTATTATTAACACCGTCAAATTCTTTGACATTTTGCTAACTAGGCTCCGACTCATCTCACAAATCATCGCCAAATAAACCGCAAATGACATATTATAATTTAAAATTATTTAATAATTACACATCATAACTTAATTAATAGAATGGCTACTGCTTAAGAGTTGAGTGGGGAATCGATAGAGCAGAAATAGGAGAGGAGATGGAAGGAATTAGCCGCCATGAAAAAATCCACTCCTCTCACCGTCGTCACCAAGCTTCCTTCGACAACGTCAACAAGAAGAAGAACAATAACGACAACGAAAACGAAGAATCAACACCGACCACCACCACCTACATGAACCCACCCATCCGCCTTTAGCGACAGAGTAGCAGCAATCTCAGTCCAATTAATCGCTCCATTAGTTCTTTCTGCAGCTCCACAAAAAACCCCTCCAATTACTCGCTCAACCAACTTCCCTCATCTCTCTATTTTTTTCTGGGTATTACTCGAGTTCGACCTTCCAATCCGTGTAGATTGAATCTAGTTAAAAAAGAATTGGGGGTTTGAGGTGGGGTCGGGAATGCCAAATGTCAGAGAAGAGGAGAGAAAAGGACGACCCGTTGTTGTTTATCACCCTTGGGAGGAAGAATTAATCTTGACAAGCTGTTTGGTCTCTGGGAAAAGAATAGAAAGAGAGGAAAAAACATAGAAAGTAGGGAGAATGAAACAGAGGAGAGATAGGGGGAAAGGTAAAGTTGTATTAATTGGTAAAAAGTAGTTACAACGGTTTTTGGCGGCCTTTTTTATACATAATGCCTTTTTAACCAAACGACCCCACTCATCTTCCTATCTCATCACTCAACTTCTATCTATTCACAATTAAGCCCATTGGTTACAACTCCCAACTCCTTTAGCACCATCTTGTCCTCAAGCTCGACATTCTGGAAATTGCTGCTGGAACTCAGTCAAAACCTCCCAACTAGCATCCTCCTCTCCCTGATGAGACCGCTGGACAAGGACTTGAGTTGTTGGTTTATTATCCTTCGCCACCATATTTCTAGCCAAAATAGCTACTGGGTCCTACTTCAATCCACCCTGATCATCAACCTCAGGTAGAATAGGCTACATTGGAAAACTGGGATTCGCTCTGGCCTTTTTGAGCAATGAAATGTGAAACACAGGATGAATGGCGAAATCCGCTGGAAGCTGCAATTTGTAAGCCATAGCTCCAATCTTCATCACAATAGGAAAGGGGCCAAAGAACTTAGGAGCCAACTTCTGATTTGCTCGACTAGCAACTGTAGTCTGACGATATGGTCTGAGCTTGAGGTAGACCAGATCACGTTCTTGCAGAGATCTTTCTGTCCTGTGAGCATCTTCCATCTGCTTTTGCTTATTCTGGGCTCGAGCCAAGTTAGTTCTTAACATGTCAATTAGCATGTGTCATTGTTGAAGTCTGTCAGCCACTGCAGCTACAAAAGTGTGTTGACAAGTAAGCCAGCCATTAATCTCAGAATCAAGAGAAGGAAATTGTGAGAATGGCGAATCCATCAGAGGAAGGAAATTGCGGGTCTGGTGAATCTGCCTTGGAAAGAAGCGTTAGTGATTGCGCGGAATGAAAGTTTTGATTAGATGAGCAATTCAGGAAAGAATTCAAAGGAAGGAGACCTACCTAACTTGAGCTGCAACGGCTAGTCACTCAGGATTACAAAAAGCTCCGTTCAGAATTGAAGAGGGCAAACTTTTCCAAGAGATCAAGAAACACGAGAGAAGCTAAGGAGATAGCTAGTGTGATTGATAGTGAAAAGTAGCTTTAGCATTGATTCTGGAGAGAAACTCTGTTAGTGAGAAAGTGTTGGAAAACACAGAAGCTGGATAGCTTGGTGGCTGGGAAATAGCTGGTAGTGAGTAGATTAATCGTCCAGGATTGGATAGGTTAATCTGGATTAAACTTGTAAACAAAACAAGAGCAACATATTGAGTGAATCGTCAAAAATCACAAACTGTGATTCTTCGATCTGTGGAATAGTCAGTATTGGGATCCTCATTCTCCCAATACTGGAAATCACGTAAAAATCGAGTCTGTGTCATTGATTTTTACATTATACCCTCTGTTCTTTCGACCTCACTCTGTTCTGCAGGATCAGGGAACTTCTCCTGCACACGAAAGTCAGCTTGAGACGAATCGAAGAAGAAGAAGCTAAACGTGAAAGGTAAAACGGGTCGTTTTATTACAATACGTTGAGTACAGACTTTACGAACATAAGGCCTTATTTATCAAGTCCAAAACGACGTCCCGAGTTCCGTTTTCACATCCTCTTCTTCAGTAGTTTTTTGTTTCACATTCGCTCAGAAAATCAGTTCTTCCCAAAGCACACTTGATCTTGTCGAAAGGTATTTCTAGGGTTTACAGGAGCTAGGTCGATCTCGTCTTAAAGCAGGCATCTGGCGCTCGACGCCAGCAACGAGTGGTATCAGAGCCTGGTCACCAGTTAGAAAGGGTTCAACAACCTCTGGTGGATCCAAAGTTGGCGTCCGGATCGGCAAACAATGCTCCCTTGTATCTCGCTGATGGTTTCTCGCAGAATCGACCTCCAAGATTCGAAGGAGTCAACTACGGATATTGGAAGAATCGCATGGAATTGTTCGTCGGGTCTACAGATCCCAAGTTGTGGGCCAGAGTGGTCAAGGGTCCTCATGAACTTAAGGAAGATCAAGAAAAGTGGTCAGATGAAGACTTCGAGAAGTTCCAGCAGAACTGTAAGGCTACAAATTTGATGTATTGTGCTCTGGGTCCAGAGGAGTATCACAAGGTAGCTGGATGCAAGACAGCCAAAGAAATCTGGGACAAATTGCAAGTCACTTATGAAGGTACTTCCCAGGTTAAAACGTCACGAATTAATTCATTGAAGCATCAGTTTGAATTATTCAAAATGGAGGAAGGAAAGTCAATCAGGCAAATGTATGAAAGATTCACCAACATCGTGAATAGCCTGGAGAATCTGGGGAAATCATACGAAAGCCATAGAAGAAGTGGATTCCAAAAGTAACAGCCATAGAAGAAGCCAAGAACCTGGAGACATTGGCTATAGATGAGTTGATCGGGTCTTTAGCTACACATGAAGAGAAACTGAAGAAATCTGGACATGAGAAGGAGATCAGCGAAAAGGGAAAAAGGGGTGTGGCATTCAAAGCAACTAGTCTAGTCGATGAACCCGAAGAACTTGACGAAATGGAAGATGCAGAGCTTGCATTGTTAAGTAAGCAGATAAGCAGACTGCTTAGAATCAGGAGAGAAAAGAAGCAAGGTGGGTATGGGACTAAGCCTAAGGAATTCGAGAAAAATGACAATGTGATAAAAGGTGCACAAGGAAAGACATTCACCAGAAACCAGGGTGAGTCAACTTCTGCAACAAAGGGAGTAAGTTCTACAGGGTGCTTCAAGTGCGGCAGAATGGGGCACATTAAAGCTGAGTGTCCTCAACTCAAAAAGGAGTGAGCCTTAGTGGCCACGTCGAGTTGTAGTGAGGATGAAGATTATGATGAAGATGAAGTAACCATTCATAGATCGTATATGACATTGGCTCAATTGGAGGAAGAAGATGAAGAGCCTGCATCCCCTGTATCCTTGACTCAGGTAAAATCTGTTGAACTTAACCAACTAGGCAAGTCTGAAGATGAATTACTAGTTGAAATTATTAACGATATTCAGATAGAGTTTGAAAATGTTAAAACCAAATACAGTAAACTTAAGAGGCAAAATGAAGTTAATCTCGAAAGATTAACAGAATTAAAGAATGAATTAGAATCTAGCAAACTCAGAGAAGATCTGCTTAAGGATAAGTTACAGTTAACAGAAGAAGAAAAGGTTGCTCTTCAAAAAGAATGTGTAGATCCTAAGAGGAAAATACAAGAAAACAGCAGTCATCTTAAAACTCATAAGATGGGCATAAATCTTGAGTCAGTTAAATGCTATTATTGTCACATGTATGGTCACAAAGTCAAGGTGTGTAGGAAAAGACTTAGGGCAGAAGCTCTAAAAAATAAGAATTCTGTTAAGTTTCATTGGCCTACTAAACAAGTCTGGGTGGTAAAGTCAGAACCAGAAAGAAAGAATTGGGCTGCACCTGCATGTGATCATTCTAACCAATGTCATAATTCTGGAATCGCAAATGCACCCAAGAAAGTCTGGGTTAGCAAAACAAAACGAATTTTGTGCTTGCAGAGTTGCCTTCGATTGAGCACGGAGGTGACTAAATGGATCATGGATAGCGGGTGCTCACATTATATGACAGGTAACAAACTTCTGTTCTCAACTCTTAAGTTAGGTAATTTTGGTAGAGTTTACTTTGGTGATAATAATTCTGCCGAAATAGTTGGTAAAGGACAAGTGGGAATTAGTCCCTGCATCAGAAACGTGATGTTAGTAGAAGGCTTAAAACATAATCTCATATCCATAAGCCAAATGTGTGGAAAGGATTGTTGTGTGATTTTTGAGTCAAACTGTTGCTATGTGGAAAATATTAAGAGCAGACAAATTCTTTTCACAAGAAAAAAAGCGGGAAAATTTATACCATAGATTTGAACGATAAGAGTAGCTTCAATGAATTGTGTCTAGTTAGTATGGAAGCCAGTGAGCAACAAGAGTGGCACAGGCGACTTGGCCATGTTAAAGTTGCGGTTCTATCCAAATTGGTTAGAATGAATCTAGTGAAGGGCCTACCAAGAATTAATGAGAAGAAGGATTTCTTCTGTGATGCTTGTGCTCAAGGAAAACAAACTAATTCAAGTTTTAAAAGTAAACCGGTCATTTCCACGTCTAGAATTCTAGAACTACTGCATCTTGACTTGTTTGGCCCTGCTAATGTGGTTAGTTATGGTGGGAAGTCCTATGCCTTTGTTATTGTAGACGATTACTCGAGGTTTACATGGGTGTTGTTTCTAGCTAAGAAAGATGAAGCTTTTGAAAACTTTAAAACTCTTTTAAAAAAGTTGAAAATGAAAAATTAAGCAAGGTGGCCAGTATTAGGAGTGATCATGGAGGGGAATTCTGTTCAAAAATGTTCGAGAATTTCTGTAATGATTCAGGAATCTCTCATAATTTCTCTGCTCCTAGGACTCCGCAACAAAATGGAGTAGTGGAAAGTAAAAATAGAACCTTAATCAACACTTGCACGCACTATGCTCCATGATTACAACCTGCCCAAGTATTTTTGGGCAGAAGCAGTTAATACAGCGTGTTATATAACAAACCGAGCTCTAATCAGATCAAGTTTGAATAAAACACCTTAAGAAATCTGGAAGGGAAGAAAGCCTAACCTAGGATATCTTCACCCGTTTGGATGCAAGTGTTATGCTTTAAATACCAAGGACAACTTAGGGAAATTTGATGCAAGATCTGATGAGTCAGTATTTCTGGGATACTCAAACACCAGTAAGGCATATAGAATCTTTAACAAGCGGACCCTCAAGGTTGAGGAGTCCGCCAATGTGATATTTGATGAGGGTGTTATTGAGTGTACAGATATATGGGATGAGGATGATTTTGGTCTTGGAAGGAGAATCACGCAGAACAAGTCAGAATCAACTGAAGAGTCTCAAGCCAAAGACACAGAGTAGTCTTCCTCTACAAGAGAGGAACCAATTTCGGAGTTGTCAAAGGAAATAGAGACTAACAAGGAAAATAGATCAGAAGAAATGTCTGTGTAACCTCCTCCACACATAGTCAAGCGACATCCTCCTAGTCTGATTATTGGAGGACTAGATCAAGGTATGACTACTCGTTCCAGAACTTTGCCCTCCTTAGCTGCGTTTGTTTCTTTAATAGAACCAAAAAATGTAGAAGAAGCTCTCCAGGATGAATTCTGGACAACTTCTATGTTTGAGGAAATGAACCAGTTCGAACGTGCAAATGTGTGGGAATTGGTCCCTAAACCTGAAAATAGAGTAATAATAGGCACTAAATGGATTTATAAAAACAAGTCAGATGAGATAGAGACTGTGGTTAGAAACAAATCTTGGTTGGTAGCTCAAGGTTACTGTCAGGAAGAGGTAATAGACTTTGAGGAAACCTTTGCTCCAGTTGCAAGACTAGAAGCAATTCGTATGTTGTGTGCTTTTGCTAGTTCTAAAGGATACAAATTGTTTCAAATGGATGTAAAAAGCGCCTTTTTAAATGGTGATTTAAAAGAAGAGGTCTATGTGTCTCAACCTCCAGGTTTTGAAAATCACAATTTCCCAAACCATGTGTATAAGCTAAAGAAGGCATTATATGGATTAAAACAGGCCCCCAGAGCTTAGTATGATAAACTTAGCTCGTTTCTTCTTGAAAATAGGTTTAGGAGAGGGAAAGTAGACAAAACTCTTTTCATTAAGCATGAACAAGAACATATTTTGTTAGTGCAAGTGTATGTGGACGATATCATTTTTGGGTCTACATGTGAAACTCTCTGCAAGGATTTTGAAATAAAGATGAAGAGTGCTTTTGAGATGAGTCTAATGGGGGAACTGAATTACTTTCTTGGACTGCAAATTAAACAAACCTCTGCTGGAATTTTTATTTTTCAAACCAAGTACCTTCAGAACATGTTGAAACGTTTTGATTTTGGAAACTTAAAGTCTGCCATAACCCCCATGGCATCTAACACTAAACTTGATAAGGATGAATCAGGAATAACAATAAATGATAAACTTTTCAGAGGAATGATAGGCTCTTTGTTATATTTAACCGCTAGTCGGCCTGGCATTATGTACAGTGTGTGTGTGTCTGTGCTCGATTTCAGAGTTCTCCTAAACAGAGTCACCTAAGTGCAGTCAAACGCATTTTTAGATACTTAAGTGGGTGTCCAAATCTAGGATTATGGTATTCTCGTGACTCCGGTCTAGAACTGTTAGGTTATTCGGATGCTGATTATGCTGGGTGTATGGTTGATCGGAAGAGTACCTCAGGAACATGTCAGTTTCTGGGTACTTCATTGGTTTCTTGGTTTAGTAAGAAACAAAATTCTGTCGCGTTGTCTACAACCGAGGCTGAGTACATTGCAGCAGGGTGCTGCTGTACTCAAATCCTCTGGTTGAAGCATCAGTTGGAGGATTTCGGTTTGTCTCCTGGTTCTGTATCATTTATGTGTGACAACACAAGCTCAATTAATATGACTAAGAATCCAGTCCAACATTCTCGAACCAAACATATTGATGTTCGTTATCATTTCATTCATGAACTAGTGGAAGAAGGTCAAATAGGACTAGAATTTGTTCCTACCTCATGTCAATGGGCTGAATTTTTACAAAGCCCTTGGGCTCTGAACCCTTCATTCGCATTCGTCGAGAGTTAGGGTTATTTGCCTTAACAGATATTGTTGAATTGTCTGCTCAGCCCGAAAGATCCTCTTAACTATTGATCTGAGTTTCCTTTTCTGATCTTATTCCCCATTATTTGAGGGATACCTATTCTTCCGGACCAAGACTTTTCACTTTTCTGTCCTGTCTCATTTCCTACCATAACTCATTCTCGGTCTCTCTATAAAGAGTTACAGTAGAAATCCTTTTCTCATCACTCAAATACCTTCAAAACTCTCATATCCTTAGCTATCATGACTGCTCAACATGTGGCCTCCCTACGATTGGCTCAAGCCGCCATTTACAATGGCAAAGGGTTTGAGGACGCAGCAGGATATGCTCGTTATCTGCTCCAATTCCAGGATCGCCCTCTGCACTCTTCCATCACCCTTGATCCATCTAGATTCAACAGATATGGGATGGATATTCCACGTCTGATTAATTCTCTTGGCTGGAGTGACATCCTTCCTAATCGAAACTTTGGGTTTCGTCCTGAGGCTGTTAGGATGTTCTATGCAAACATGAAGCCTTGCCTTCATATCTCTTCCCCCTGTTTCACAATGATAGTGTATAATTTCTTAATCACTATCAAATTGTTGTCCCTTTTGCTTGGGATTCCCATTACTGGAGCAGAAGTCATGAATGAGTCGGATTTCCACTCTGCTGAATTCAATGAGGGAGATGCTCTGCGTCTGTATACCCGCGACACTGGTCGCTACTATCCCTCAGAATTTCACTCTGGCAGACTTCCTGATGATCTCAAGGTGCTACATTTCTATATTTCTCGACTCTTTCTGCCTAGATCTTTCGGGCTCAATAATATCTATCCCTCAGATCTATGGATCCTTGCTAGTGCCAAGGAGAATCGTGTTATCAGTTATCCTCATCTAATGTTCGATCATATGCTGAACTATCATGCCGACAATTATGATGCGGAGTTGCCCTTTGCTCCGCAAATTACTCAGATCCTGCTAGCCTTAGGCATAGACTTACATTTCAAGGTGGCTCGTGTGGATGTTCTTAGCTCCCTTCGAGCTCAGTTCATTCTCCGTAAGGTGGATGCATCTGTAAGCCGTCGTCGCCCTCTGGTCAATGCTCCAGGGGGAGGAACAGCTGCTACTGGAGTTCATCATGAGGATGGACTCAGCTTGTCAGATCTAGGTGGAGATGAAGCTGAGGAAGAACCTGTTATGGCAGATATGCTCGGAGCTGTCAGGGATAAGGGCAAGCGACCTCTGGAGGACCCGTTGGAAGCAATCCAAGCCATGTTCAGACAGGAGGAAGCAAGCTGCAGCAGGAGGAATCTGATGATGGAGGATGAAGGTGGCATATCAGATTATGTGTCCTCTCCTGAGTTTCTATTTTAGGGGGAGTTGAGGCTAATCTTAGGGGGAGTTAGGAACTGGTTTGAGTTAAGGTTTAGGTTGGTAGTCTTGACCTTAGAGTCGGCAGTATCAATGTTGAATAAAGCTCTATCAGAGCTCATGTCAGTCTGTATGTTGAGTCTATGTCTGATTGTTTGAGTTTATGTCTAATTGTCTTAAGTGTCAGCTCTCAGAGTTTAATAAAATGTCAACTGTTACGTCTCATCTTACTGGATGTATCTTGGCAAAATGGTTAGAGCAGTCTGCACATAACAGTTTGTTGAAATGTGTGCAGGAACTCCATAAGCAGCTGAAGGGATCATTGACTGGCTTTAGGGGGAGATTGTTGACAAGTAAGCCAGTCATTAATCTCAGAATCAAGAGAAGGAAATTGTGGGTCTGCCGAATCCATCAGAGGAAGGAAATTGCGGGTCTGGTGAATCTGCCTTGGAAAGAATCGTTAGTGATTGCGTGGAATGGAAGTTTTGATTAGATGAGCAATTCAGGAAAGAATTCAAAGGAAGGAGACCTACCTAACTTGAGCTGCAACGGCTAGTCACTTAGGATTACAAAAAGCTTCGTTCAGAATTGAAGAGGGGCAACTTTTCCAAGAGATCAAGACACACGAGAGAAGCTAAGGAGATAGCTAGTGTGATTGATACTGAAAAGTATCTTTAGCATTGATTCTGGAGAGAAACTCTGTTAGTGAGAAAGTGTTGGAAAACACAGAAGCTGGATAGCTTGGTGGCTGGGAAATAGCTGGTAGTGAGTAGATTAATCGTCCAGGATTGGATTGGTTAATCTGGATTAAACTTGTAAACGAAACAAGAGCAACATATTGAGTGAATCGTCGAAAATCACAAACTGTGATTCTTCGATCCGTGGAATAGTTAGTATTGGGATCCTCATTATCCCAATACTGGAAACCACGTAAAAATCGAGTATGTGTCATTGATTTTTACATTATACCCTCTGTTCTTTCGACCTCACTCTGTTCTGCAGGATCAGGGAACTTCTCCTGCACACGAAAGTCAGCTTGAGACGAATCGAAGAAGAAGAAGCTAAACGTGAAAGGTAAAACGGGTCGTTTTATTACAATACGTTGAGTACAGACTTTACGAACATAAGGCCTTATTTATCAAGTCCAAAACGACGTCCCGAGTTCCGTTTTCACATCCTCTTCTTCAGTAGTTTTGTGTTTCACATTCGCTCAGAAAATCAGTTCTTCCCAAAACACACTTGATCTTGTCGAAAGGTATTTCTAGGGTTTGCAGGAGCTAGGTCGATCTCGTCTTGAAGCAGGCATCTGGCGCTCGACGCCAGCAACAAAGTGGACAAGGGATTCTGAATAGAGAACTGAGACGGTGAATACCCATATAGAGCCTCAAATGGAGAAATCTGAAGACTGCTATGGAAATTGGTGTTATACCATTATTCCGCAAGAGTCACCCAAGAAGCCCATTGATGTGGACACAAATGAACCATCCCCCTAAGATACTACTCCAAATAACGATTTAGCATTTCTGTTTTCCCACCCGTTTGTGGGTGATAGGCAGTAGAATAGTGTAACTTCACCTCTTGTAACTCAAAGAGTTTAGACCAAAATGAACTGATGAATATTGAATCCCTGTCTGATACAATAGTAATAGGCATCCCATGTAATCTGAACACTCCATCAAAGAAAGTTTAAGCTACTGTTATTGTTGTATAGGGTTTTGTTAAGCCAAAGAAATGGCCATACTTGGAAAAACGATCCACCACTACCAACACTGCATCCTTACTATGAGAACTTGGAAAACCTTCAATAAAATCCATGGATATATGCTTCCAAGCCTGGTCAGGTATAGACAAGGGTTGTAGCAGACCAGGATAGGGTATATTTTCCACTTTGCATTTCTGACACACCTCATAGTGTTGTATATAAACCTTCAAATCAGCCTTAATTCCAGGCCACTAGAAATACTTATTAATCCTTTAATAAGTCACCTGCAAGCCAGAGTGTCCTCCAATTGTGGAATCATGCAACAGATGTAGCAGCTATTTCCTCATGGTACCAGTAAGCCCCACATAGATATCAGACTTGTGGTAAAGTAAACCCTGATTAATCTAGTAAAGCTTGGGACCAATAAACGAAACTGAAGCCTGCATAAAAAGCAATTGTACATAATGATCTCCTGCATACGCAGACGACATAATGTCAACAGGGAAGACTTCACCGCGGACACTGTCGAACAATGGCATCACTGATAGTGGAACAACATCAACTGAAGAAGCAACTATAGGGTTTCGTTTTGGCACTTTCAACCAGAACCAGCTGCAATATGAGATATTTGTTTTCGGTAATCCTTATTACCTTAACCCAAATGAAAACATGTCTCAGTCTCTGGTTGCTGAGCCATTTGATGGAACCAATATCTAATGTGGAGTAGATATATGCAAGTTGTTTTGAAAATGAAGAACAAGGTTGGGTTTATAGATGGGTCGATTCCAGTGCCTCCTAGAGATTCAGATCTCTTTGGTTTATTGGATGCTTGTAATACAGTGGTTTTGTTGGATTCAAATCTCCATGACCAAATAACTTAGGAGATCTATTTTGAATCACAACAATTCTAAGACACTTTATGATGAGTTAAAGAGGCGCTTTGGTCAACCCAATGCGATGAGGATTATGAATCTAGAGGATGAAATCCAGGCCTGTAAGCAGGGATCTCGGTCCATTACACAGTATTACACTGCTATTAAGAGACTCTGGGATGAATATGTTGAATTTATCCCTATTACACCTTGTAATTGTGCACCTAGAAACCCAGTTCCTTGTGCAGTTGTTGCTGCTTTTGTGCAGAAGCAAGAGACGGACTATCTTATAAGCTTCTTGAGAGGTCTTAACCCAGATTACGAAGTCATTAAGACCCAACTGCTGATGCAAAAAACCCTTCCATCAGTGTCCTCTGATGTAGATGATCTGCTTCGGCATGAGCAGAAACTGAAAGCAGACACAATTGGAGGTAATAGGAAGGGACAAAGTTTGGCCTTACCAGTGGGTGGCAATAGTTCTAAGGACAACACAGAGTCATGAGGCAAGAAGTTCTGTCAATTTTTCAAGATGAACAATCATAACATTGAAGACTGTTGGAAGCTTAAAAGGAAACAGGAGATGCAGAAGGAAGGGGGCCCTAATGGAGGATCAAATTCCAGTTCTAGTTCTAATTCTAGCACACCACGGTTTGCTGGCTCCATCTCTCAAGGAAGTGTAAATGACAGTGCCTCAGAAGGGAGTGTGGCTAATGAGGGTAAGAGTTCAGCTTCTCTTGCATTAACCCTTGAAGAGATGAATCGTCTCAGGTACCTCTTGCAGGCTGGTACTAATACACAACCATCTCCACCTTCCTCTCCATCTCTTAACCATCAAGCCTATTCAGCTACTCATCAACCTACTACCTTCCCCAACTTCTCAGGTAAACATGTCATGTCTTCCTCTCCAAGTTCGAAAACCAATAACCCTCACTTATGGATTGTAGACACAAGAGCCTCTGACCATATAACATGCAGTCTTAATCTCTTTTCTAGCTCAAAACCAGTACAGGACTCGTTTGTCTATATCCCAAATAGCTCAAGAGTTGTTGATACACGTATAGGGACAGTTCAACTAGCTTGTGGTTTAACCCTGCATGATGTTCTCTTTGTCACAAACTTTTCTTTCAATCTCATCTCTGTCAGTAAGCTTACACATGATTACCCTTTTTCCGTAGATTTTCATTCTAAAAAATGTGAAATCTAGGACCTACTAAAGGTCTCTGCCATCTAGCCCTACCTTCAAGCTTCACCAAGCCTTCCATCACTAATCACCAACACCAAGTTGGCTTCACCTTCAACTTCCAACCCCACGACCTGAACCTGTGGCACTAGAGGCTAGGACTTCCTAGTCATGATAGGCTTTCTTTGCTTAGTTCTGTAATCCCTTCTATTTCCAGACCTAAGACTTTTCACTGTGATGTATGTCATTTGTCTAAACAAAGAAAACAACCATTTCCTATTAGCACCAGTGTTGCACCAGAGACTTTTCATTTAGTGCATATGGATATTTGGGGTCCATTGTCTACTATTTCGTATAATGGTTATTCATATTTCCTTACCATTGTGGATGATCATTCAAGAAGTGTGTGGGTGTGTTTGATGAGGCATAAGAGTGAAGTAAGAGGGCTGATTGAGGGTTTCTGCAGTCTGGTGAAGAATCAGTTCAATACCACTTTGAAAATCATTAGAACTTATCAAAGGTAAGGAGTTTGAAATGCGTGAGATTTTCAAAACAAAAGGGATTGAGCATCAAGTTTCATGTGTTGAGACTCCAGAACAAAATGGCATGGCTGGGAGAAAGCATCAGCACATTCTAAATGTTGCAATATGTCTAAAATTTCAATCAGGTCTCCCTCTCACCTACTGGAGTGATTTTATTCTTCATGCGGTTTGTCTAATCAATCGGATTCCTACCCCTATATTAGGAAACATAACCCCTTATAAACTTCTTTACAAGCAAGTGCCATTTCTTGGGAACTTGAAAGTGTTTGGTTGTTTATGTTATGCCAACACACTACCCCATGGTACAACCAAATTTGCTCAAAGAGCTAGGAAGTGTGTATTCATAGGTATACCTGCAGGACTCAAAGGCAATAAATTCCTAGATATACATGACAGGAAAGTCTTTTTCTCTAGGGATGTCGCATTCTATGAGAGAATTCTACCTTTCAAAAACTCAACTACTTCTCTACCCTCTACATCTACTTCCACTCCACCTGTCCCACCTGTTGCACCCATGCCAGCACCTCCACTTCATGTTCCCTTCTCTGTCTCACCACCTGGTCCACATCCTGTCTCTCCTCTTGCTCAGTTCCATTCATCCAGTGATGAAGGGGGGGGGGGCACACTGAGCCTGAGGTGCTAACTGTGCCAGTTTCCACTAATGGCAAAGATCATTACACATACTATGATGCTGATGAACAAGAACTTCACCCCCAAGCTGACATTGATCCATATAACCCTGATACACTTGAAACCAGGAAGAATTCAAGACAAATCAACCTGCCTACCAAATACAAGGATTTCCAGTTAGATCCCACACTCAAGTTTGGTGCTTTTGGAAGTAGCCAAGCATGCAACAAACATCCAGTCCATTTGAATGTCCATTCATTGAGCAAAGAAGATTAGTGTAATGCTCTTAATGTGTTAAATCTAGTTGAACCACGATCTTATTATGAAGCCATTAAGTCTGATGTGTGGACTAGAGCAATGAAGGAAGAGATGCATGCCCTTGAAGAAAACCAAACTTGAGATATTGTTCTCTTGCCACCAGGAGTGAAACAAGTGGGAAACAAATGGGTGTATAAGATTAAGCTGCATCTAGATGGATCCTTGGAAAGGAGCAAAGAAAGGTTAGTTGCTAAGGGGTATACACATGTGTATGGTATCAATTTTCTTGATACTTACTCTCCTGTAGCAAAGATAAAGACAGTGAAGACTTTTCTGGCAGTGGCAAGTGTCAAGCATTGGATCCTTGAGCAGTTGGATATCTCCAATGTATTTCTGCATGGAAATCTTGATGAAGTTGTGTATATGAAGTTGCCTTTGGGACTGGAACTACCTTCAGGAAACAATCAAAGGATGACTTGCAGGTTAAAAAAGTCTCTATATGGCGTTAAGCAGGCATCCAGGCAGTGGTTTGCAAAGCTGACTAGCTTTCTTCTGAAGTTTGGTTTCTCAAAATCTACATCAGATTATTCCCTCTTCACCAAGTGGACACATGGTAAGATCACAGTACTGTTAGTTTATGTCGATGACATAATTCTGGGGGGAGATTCAAAGAAGGATATAGAACAGGTAAATGAAGCCCTTAGCAAGGAGTTCATAATTAAATTACTGGGAACTCTCAAATACTTTTTGGGATTAGAAGTAAGTAGGTCTTCAAGTGGATTAGATGTTTTGCAAAGGAAGTACTGTTTGGAGCTTTTGAAGGATATAGGATATCTAGAATCAAAAGGGTGTAAGACACCAATTGACACAAAGGTGAAGCTAACATCCAAAGGAACTTTACTGGAGGATGCAGAAGGGTACAGAAGATTGGTTGGAAGGTTGCACTACCTGACCATAACAAGGCCAGATATAGCATTTGTTGTCCAACAACTGTGCCAGTATCAAAGAGCTCCATGTTAGGAGCATATGCAAGCATCCTTAGGGTGCTGAGGTATTTGAAGTCTTCCCCAGACCAAGGAATTCATTTCAGTAGTGAAGCTGAGTTAACTATGACTGCTTATAGTGACTCAATTGGGCAAGCTGCCCTGACACAAGAAGATCCATCACTGGATACTGCACTTTACTTGGTTCTTCCTTGATCACATGGAAAACCTAGAAGCAGACTACAGTCTCAAGGTCTTCGTCGGAGGCAGAGTACAGGGCATTGGCCCATTTGATTTGTGAAGTAGAATGGTTGAAGAGACTGCTGACAGAACTGACAGTGCAGGTTCCTTTACCCATTATTGTTTATTGTGATAACAGGTCTGCAATGCACATCATAGAGAATCCCGTCTTTCATGAGAGGACGACACACATTGAGATTGACATGCATGTGACAATAGAAAGGGTGAAACTTGGCTTGATCAAACTAAAGTACATCAACACTGTAGAGCAACTAGCAGACCTCTAACCAAAGGCCTAGATCGATTTAGACTGAGAGAACTGCTGGACAAGTTGGGGATCAAGTTGACACCACCAACTTTAGGGGGGGATGATAGAACCAGTGGAAGGATCAAGCTGGAGATTGAAGTAATGAGCAGCCTTCTGCAATCCAGCCTTCTGCAATCCTTATTGCAGAAGGATTCGAAGTAGCCAAGTGAAGAAGAGAAGAAATGGTGCCGTTCTGTGGAGAACTAAATAAGAGAAGAAACGACAGTGTACTATGGAGAAGTGAAGAAGAGAAAGGAAAACGCGACGTCTTATTGAGTAGTTATTAGCCGTTAAGTTTACTGTTTGTTTAAAACTTTTGCCAGTCGTGTAAGACAAGTGTCTCGCCTTGCGTAATTACTCTATTTGATATAAAAGAACACAAAGGACTCAGAGTTAGCTAAGCTCCTCCTTTCAAACATTCTACAAATTCGTCAAACACGGAACTAGGCCGGCGGAGACTGGAAAATAATCAATTAATCAAAGCTTGAAACTTGATGACAGGTTCCGCTGATCTTGGGTATTTGGGAAGGCAAAAGCCAAGGGAAATCGTTCCAGTGTGAGCTCATCTTCAATAAAATGGTAATCAAGTGAGTCCCACGTTCCCAATTTAATTTATTATTTCAACAACTCATTACCCAATTTAGGGTGAAATCAATTTTACAGATTTGAGAACAATGAATTAATTCAACTCAATTGTGATGAGTGTCGGCGAATAGAGTGCAGGAACGTAGGAGAATCAGCGGAACTGATCCGACAAAGGTACCGCAAAGCCGGCGACATAATCAGAGAAGGAAAAATGTAATGTCTATTCATGAACGACCGAGACGCAGAAGCTGAACGGATGGGAGGGACGATCCAGTAAAAGTAGAAGAAAGTTGGGGGAAAAGCTTCGCTAGATGCCTGGCTCTTATTACAAAGCCGCAGAGCATAATGGAGTTAGCGATAGAGATTTGTTGGTAGAGCAGAGGAATCAAGAGTAGACAAAGAAGATTTGGTTAGTGGAATATTGCAAATAGTGGTCGAAGGTGGAATCGACGGTAGGGAAGAAGAGAAGGATCGGATGGGAGGTAGAGTCGATGGGCGGAAGTGTAATCGACAGGGATAGGTATGGGGATTAGAATATAGAAGATATTTGATTTGTCATTTTTTAATGATTGTGATAGTGAGGTGATTACGTGGTATATGTAAGAGATTAAATTTTTATTCTTTATTATTTTTAGAACTCCCACATCACACATTTAACTGTCGACTATGAGAGTTGACTGTCGCATAGGAAAAAAGTAACGAATTTGGACAAAGAGTGATCAATGATGAAATGAAGGTATAAAATTAGTGAACAAGAATGGAATTAAATATTTCTAGTGACTAAACGTGAACCTTTTTAGTAATCTTAGTGGCCAAACTTGAAATTTACCCAAAAAATAGGAAAATCCCCCTACTCAAATTCGTGCTTCGCCCCTGCCAAGCAACATATCAACATTGCATTCAGTCCGATTTGGTGTACCCAAATGTCAATTCGGTCCATTTTTTTAGTATTTTATAAAACTAATGGACCTAAAGACCGAATCGCATTATATTAGATTTGGTATGTTCCAGTCTACGTGACTGATAACACCCAAAACAGTGTTATTTAGCCCTCATATTTATGGTCGTTTTCTGCCATTTCCTGGTCTCATTGGTTGAAGGTCATCAAATGCATCCTTAATTCGTTCATCAAAAAGAATAATGTCATGTTAGGGTGTTTTAGATGATACAAACATTTTAGGTACGAAAAGGGGGTCACAAGTGTAAGATTATGCGCAAAAATGATAGATCACAGCCAGAGCAAGGAGATCATGGCATCAAGATTGCGGCCTCCTGTGCAAAGATCGCGACCGCGAAGATTGGAGCTATGGGTGTGGACTTGAAAAGAAACCACCAAAGGAGGACCAGAGAGTTTTGACAGTTAACTCGCAACTCTCATTGTCCATGTCCACGAAAAAAGAATGCGGCCATGACATCCTGGATTGTGACGGTAATGTTAGGCCGCGAACTTCCCATCCAGCAAGGCATATAAGGTGGCTCCCGAGATCACGGTTTCTCCTTCCAAGATCAATTCCACAATCATCCCTTGTCCAGCCGTGAACTTGCCCAACAACGTGAAGTCTATAAATAGGGGATGACTTCCCTTCACAAGAGAGCTGAAATCACTTGGTGAAATTCTGGTTATGAGAGAGAAGTTAGAGGGAGAAGCTGAAGGAAGGAGAAGAATGAGGAGCCAAGAAGCAACGGAGCTCTCCCCCAACTCAAATATCCTTCTAATTCTTCCTATGTATCTTTTCCCCCCTTTATGGGGTCATAACCTAAGGTACTAGGGGCTTAATTTCCAAACCCTAGATTTAGGTTTTAGAATATAGAAGATATTTAGTTAATGATTTTATGTGTGATTTTATGCTCTCATATGTGTTGATTGTGCTTGGGCTTGTCTTTTCTTACACCGTTCTTGTTTGCCTACCTGGGATTTCAATGAGATGGTATGGAATTCACTTGTTTGGAATGATTGGGTAGATGAATGATTTAGGGAACTAATTGGTGGACGAGGTGACCATCCCCTGCCTATCGAGTGGCCCTCCTAGGTAATGCTTGTGTGATCATCGACATGTCAAACTGTTGTGCAGATCGGTTAAACCCGTTGAAAGGGTTTGGCCGTATCGTTAGTATAGTGAACCCGATCGAGGTGACATTGGGTCAACGCTTTTATCTCTACTTTCTTAAGCTAGTATTTATTATTTGACCTCCAAAACAACCCTGAACTGGAAGCTGCGGCTAGATAACCTCCTTTTCAGGGAAATTCTGGATGTTTAATTTTTTTTTTTACTAAGAAGGAAATTCATCTAATAGTTCTTGCTACTGTAATTTACATCAGTTGGCTCCATATCAAGGTCGATATTGTAACTAGCATCAACATCGTCACTCACTCTTTTTCCAACAATTCGTGCCTACGAAAGGAATATTGAAGTTTAAAAAACTACATAATCATGAGAATCGAATAGATAACAACAAAGTGAAAAGTAGTCTAGGGTATCAACACGACATTGGTCGACCACTATATTAACATCGTCATCTTGATTTATACTTGGCTCAAGATAGGTTAGTTAATACAAGCTGGTAAATCAATTGAATAGCTTGCACAGGGTCACACTTTGTTAGTTTAGTCTTACTTTTCTATTTATATTTATAGTAGTTGTATCTTATGTTATTTTTGTTATCCCACTTTGTATTAGTCAAGGGTTTGATTTTTGAATTTGATTTGTATGCGAAGGAGAGACTCTGTTGAGACAGTATCTCTTGATATGGAGATTGAGAGAATCATTAGAGGTCTTAGAAGAACAACAAGACTTCAAACTCATCCGATGGCGGACAAACAACAACCATCTCAACCTCAGCCTCAACCACAACCGAGGTCGTGGACGATGGGATCCTTCTCAAGGTCGAGTTTGGAGAATGTGTAATCTCTTATTCTTCATCCAACTATCCCCAAAAAAATTATGAGATCAAGTCGGGGACAATTTCTATGCTTCAGAATGCGGTACAATTCCATGGGTTGATGAGTGAAGATGCACATGCTCACATCAAAGCATTTTATGAGCTTACAGATGGTATCAAAGTGAACGGAGTTCCTCAAGAGGCAATTCGACTAAGGGTTTTCCCCTTTACCTTGAGTGGAGCGGCGAATCAGTGGTTGAATAACCATCCACATCATTCTACTACCTCCGGGGCGGATTTGTGTGATAAGTTCTTTGCCGGATACATCCCACCTTCAAAGACGACATTGATGAGTAGCGAGATCAAAATGTTCAGACAAGAGGAAGATGAGCCATTATTCGAAGCTTGGGAAAGATTCACTTCAATTCTTCTTAAGTGCCTGCACCATGGCATAGCTGATTAGCTACAAGTGGAGAGCTTTTATAATAGGTTAACTGGTGAGTCCCAAAATGTGATTGGCGCAGCTAGTGGGGGATATATTTGGTACAAAGACGTAGGCAAATTACAAAGTCTAATTGAAGAAGTGGATCTCAATAGCTATGATTGGGGTGATGGAAGGCGAGGAAAGAGTACAAGGAAGGGTAATGTGCTACAAATTGAAGAACCATCCTCATTGACGGCTAATTTACAAGAATTGACAAAGAAGATTGATCCTGTCGCATCGGCTATGAAGAGTAATAGTAAACAATTGATGAAGCGGGATTGGTGTGGCGACGTCAATCATAACTTGGGAGATTGGAAGACAATGGTAGAAGTATCAATTCAACATACCAATTTTGTTCGAGGTCAAAAAAGACGCAATAATCCATATAGTGCTACCTACAACTCAAGGTAGAGGAATCATCCCAGTTTCCTATAGTTTTCACCATCGGATAGGAAAGCTCCCAGTTTTTCAGTGCGAGTACAGATGCAAGCTCCATTTCAAAGATACAACCCATATTCAAGCCAAGGTCTCTACTCGTATCCAAATTTACCTTCGGATAATCATTTGACAAAGCTTAAAGATATAGTGGGGAAATTCATAAAACCGTCACAAGGAGGTTTGAAACAATTGATAGGTTTATGGAGAATGCCGCAAACAAGTTTTCTACCTTGGAGGCCGGTCCAAGAAATAATCCAACAACACTTCAAAATCTTGAACCACAAGTGTGCTCCGTGGCTCAATCTCTGACGACAAGACCTCAAGGAGCTTACCGAGCGAAACGGAACCTAACCCAGAAGAAGGATGTCATGCGGTAACTCTAAGAAGTGGCCGATCATTGAAGGAAGTTTCGAGCCCAACACTTCATGCACCCTTGATGGAAGTTCAAATAGAGGCTACTTAAGAAGAGAAGCTTGTTTAAGAGGAAGCAATAGTCCCCACCCATATCAATATCGAGAAAGAAGATATAACTATGAAACCTCAAGTACCCCAATACTTTCCAAAGTCACCTCTTTGTCATATACTTCTAGATAGAGATTCTTCAATTCTTTCTTTACCTATTTGAGTTTACATTGTACCACATAAAGAGGGTTACCTCTTACAGTAACTTCCCGTGACTGCTTCCATTGTGCAATGGGGGAACTGATCAATCCAGGCCACATTCACTAAGGCTCAATCCAACTTCTTAGAGATAGGATTTGAATCTTGGTTATTCAACCATGTATAGATAGGAGCATATGTCCTATGATTTACTAGTTCTACACCATTTATCCAGCTACCAAAATCTGTCATGCTAGCAGTAATGTATCTCTGGTTTGATGTTTCCTCTAGCTTTAATACAATTTTGAAATCAGCACCAACTATCCATGCTTGTAGCTCTACTTTCAATCGCATAATTTCCTCATATGTTTTTCGTCTTTCACTTTCATCATTTGATGCCTAAACACTCTCCAACTGGTCAATAAATTATTGTGTGCACAAAATTTTTACTCAGCTTCAGAACCCTTAACTTGCATTCTGGTGAGCAGAATAACCATATTCTACTAAAATCATAATCCACATAATTCATATATCTTTCCCAACCATCAAAACACCTTCCACTCTCTCTTATGCTTTCGCCTCTTGTATCCTAGTTTTTGCAAGATTTTAATAAAATTCTACCTCTTCAAGAATTTATTAAACCCTCGAACATTCTAAAATAAGAAAATAATCTTGACGAAGAGGAGCGAACCCCTTACTTCTTTCCTTCTTTCGCAGGAGCTCCCTGTAAATTTATCACCCCTCGTTATTCAAAACCACTTAAAACACAAAATTTTGAATGAGATATATGTAGCAAACTTGTTGGGCTAGATTGAGTGGACTAGATTCTAGGACGGGCTCCATTGACCACTCTCTAAAACTCTTCTTCTGGTGACAATCTAGTTGAACTCATCACCACTTTCAATAAAGCTCTCTCTAGATTTTGCCATTCAATTCGACCAAAAGAATTCTCCTCTGCCATGCATAACATTGTATCTAGGATTCAGGATTGGACAATCATATATCACACACTGCCTCTAGCTGTGAATCTACTGAGTCTGGCGCTATGGTTACTTTCCATTTGTTGACGTGATAAAAAGATAACGATTTATCTGTTATATTAGTTCATGAATTTTTTTACTATTATTTTGTTTAAAATCTAATATTTGCCTATTATATTATTTTAATCCATCAAAATACTCAACACACAATCAATGTTCTTTTCAATAATTAACGTAAGCAATATATATTGTTGAGTTAGGTAGCCGGGTGAAATTCGGGGTACCACATACCTTGAATATGAAAACGCTATTTAGAACTCGAATTAGCAGGATTTTTGGGCATGATACTATACCCTAACCCTTAATGAGTGAACCCTAGGTCCTAATTATCTAAATCATAAACTATAAACCCTAAGATGGTGCATTAATTTTTTTTGCCTATATTTAGACGAATCATAACCGTCGATTATTGTTTCTAATTAAATTGATCTTGGAGTATAAGATTTAGAGAATTCAGACCTAGTTTTGATCTTTAAGGGTTAGATTATAGTATCATGTCCGAAAGATCAGTCCATCCAAGTTCTAGATAGCGTTTTCTTACTCAAGGTATGCGGTACCCCGGATTTCACACTGGGTACCGTAGAACTCCCATGTTGAGTTAATACATTTAATCAACGATTATTGATTTGTTATGTCTCTTATAGGTTTATGTTGAAAATTTTCAGCATATATCATATACCCATGAATGATTGTTCAATTATCTAGTTTAGACTCACCTTGACGACGTAGGTTTATAAACTCTGAATGTAATACGTTATGACATGATTTCTTAATCATAATACTCGAATTTATTATCTTATACAATATCTGTTAATCGGTAATTTTCAAAATTGGGAGTAACTACGTTATGAGACGATTTCTCAATCATACTAATCGAATTTATTATCTTATACAACATATGTTAACCAGAGTTTCTCAAAATATGTTAACCAGAGTTTCTCACAATTCGGAGTAACTTTCAATCAATGGTTATTGACCATTGGTGAAGATGTTTGATCATTGGATAAATTTGGTTTATCTTAATTTAAAGAAGTTGACATATTGTCCAGATTATCTCCTTTGATCTGGTCCTTTAAAAATTGATTCAAATTTCTAGAAACATTGTAATATTTTTCTAGACCGAAGCTAAATTAATATTATGCATGTCTCGCTATTGCTAATATTGAAAGGATAAAGGTGTCCTCTCTAGAATACCTAAACCGTAAATTAGAAAATGGCAAATTAGTAGCACCATTATGTATTTGAATAAAACATACGGACTTTTTTACTCTTCACTCCATCATATCAACTTCATTCTACACAATTAAAGAGAACAAATTAGACATGTTTCCACAAAGATAAATAAGATTAGTTGCTTAGAATATTAAATATACTACGAAAATTAATTATATGCGCGTGGACGGATATCCATGGAACGAGTATAACTAAACTCAAACCAAACCCGAACCCGGACCAAAATCCTTCAACACAGATTATACCTGCATTGACCGAATTGGGTCGGATAGGTTACCCATGAGTTCGGATTTTATTGCTATCCATAAGTGTAACTAGTGACAAAAACTTTGCCGACAAAATGGATGGCACACCATATAAATGTATGTGTTCGTATCAATGATCTCATAATCACTATCGCTCTGTTTGGAAAGATGCGTAATTAGGAGGGGGGGAGCGAAATCCAGGCGTAAATTGCCTTCCCGATGCGTTTGCCCCTGTTTGGCAAACTTTTGAACGGTAGGGGGCGGAAGATACGAGGTGCAAATATACTGTTCCAGCAAGTCCCCCCCCCCCCCCCCCCCCCCCCCCAAAATTTGGGCGGAAGTGGAGAGAGAAAAGCTTGGAACGTTTAACACTTTTTCCTGAATTTTTTCTTCCACGGCAACTACAGCAAGCGACCATCTCTTCCCCGTTAGATCTTCAACCATTCTCAACGGCGACGTTGATTGTCAATCCGGAATCTGGTGGTGGATCCCTCTATTTCTCCCTACCGGCGGCGGCTCCCTCTGTTTCTCCCTACGTCGGCGGCGCCCTCTGTTTCTCCCGACCGGTGGCGCTCCTCCATACCGGCGGCGGCGCCCTCGTTTTCTCCGTACTGCCGGTGGGAGAGAGTCGGAGAGGGAAAGACAGAGGATTTCTCCGTTGCGGTCGATTATTTTGATTGAAAGGATTGGGGAGAGAGAGAAAGGGAGAGAGAGGCGGAAAGAGGAAGCTGAACGTATGATTGAGAAAGAAAAGGATATGCGAGTGGAAGAAAAGAAAAAGAAAAAAATTAAGTTTCCAATTTTCTATTAATTTTTTTAAATATTATTAATTAATACATCTATCATACCAATTTGCACCCTCCTACTTTTTCTTCCAAACAACGATTTACCCCTCAATTGGCACCCACTTTTAATTTACTCCCTCATCAAATTTACATCTTAGTTTGCACCCTCCTCAAATTTGCACCCCCTCGTTGTCAAACGGAGTGTATATGTATTTAGCCATCAATCGCTAGCTTGCCCTTGCCAACCATATGCAGGCCCGGCCCAGGCCCTGTGCTGGTCAGACCCACAGCACAGGGCCTCAATTTTATTGGGGCCTCATAATCAATTTAAGTCTGGAGGCCCACAGAATCCATAGAGTATGGATGCTACATTGGGCTCGCCACACAAACCCTTAGTCCGGAGGGCCTCAATTTTATTGGGGCCTCATAATCAATTTAAGTCTGGAGGCCCACAGAATCCATAGAGTATGGATGCTACATTGGGCTCGCCACACAAACCCTTAGTCCGGAGGCCCCGTTGGGATGGCGAGGCCCATACTTGAACCCTTTGGGCTGGCGAGGCCCACACACACAAAAACCCAAAGTACAAAGGCGCAGGAGGAGAATCGAACCGTGGACCTATCATTTTCATCAAAATAAGACGCAACCATTAAGCTACAGCTTGTTTGTTGAATCAAAACTAACAGTTAGGTATTTAATCTTCTTCTCTTTTCCCAAAATTCTCAACTTCCCAAAAATATCCAACGCCTAAATATGAATTGTACACACCCAATTCTAATTATGTCAACCCGAAAAATTGAAAAAGTTAATTTCTAAGCGTAGATAATATTATTATTTTCCAATCATTTTATGAATTTATCATTTTTATTATTATTTAGTAATTTTATTTTTAAATAATTTATGAAAAAATATTTTGGGGCCACATTTTAAATTGTCGAACAGGGCCTCCAATTATCATGGGACGGCTCTGACCCTATGTGGCTGTAATTATTCCATCTCATTCTTGCTAATTAATTATATATTGTAATTATTCTCAGTTCCATTCATCGAGGCTTAAGCTAGAGAAATGATGAGAACAATGTCGTCAAAATATACTTTTTATGTAAAAGCGAAATTATGGGTAAAAGAGAAAATGTAAAAGGAAAATGTAAAAGCGTAATTTATTTAAAGTATTATAAGTAATCATACAATCACATGCTATGTATATTAGCTATCATCAATTATCTAAACACAAAATTTTTTTGTCAGACATTTTAAATATTTTATTAGAACTTTTTTTGTGATAGATGATATAGAATTGAAATTATTTATTATTAGTGATAAATTCACTTCTATATACATTGACAGAGCCAGGTGAAGGATTGTGTGCTCCATAAACCACAGTGGAATATAGTACACATTAAAATGTTGGATATTTAAGGCAATAATTTTAAGACAATAATTTTAAGACAATAATTTTACCATAGAGACATATATTGCATTTAAATATATTTGGACCTCATTAAACAATATTTTTTGCTATGCCACCGGTATTTTATATGTCTTTTATGTTATAGATCATGCATGGTTCTATCAACGGTTAACATATGATTCTATAACGGTTAATCACTGAACCATCAGCCACTAATCTTTCTAATTCAGCATTTGATCGGTTTCTAAAAATAGAGAGAATGACAAATCAAATTAAAGTTGTTACGTCTTGTACACATAGATCCGGCCTGTAAATCCTCAAATCTCTTTTAGTATTCTAAAATTATGTAAATTGTTATTCTTATAACATTTATTCGATTTTTTCCAAAGGTATCAAACTTGCAACACTTTAGCATATCTCATATAGAAAAAGTATGTGAAAGATGCATGGTTTATAATGAATAATCAAACCTTAATTTACAAGATGCAATTTTAGTTGAAACGAAAGAGTTTTTATAAGAATTCGAAAGTTAAATCTGCTTGATATAAAGCAGTACTCGGTGTCACCACTCACCACGATGCGCATATGATTGATTATTTTCCTTCTCAGAGATTTTATGACAGATCATTTACAACCCAAGTGATCAATAAAAAACATGCGTAGATTGAGAAATTTTATTATAATTATTATATTTTGAGAACTTTTTTCTTCACAACTAATGTTTTTGGAAAATGTCCATTATAAAATGGAGGGAGGGCTAGGAAATAGGAATCGCCATGACTCAACCAAGCCCAACCCTATTGGCGGAGCTAGGTTAAGGATTGTGGGGTCCATGGACCCCACTTGGAAAATAAATATACATTAAGAATTGTGGATTTTTAAGGTGGGATTACTAAATTTAGAACTACGGACCCCCTCTTTCCGAGACAATGATTTTACTATCGAGTCAAACTTCGTATTTGGTTATGTTTGGACCCCACTAAATTATATCTCTGTCTACGCAAATGCCCAACCCACTTGAAAATTCTCGTCCTGCATGGCCACTAAGTAGTCCATGGAATTATCTCACATCTTCTGATTTATAGTAAAAAAAATTTCTTTTATTGCTAAGAATGGAAATTCATCAAGAGAAGCAAATTCCGACCCGCATAAATGTGTCGGAAATTTCTAAGAACAGTTGAGACAAGTACACAACTCCATCAACTTCAGCGCTGGCGCCAACATCTACAATGAAAAGGTTGCCGACAAATTAGTCATCAGTTCATCATCTGTTCATCTACTTTGTGGGTTGATTAGGATGTATAGCGCGCAGGAAAAGATTTTAAAAGAAAGATTTGCTGCAGAAATAACTGGGTCTGTTCACTTCCCCTTTGGACCTGGTTGACTATCTAGCTAGTTTCTTCATGAAAGGGATAGAGAGGACTTAGTGGTCGTTTGGAAGTTGTGATTTCAAATATTGTATTGAGCTAATTTGTGTATATGTGAGATTAAGTCGTTTTTTTTTTTTTTGCTTATATTGAACTAGAATAGGAAAAAATCCAAAAGTACCACTGTTTTAAAAAAAATTTCCAAAAATACCACCCAACCCCAAAAAATTCCAAAAATACCACCTTTTTCAAAAATCGCCACCTCACCCTGCGGTTTACACGAAAACCGCTGGGCGGGGGCACGGTTTACTATGCAAACCGCTGGGCTAAGGGGCGGTTTTGGAAACCGAACCAAACCGCTGGGAGGGGCGGCGGTTTTGGACCAAACTGCCACCCCACCCAACGGTTTGGTCCAAATTTTTTTTCCGATCAACTCCTAACTTCGGCCGAAACTTTAAACGAACGTAACTTTGCACTTGAGTATCCGATCGTAGCGATTTTCTTGTGAATCCGAATAACTTTTCGAGATCTTGCAAGCCGCAAACGAAGTAGTGCAAAGTTATTCGGATTAAAAAAAACAGTGGTACGATCGGTTTGGTCCAAAACCGCCGCCCCACCCAGCGGTTTGGTCCGGTTTCCAAAACTGCCCCTTAGCCCAGCGGTTTGCATAGAAAACCGTGCCCCCGCCCAACGGTTTTCGTTTAAACCGCAGGGTGGGGTGACGATTTTTGAAAAAGGATGGTATTTTTTGGGATTGAGTGGTATTTTTGGAAAAATTTTTTTAAACAGTGGTACTTTTGGATTTTTTCCACTATAATACAAGTATTTACTTTTTGGAGGCCCCACCACAATCACTCAAAATTGAGGGATTATCAATCTCTAATTTTTGTTGAGATTCTCCACAATCACTCAAAATTAACTTTTGTAGTTTTGTAGCAAAAACACTATCTAAACCTCCAAACAATATATTTGCCTAATACATCAATTGATTCAATACATCAAATGATAATACACTAATTGTCTCAATACATCAATTTGAAAAATCACAACTTCCAAACAACCCCTTAGTTGTTTGGCGGAGAGAGATCGACCTCTCTTTAATTCTGGCAATGAACAGCAACCAAGCAGTACTGAGGGATTAGGTAAAGGGCATTCATTGTTATCACATCAGCATCAAAGACCGGATCTACAAAATCCGAATCTCAATCCCTACCGAATTACCCAGCTTTAATTACTTTATATATATAATCACATGAGACCCCATTCTGCTACTGTAGTAAAGTTTTTTAATGTTTAGTAGGAGTGGAAAAACTGAGAGAAAAATGCTTCTAATCGTCGATCATAACCAGGCTTCAATAAGTTTTACACGTTACCTTCTTTCTTTCTCACAACTATATCACTTTACCATGATTGAAGGCCTAGACTGATTAGTACCAATAGCACTAATATACATCAATTTTTGTATATCATATACGGATTCCAATTCCGACATGTTTTGACAGATATTTCCTGTTCTAATTCAGGGTGGAGCGGATAAAATCCAATATGTGCTGCTAGGGCGGATAACACTTCATTTCCGCCAAATCTTCCTTCAACTTCTGCTGGCCATCGCGATAACACTTCATTTCCATTCATTGAGTTTATTTCTACCATATAAAATACAATTTGTTAGGTGGTTTTAACTTTTTCTTAGCACAAGATAAAAACCTTGTGCCACATACATGAGTTTATGATATAATCCGACCCTTTACAAGGTACGAGATAAGGTGGGTTAAGAATTGTCGGACGGGACAGAGCACGAATTTAACACTAGTAGTCCCCAACTCAACTCATTATCATTCCTATACTAAATAATAATAATAATAATAATAATAATAATAATAATAATAATAATAATAATAATGACGGCCTACTGTGCTAATTATCTAATTATTTTTAAAAAAGCCAACAAACTCATCATTGTCATCAAAGGCATGTAGCTATTAGCTAAAGGCCAAATGCTAAGACTATATGTAGGTCGTTAGCTAGGCTTGCTGGTTGCAGATAAGATAGGGGTAGGAATGCCAATGAATCCAAGGGCTTGGTTTAATAATGATCCACCTAAGAAACTATCTTTATTTGTTATGACTAGTTATAGACACACTATTCATCTTAGTATATGGTATATTAGCAAAAATTTGGGAGGAATCTTTGGAGTGTAAAGAGGTTACCTCGGGTAACCTAAGTTCACAAGCTTTTTTATAGTTATAAGTGAACTCCACGATCTAGTAACATGATTATCCTATGGAAATCCAACAATTGACGACATCGAGTTTGGCGTGCTTTTTTGTGGCAGTCTGTATCATTTTGGTTCGTCATTTTGACAGAGTGTATTCATTTGATTGGAGTACTCTCTTGTTTGTTAGTTTTGTAGTGGTTCGTTGCACTACGTAGTTCTATCTTTTAACGTAGGTTCAGTCCATAACTTTTGTCCTTCCTTAGGTTAGCAGTCGCGAATTTTGTCCAAATCGCACTTGTGATAATTCAGATTATCAATAAAAAGGATTCAACACGCACATTAGGTGTTTGCAACATGCCTCGTTCACTTTGCCCCACGTAAGTATAATAGAATTTTTCTCATATCGTGACAAAAAATCTCTCTTATCATTGGATTGTCTTCTGATTGACCTTTTTTTTTGTTCTACTTTGTAATTTTACTTGTAAAAATCTTGCATATATCTTTGTATCATGCTATTTCACTCGTGAGATAACTTTCCAAATAAAATAAAACAGTTGGGAGGAACGAAAGGACAAGACAGATAGATATCTTGCTTGCTGAGCCTGAGACCACCAACTCTTACTAAAAATAGCAGCCACAAAACAATCAATTTTTTTGGCATTTTCTTATTGGTACCTTGTGGTGGATTAACTTTCTTGCCACTGTGAATTAAATGCATTGATCATGACTGCCACAACAGTCCCTTTCTTCAACTTTTCTAGTGTTTGTTTCCCTGATATTGCTAATTCAACTATGAGGATTAGACCTTTTGCAAAGAACCAAGTACGGATATCCCCTCAACCAGCTCCTTAATGCGCTTAGAGTTGCAAATTACAAAGTACAAATAGCAAATAAACGAGTTATTAAGTGCAGGAAGTTCATTAATGCCGCTATTATGCATGATGAATTAGGACATCAAGCAAAATATAGCCAAAAGAAGCTAACCCAAAGTGTGGGTGGGGGGGGGGGGGGGGACAAAGGCACAAAAAGGGGATAAATGGAAGAATAAGAAGAAAGAAAACATGTTTTTTAAGATTTACACACTATTGATTCTAGTTCCAAATTCTAATTTAGCTGATTGCTCGATGTACGTCGTACGATACTTTTTTACTTTCTACATCTTCGAGCCTAACGTGATTAATAGTATACGCTAATCAGAATAACTTTTTGATCAATTTCCAAATTTATGTGAAAATTGTTAATAGTATACCAACAGCCCTCATATACCTTCATAACCATAACCATGAAGTTAGCAAACTTCCCCATTAGCATGATTTCAATGCTAGAATGAGGTTAAGCAAATGAAATTTACACCAAATTAAACCCAAAGCTCTAATCGATTTGGGTTGTAAGTAGGAGATATCGACCTGCAAACTCCCAGTATATATGATGACCCGGAACCCAATTGGCTTAAGAACTATGTATATACATCCATGAACATTTCCTCGAAATTCATCCACGTACACCTTCTTTCTCTTCCTCAACCCACCTCCTTCTTCTCGACCTCGTTGTTCATAATTACAATCATGAACCGGACGTCGAGTAAAGCAGTCATGATATTAGCAAACAGTACAGTATATATTGTTACTAAAAATAAGACGGCGAGCCACAAAGTAAAACACAATCACTTTTTACGGCATTATTGTGTCTAGGCCACAAGCTAGCTAGCTAGCTATTAGAGGAATGAATTAATGATAACTTCCTTTAACTTTTTCTTCAGTTTCCCCATGGAGTTGCCAAGTTTATCAATTACCCACAATTTGCTTGCTTAATATGTGGGTTAATTAATTAGGTGCTTCTCCTGAAATATCGAGTACTTGGACGATATTACTTATATGTACAACTTTCATATCTCATGAATTATAACGACATCATAAAACTCCATGTATAAAACGCAAAGGAAAACAGTAGAAATGAATGGACAAGAGAAGATGAACAAGTTTTATTTTCAAGTAGTACTCGATTACCATGAAACCACCCACTAAGCAAGAAAACAAACATGCAAGTGGACATCGAGCAGTAGAGAAACTCAACACAGCTGATAGCTGGTGATATTGCTGAAGCATTTGCCATTAATTCCTCATTTGCCTTCCCACTCATGACTCGCCTTCAGTTTCCCCCTCTGACTTAGCTTCCACACAAATTAATTAACAACAAAGTGATTATGCAAATGAAACCACCGACCAAAACCCAGATAATATATGAAGCTTAGCCGTTCCTCATTTGCCTTCCGTTAGGCAAATGAAACCAACGCCCAAAAAAACCCAGTTGAAACCTGGCCCGTGAAAACGAGGAAATTAAACAACTACTGTTTGTAATCCTCGATCAGTATCGATCGAAACCCTTATGCTTTCAGTTTACGCTTTATCACACTCATAGAGGCAGCGAGGCAACTGCTATATGTAGCCTTTTCTCTCTACTCGATCGATCGATCGGAAAATTTACTAACCTGCAGTACTTGTCTCGCTGCAGGAGCTCTCACACAGCAACTGCTCCAAGAAAGCAGCTCCAAGATCTTCAAACTCCACCACTTCCTCCTTTTTAAGATGCTGCTGATTCGATCGGCCTGTCTCAACCGGCAGCGGCCTCTTCTCTCTCTTGCTCCGGCCGAGTGCCTTCCGCTTGATGTAATGCGACCTCTTGAGCGCCTGAGCAGGGGAAGAATATTCCTCGAATATGCTGCCGCCGCTGCCGCAGCCTATCTCCCTGAGGGACCTGCTGACCTCATCGACGGGGAAGTTGAGGACGGCCTTGGTTCCCTGGAGGGACAGCGCCGCCTGGTCGTAGGCCATCGCCGCCGCCTCTGCCGTCTCGAACGTCCCCAGCCACACCCTCACCCCGTGGCGGGTCGAGTCCCTTATCTCCGCCGCGTACTTCCCCCACGGCCGCCTCCTCACCCCTCTGTACGCCGCCGCCTTATCAACACCTCCGCCACCTCCTGCTTTCTTACTGCTCATGAGATCTGCAGAGGAGGAGGAGGAGGAGGAACAAGGTGAGCTGCTGGGTGGGAAGAGCTTCCTTTCTTCGTCGGCGGGAGGAGGAGGAGGAGGAGAAAGCGTTGCCTGGGAGTAGTAGTAATACTGTTGCTCCCCCATTTGCCGGTAGTCGGATCGATTTGTGTGTTCCGGTGGTTTGGATATGGTAGATCTCTTTTCTACAGACTTTGGGTAATTTGTTGTCTTCAGAGAAAGAGAGGTTGATGGTTAGATTTACTAAATGGTTTATTGTCAATTTGTATCACCAGCCATCACACGAAGCAATAATAACACCTAAAAAATGTCAAGTAGTAGTGTTAGATTTCATTTTTATTTTCATTTTATGGTATTACAAGAAATATCTATTTCTGGACAGCCACAGACCACTCATCGGCACACACATAAACAAACCTAAAAAGAGTACAGACTTTAAACAATAAATGTTGGGTAAATACAATTTAATATCCAAACCTTTCATTTTAAACAATATATAGCCAAACCATTTAAAAATAATTTAATATCCAAATCGTCAACTTTCCATCCGTTTGACCGTTAGTTGACACTTCAAAAAAGCTTTGTTTAGGGGAAATTGTCACAATACAACTTTGTTTTCTTGTTTTGGCATTGCAGATGACTGAATATTTAGATATTCTATATCATCATGGTGGAGTCATGGACTTCTCGTGTTTGGAACCACGATATGTTGGTGGTTTTTCAGAGAAGATATCGATGGATATTGATGAAGTGTCGTACTTCAAACTTTTTTGAAGTGTCAACTAACGGTCAAACGGACGGAAAATTGACGATTTGGATATTAGATTGTTTTCGAAAAGGTTTGGCTATTATATTGTTTAAAATGAAAGGTTTGGATATTAAATTGTATTTACTCATAAATGTTTATTTGAAAAAGAAAAAAAATATATATTACAAAACAATCACTCAAAATTTTATGAATAATAAGACAGAAGCCCTAAGTATTGTATTATTAAAGTCCCCAGCATTTATAAAATAACTAATGGCAATACTAATTAACCCTTCAGGAGGTTAGCAATGCATCACATTCCACCAGTCAACTATTCTTTTTTTCTCAATTTGCTGGTAATCATATAGTACTATGTTTGGAAAAATAAAGGATTTAATAAAATTAACCCCTTACCCATACTTTATTTATATATATATATATATGGTGGCTACTTCGGTGCACTCACTTTTTTGGGTGCACTCAGTGCACCCATCTCTAAAAGTGTCCATAATACATCAAATTTTGAACTTTAATTAGTACTCTCAATCTAACATGATGATATGGCATAATCATCATTCTGAGCATGCGATTCATGTCAAAATGCTATCAATTGTTGCTTATGATTTTATGAACAATAAGCACATGAATTTGAAAAAAAAATCATTTAAGATTTACTTTAATTTGAAGTATTTAGGATTTAGAGGTTTAGGGTTAGAGTTTAGGTTTACAGTTTGGGATTTTGCATCGGGATTCCAAATTGAATGTTAAGGGGTTAGGGTAATAGATTGATTTGTTATGATTTTATCTCATATCATCATGTTAGATTGAGAATACTAATTAAAGTTCAAAATTTGATGTATTATGGACACTTTTAATGATGGGTGCACAAGTAAGTGCACCGAAACAGCCACCCCATATATATATATCAAATATTATTGGACCACAAGCCCAATTGAGCTTTTATGGCAGTTTGTGCACTGATACTGTTACATATATAGACATAGTGGTGTTCCGCAGGTTTTTTTTTTTTTTTGCCACGTGACGTATACAAACTTACTTCCAACTAAGAGTATATAAACCTCGATTTTGTTCCAAGGGAATTCACTCACTAGATTTATTTACATTTCTAAATACTAAACATATGTATTGGCTTCTATAGTGCAAATGAGTGCATATTACACACTTAACTCTAAATGTAAAGCTAAGATATCAAATTTTAATTGGTAACATTAGTATAATATATTGATATCATATAGGACCACAACTAATCAATGCATTGCTTTAAGCCCAAATTTTTAATTTTGAACCCTAACCCTAAACCTCAAATGGTAAACCCAAACATTAACCCTAAATTTCTAAATACTAAATCATTCAAATCAAAGTAAGCATTGAATGATTTTTGTGCAAATTCATGTGTTTTCTTGTCTGTCATATCACAAGTGACAGTTCACATCGTTAACATGAATCACCTCCCCAAAATGGCAATTATAAGGCAAGTGCATACTTTTTTTTTTTTTTTGCCAATAGCTAACTTGCATTATCTAGAAAAAGATAGAATGTTTACATCGTAGAAATCGGCCAAAGGCAAAAATCAAACCCCGAAATACCAATATATAGGACACAATGAGAGGGCTTTCTTAGCAACCAAATGGACCACCCGATTGCTTTGCCTACCTATAAATCGGACTGCTAAATCAGACATCTGTTGTTTCCAACCATTAATCTCCTGGAGAATATCACCGCCTCTAGCATTCATCGTAACATCACAACAAATCTGATCCACGACGACCTGCGCGTCCCCAAGGAACTCCACTCCCTGAATACCATGCATTCCACACCATCGAATTGCATCTTGAAACGCTTGGAGTTCCACCAGGTAAGGATTCACCATACTCTCATATCTAGAACCCATCACAAAAACAATTGACCCCATGCCATCCACTATCACCATCCTCACCGCACCATGAGACTCAACATGCACAACATCATCAACATAACAGTGAAAAGGGGAAGAAGGCATCACCGGAGGAGATAGAGGAGGCTGCGGGAGCTGCTCGACCTTGAATCCTCCCTTCCACACTCTGCCACTCTTAAACCTGTAGATTGTACTGACGTAAAAGAGCTGAAATCGTGTACTGAATGTCGTCGAAGGAAGCCCAGTTGTGAGCTTTAATATGCGACAAAGGAAGGAAACCAAATCCATATTACGATACGGAGCAGCATTCTGCTCAAACCATCAACGTTGGAACAAGGCAAAATTAATCTCCGGGGAACCCTGCCTAGACTACATAAGACCCAAACCTTCCCACAGCTCTCTAGCCACGCGGCGGTGGAGGAACAAATGCTCAATGGTTACACACTCACCCCATCACACCAGACAACGTGCGGGGACAGCACAGCCCTTCTCTCGTAGCGCTTCCATCGTCGGTAAAATGCGTAACATAACTTGCCACATGAAAACCTTGAGTTTTGGGTGGAATAGAATAGCCCCAAACCCTTTTCCAGAATGTAGAATCAAACCATGAAACCTCTTCCTTCTATCCACGACCACAGTGACTAAGTCGAACACCTAAGTGATACCCCAACTTTACTGTATATTCCCCTGAAGAATCTGCTTCCCTGACCAGCCTGTCTGGCACAGCATCACGAGGCAAGGGAATCCCTAGAATTCTTTGCACACACTAGGTGGAAAACATTGGTCAAGACAATCCTTACACCACTCGCCTTACTCCTCATCAAACAAAGTATCCACTATCTGATTCGGTTGAAGCAACACAACATGAGGTGGCAGAGAACCGGGTTGAATACCCGAAATCCAGCAATCCTCACGTATCCTAGTACTTTCCCCCTTGCTTATATGCCAATGGATCCCAAATGACAACAATCGACGACCGGCGATAATACTCCTCCACCCCCAAGATGGTTGTGATCCGCTTCCAGCCTCCAAGAAATGAGAATGAGAATAATACTTGCCTTTGTGAACCCTAGCCAACAAACAGTTAGGTTCAGCAAGTAACCACCATCCGATTTTCGCTAAAAGTGCTTGATTCATAATCTCAAAGCGTCTAAAACGCAGTCAGCCATCAAATTTACTACGACACAAGTTCCTCCATGAGACTCAAGGAATTCGATTGCCCCCTGTTTGATTACCCCACCAGAACCGAGCCATATGACGATCAAGCTTCCGACAAAGGGTGTGAGGAAGTAAAAAGCACGCCATAGCATATAAAGGCATTGTCGCAGCCACCTATATTTGAGCAACGTCTCTTTTGCCTCCCACGAAAGGTGCTCTGTTTCCATCCCTGTAATTTTTCAAGCAATTTTTCCTCACTGAAACATAATTTCTCCATTTTTGACCTGTGAACTAGGGTAGAAAGACACAAATACTTATTTGTACCCCCACAACACCAACCCCTAATATCGTAGCCATCTCCTAACTTTCCACCTCATCGATACTTTTGCTAAAAAACATGGTAGATTTCTCCAAATTCACTTTTGACCATTTAAATGCTGATACTCTTGCAAAATCGCCACCAGTTTTGCACATTCCTGGTGGGAACTGCTGAGAAACATGTAAGAGTCGTCCGCAAAGAACAAGTGGGATATGACTGGACATGAGGAATAGATTTTAACTCCCGCCATTGTTAGTTATAGCAAATGATCCATTCGCGATTAATGGGGGTACATGCGAGAGAAGATGAGGCAATTATGTATAGTCATAGTACCTAAGCCTTTCTCATCAATGGTTATTCTTATCCAATTGTTATAAAAGTTGTAGGACAAGTAAAGCGGTTTTAAAATTTATAGTCTTTTCGTAACTTATTTACATGTTCAACTGAAAAATCGAAACAAAATTCAAAGTGTAGCCAAGATTCGATGATTTTTCTTTTTCTTTTTCAAATTGATGGTCATTGGGGTTGGACCAATAACTTCGACTGCAGCAGATTGTACCACTTAAATGGGCTCAATTGGTGGTTGGGATGACTGATGAGCAAAGGCACGTACGTAGGACTCTTCCACACAAACCAGGGAGCTTGATATGCGTTGTTGATGTGGTTCGTGAGTCATCAATAGTTTATTGGAAAACTATTAAGGATTTTGGAGGGACGATTGTCATTGGCTTTTGGTTCAAACGAGGCTACACTCCAAACAAATTCCAATTGCAATGGATGAACATGGAGTAGATACGTTCCGTAACCATATATAACCAAATTACCATCGGCCAAATTAACCCACCTTATCCTTCTGGAAAGTCTATAATTCTTTCCCCTTAATTTTTAACATACGATTTCTCATTCGTGTTAAGTCGGAATTTAAATTTTTTTTGCACGGTTAGATCAGATTAATAGTGATCTTCAAAATGATAATCACTTTTATATATATTTCGAACAAAATAATTGAGCAATTTTTTACCAGTCTATACCATATGGTATAACTTGTATTGAAATAAGAGCATACCATATGATATGAAAAGCTTACCATGATGGTATGAACATACCAAGACTGTAGGATGGTTGAATGCATGATAGTAGGAGTATACTAACTGTCATTTACGACTTTCAACATTGTGTACCACAAGATACCACCCTATACCAAGGTGGTATTGTGTGGTATTTTTTGGTCCTATATTTTGTTCACCCATAAAATTGTATATCCAATAGATCATGATGAACTCGTTCCGCCTGTGCAAAATTTTTCAAGAATAATTTAAAAACGAAGAATATACCATATGGTATCCAGTTGGGAAAGAGAGGCATGAAATTTTGTTTCCAAAAAAATATTGAAAATGGATCTCATTTTGTACAGCACAACGAACTCGTTCCATCTTTGCAAAAAAAAATCTAAGTTAAAACAAAGAAGATATGAGCCGATTAAGAAAACAAGGGAAAATAAAATGTCTTTAATTCTTCACCATTAGATCTGGATTATCTGGATCCACTTAAAAAGAAGGGTACATATTTAGTTACTGATGGGCGTATAACCATGGGTTATGCACCGTATCCGGAGCCGATGAACAGACAGTAGTCAAATAATAATTAACGAATTCTCTCGTTTCGATATTTACTATTATTTAGACTACTTTTGTTATATATTAATTTATGTTCAAACCGTAAAAAAAAGACATTGACAAAGCAGAAAATAAATTAGATTTAGGTCACAGTGATTCCCCCTACTAGTCAGATTAATGATATATGACTCTCTAATTCGTTTTCGCTCTTATTTATATTGCAAAATGTCATTTACCAGTTAAGAATTTCGATTGAGACATAGAAAACTCTTTTGAATAGACTGTCTAGAGGGATTCTATCTTCACTAAGACGTAATATCAAGACAGTTTTGAACTATGCTTCCTAAATTAGGCAAGATTCTCACCTAATACAATGCAGCAAATCGACTCATTCTCGTGCAGTCGATTCCCTACTTCCAATCAATGGTGCTATATTAACCTAATAATTTATTCCTCTTCTAAGTTAAGGCATGAATTGAAAGAATGTGATAAAGGCTTAAACAATTCAATGGTTAGGCACCAATCATATATAATCATAAGTTCAAACAAATAAGATCATCATACAATCATCTATTCAAAAATCATAACTAGTGTTCCTCGTACCCAAGCAACAAGAGGAAGTTAATTCATGGAGGGTGAGAGAATGAACACAGAAGAGGAAGAAGAAGGAGCAATCTTCATGGCAAAGACCTTGATAGGTCCTTCCCAGTCGTCTCCTATGGTGAAGAGCTACTTGTTATAAACGCGCTGCTACGGATCGGGAAATAGCCGGAATCGACAAAGCAAGAATACGAAAGCGAGAATCGAAAACACAGACACACGATTTACGTGGTTCACTAACACGATGTGTGTTAGCTACGTCCACGGGCGAGAGAGAGCCAATTTCACTATATCGAGGAGATTACAGATTACAGAGGAGTATGAGAAGTATTTATAGTACTTCTCCGTGTGGGTCTAAACCTAATCAAATCAGGCAAAGGAAACGCCCCCGCACCCCCACCGGGGCGTTGTCCCTGGACCCCACTCGCTGACCGGGCAGCGAGACCCCCGATTACCAGTCGTAGCGGCTGATAATCCGATTCAAGTCATATCAACACTACTGAAAAATGCTCTTTCTCTGGACTCTAACTCAATATTTAGATATTTTTCTTATCTAGCCTCCCCCCAACTAGAAAACCTAATTTGCCTTAAATACTACTGAAAACTAGGCTCGAACACGACTGTGGCCATGCCAGTGACCCTAGTTATGTTCAACTCGTTAATTGTTTTTCTTATTTGTTTCTTCAATTCATTAACCAATCATCATGACCTGAGCGTGTAAGAGGTTAAAATGCTTAACTATCTCTTTCCCAACAACTCGAGTTATTGGGGCCAAGTGGTTAGTTCGCTAACATGGTATCAGAGCCTAGAACCGAAAGGTCATGGTTTCGAATCCTCATGACGACCCCATTTTTAGCCATTTGTTTAGCACAAGGGATGGTATGTCCAACCTGTGCAAACTAAAGCCTCGTGTGCTCCTGGGCATTGGGCTCGTAAAATCAATTACTAAGCCACCTAGAAGCATCATTCCAAATTGCACCGATTTCCATAATCACGATTTATAGTGTGTTTCATCCAAATATCGTCAAATTTTCTCCAATTGACCTGAAACGCACTAAAACACCAAACCAAGAATAAAAATGGCCAAAACATATAGATCTTGCTGGAATCACAACTCAAATAATGTCAAATAGGGAGTAAAAACATGTATAATATGAGGTGCATAAGTTATATTCACAAGGAAATTTATTAATTTAATGTAAACAAAAATCGCGAATGAGCTAGTTAAAATAAGTGAATTCAAGCACCCAGTTCATCCACCAGAAAACCATTCAAAGGACTAGACAAAATACTATCTTGTTTGTAGGAGATGATAGTGGTATCATTCACTCAAGACGAACAAGCAAATTCATGGCTTTCGGTAGGGTATTTTGAACAACTATTCGAAACCAATGATACTTAGCGTTGAGAATTTGGGACTCCTGATAAAGGTCTTACCAAAAAACTACCTACGATCTAGTGGGGCCCAAACTAGTAGACAATTTTAGAAGTATTAAACAATTGAACAATAATTAAACTGCAATTTAAAAATAAATATATATTATTACTAATTTTTTCAATACAACCTTAAATACGATTTTACAAGTATTAACCCGATTCAAGACTATCTGAATAGTATATTAGTTCAATGAGGCTAACCGCTCCTCCCATAAGGCAACACTCAACAGCCAGATAGCTTTCTGAACCACAAGTCAAAATGATTTGAGGGTTTCAAAATTTCAATTTTTTATTATATTGATGGGATCTGAGTTATTGCTTGACACGTGTCATGATATGAATGGTGGAGCCGCCGGAGTCTTGTCGTGTAGTGGAGTAGTATTTTTTTTATTAATTTCTTTATAGGCATTGTCGGGTATTGTTTGTTGCTGCTCACGCACTACAAACAAAAAAAAAATATTTAATATTTATATATTTTCTTATAGATATTTAATATTGGCCCCAGTAGCCGATGGGGACAATAATGTTACAGAGCTCAGCCTAGAAAAAGTCAAAATCAGAGAAAATGAGGCGATTGGCAAAATCGGACAAGGCACACAACCAAGATTATTTCTTTTCTTCGCAGAGCCATGATATTAATTACTTTTCATGGTAACTTACCATTTTCATTTGGATTTTAAAGTTTTTACTTATTTTACATTGAAAAATAGATTAATTGTAGCTTACAAAATTGCATGGACAACAATATATTTTGAAATGCAACAATATCACACCATCTAAAATTTCTTATGTGGTGATAATAGATAAACTGTTAATCATATATTTTTTTTACTGAAATAAATAAAGATAACTATTACTTTACAAATCACAACATTTTTATACACTTTTTTAAGATAAAAGGTTAAACGAAGGATATATAAGAAAATAACAAGATAAAAAAAGGGTTCGTTAATGTCAGGCTTAACATGGATCTACAGCCTAAAGTTTATTTTCAGTCCCATAGGAGGAGAAAATTAGGGTTTCGAAATGAGCACCCTGCACCCGTAGAATAGAGTTGGATTCCTACGCAGGCTACGCTGCAATCGATAAAAGAGGTTCTAGTTTTACTGGCCTAAAGAACATGGTGCTGTTGGAAAGAATTTTTCATGTTTGAAACTAAACATCTCTTTCCCCTTCATGTTCCAAGGTCCTCACATTTCTCAACTTCCACGCATGATTCGTTGAGTAGCTAGGTTGTCTTACAACTACATGGGGTGGTGCTGTATTCGATAAACAATCTAACACTCTGCAACCCCAATTTTATAATAAACATAACATCAACAATTAAGATTTACGACAAGTCTGATCAAAGATAGCTGGCAAGAATAAACTATACGTCGTATACAGACATTTCGATCAACTTGACATGCACTTGCAAAAAATCTAATACATATAAGACTAACAGCTGAGATCTGTGACAAGTGTGATCAAAGATGGTTGGGAAAAATAAATTATACATATACATGACAGAGTAACTATTTTATTCTCAATCTGACGGTCTGACATGAGAGAAAGTAATAACTAAAATAAGAAAAGTCGGTGCCATAATTTACGGAATTTCACATAATCAATTAATATACCATCCATAAGAATGAAAGTTTGCATACAATGAAAATTGACTCAACTTAATTGCTTAGCATTGGGAGAAGCATAGTTTCATAGAATTGGGTGAATAGAAATTTCAAAATTTACTCAGATTCTTAGTAAGATGTAAAACAAAAAGGGAAAAAGATACAAAAAGAGAGATTAAATGTGGTTGAAGAAAGTGCAATCCATTATTGAAAGTCTGGTCTGTGAAGCAAATTGAAAGTAGAATCAACCATGTGTTGGGCTTGCACCAGACACCCCTAAACATGCTCCAAGATTGTTTAAGGTAATCCTACAACAATGAAATAATTGAGCTAATTAATCAATGTATACCTGGATCGAGCTAGCTCGGGAGCTCTGAGAGCTGGGAGATTGATGAAGCTGTTCTGATTAAACAATGGTGAAGCCAGCGATGGAGGAAGTCGCAGAATCGAATCCATAAGAACAGAGTCGAGTTTCCTATCTAGCGGAGAACAAAGACAGCCCACCTGCTGTTATGGTTTGCAGTACGGGATCCAAAGAGAAGGAGTCGATGGGGGCGGTATTCTTCTTCGGAAAGAGAACGGTTTCTATGAATTATTTAGGAAAAAAGCGTAAAGCATTATCTAAACAAATATATAGTTGTTCTCAGATGTAAAATGGCAATTCAATTTGTGTAGAGCAATGAGTTAGCTTTTCCCAGACTAGTATTATGGTAGGGCGGCCCAATTCTTGTAGCCACTCATTTGTCATTTCGTTTTTTTGGTTGTCACAATAAAAAAAAAATTGTAAAAATGAAGCTGTTTTTTTAGAAACAAAATACAGCTTGCTACTTGGAATACAGCATGTGTAACGAGGCATATATGACTCCTTTTAATGCAGCATGGTTCTCTATGGGTGGCATGGATCTCCTTATACAAACTAAAAGGTCAGGATTTTTGGGAATATGGTGGTGTTTCTGGATCATGGAACTGGAAAAGAATCTTGAAAGTGAGGCATAAGGTCAGAGGGCATTTTCATCAGCAAGGGCAACAGGTCTTTTGGGACCAGGACAAAATGGACAAATTCTCAATAAAGAGAATTTGGGATACTCTGAGACCAAGAAGGCAGTAAGTGGATTGGTTCAATCTGTTATGGCAGGGTAGTTCTATCCCTCGCAACAGATTTATTACATGGATTATCCTAAGTAAAGCTGTAACTACAAAGGAGAAGATGGCTAAATGGGGTTACTCATGTAGTTTGGGATGTGTGTTTTGTAATTGCCAGCTTGAAACTACTGACCATTTGTTTGCTGAGTACGTGCTATATAGGAGTCTGAAGTGTCAGTTGTATGGGAGTAGGTCTGGAGTCTCCTCTTCTCTAGACAGTGAGATTGGCTGGTTAAGGCAGAAATTTGGATCAAAATATGTTGACTCTCAAGCTGGGAAGGCTTTGTGGCAGAGCCTTGTGAGTATTATTTGGCGAGAAAGGTGCAGTAGGGTATTTACAGGAGTGTGCAGGGATAGAGAAGTTTTGTGCAAGGTTATTCGAGAGGAAGTGGTAATGATTTTTGGTAGACAAGTTTTTGACTCATATGTATAGCGTTTTATAGGTAAACTTGAATATTCCTAACTATCAAGGATGTTGCTAGTGCCACCTTTTTTTATGGAATGAGAGCAAACCGATTCATCAAAAAACAAAAAAACAAAATACAAATAAAACTTGTTTAGCTGGAAATTTTGATAAATTCTGAAATTAATTATGTAGATTTTTCAATAAGAAATGAGGCATTTTTTGTGTCAATATCCAAGAAACCGTGTTTTTTTAAGGTGCTAGACATTTTCACATAGATTTCTTATTAGTTTGAGATAATCATAACGAACATTGTTGAGGACAAATCAACTTATGAAGGCAATTCATTCTCTATAAGAATAATCATTAGAAATGAGATAATATAATATCAATGTTAAAAAATGTTCGACGTAAGGCTGACATTGGAGTATTGCGCGCCTAACGCCTAGCTTATCTGGACGTGGCCTAATCGTGTTAGAAATAAAATAGCAATGTGTACAACATGATAAATCAATTAGCAATTCACTATATTTTCGTACTCCAACTCAAATGACCAATAACTTACATTACATAACACTTAATAATAAGAAAAATTTCTCACAAGCTCATAGAAACATAATTGATCGATAAGTTCTTGAGCTATTGGGAAGGTTGAGAAAGAAGATTAGTTTGGAGATTATGTTACTTTTCTTCTTTAATATTGACTATCTAACTCAATCTAATTATGTCTACTTATCTAGATGTCGCCTTACTCAATTGTCGCGTTCTTAATACATATAACCTGTCGTGGAACTCTTAAACAAGGGCCTTTGGCATTGCCTCTTAAGCTCGCCATTTAGTAAGCATGCAAAAGTCCTAAACTGCACAAATTAAACGATACACAAGGATTAAAAGTACTTTCATCACAACTTCATGGCGTGTAAAATTACATTTCACTACTTTAACATGATATTCATATCTTATTACTTCAGTTTAATTTTTCATTTTGCAATATGGAAAAAGACAGTAGCCTTTCTCTGTTGCCGGGTCATAGTCCGCAGACAGCACGCGTGGATCAGTAATTAGTTCCACTTGCTGATATCCAAATCAAAGTATTGAATTTCTCTCATCCAAATATAAAGGAATTTTGTTTGGACGTGACCACACTATACGACAAAACTGAGGCGGCTTGGCCATTCAAATTTTGACACGCAAGTATAATGGAGTGAGATAATTTGTGAGGACTCAGGAAGTATTGCTTCGTGGTTTGTAGGTCTAAAGGGGAAATTTTCTTCTTCGAGTTGACTATTGACTAGTGTAGTGTGCCTTCTTGGACGGGCGGACTTCCTCTCTTTTGGTCACTACTTTATCAATCATAGCATTTATTTTCAACCGTCGGAGGCTTGACAAGGTTATAGAAGAAAATTTCTATAATACAACACTTCGCAAATTTTTTCTCAAAGTACAGAACTTTGACGTGTTCGCTTGAGTGTCAAATGTATTACGTAGTTGTTCACAGGAGACCGAAGATATCTACATCGAATCAATCCAGATCGAAGCAAAATAGCATAGAACCAACTCAGATCTTGCTACATAAACGAACCAGTGACGAAGCACTAGGATCACAATAAATACAAGCGAATGAGTCTCGAACCACCAGGATTCAACCCTGGATCTACACCTAACTTAGGACAAACATTTGAAAGTCCGTAACTTTGTGCTCAGTTATCTTATCATAGCAAAAATTTTATTTCGCATAATGTTCGAAGCCGCAATCTGCATTTGTCACCAAAAAAGTCGTCAGCTACCCCAAACTTGCCTTTTCTGCCTTTTCCAGCTTTGTACAGCCGTAACTTTGAACTCGCTTATCCAATTGATGGAAAAAAATAATTTTTTTATCTTCTTAAGGATTGCAACTTTTACTATTGAGAAGTTTCCAAAAGGGGAAATGTTTTAGTTTTTATCTTCTTAAGGACTACAACTTTAGATTTAATTTTTAAGTTTTCGCAAATATATTTAGATCAATGAGAGCTTGATAATTCAGGTGTCCAAATCTCCTATGTATAGAGATAGAGTTGTTGCTTCGACTTCAATAGCTTGTAAACATTGGATATCCGACTTAAAATTTTATGCAAGAAGATCACAATAAAGTACAAACATTCTATTTTTTCATTTGAACATGCATCAAAATCTCATTAGATTCATGATCCACCTTGCAAGTATTTTCCTTTATTTTAAATTCCAAACCTTTCTCATGCAATTGATACTAAGCATGTTAGTTTTCAATCCAGGCACATAAATGTGTCTTGAATAACCAATGCTGAACTTAGTCTTCACTCTTACAACTCCCTTTTTTATTCACCTCTAGCTTTCTATCACTTTACACCTCTAGATCGTGTAGTCTCTGGAGAGGTAAACCACTTTTTGTTACATGTGATATGGTTACTTCATCCTCAATCCAAGAAGTATCAACGTTCATGATTGATGTATGTTTGTGTTTTCAAAAGATCATCTTAGCAATCTCAATTTCTTCCTCCAGAATTGGATATTTCTCTTCAATCCAGACCATCAACAAGACATCATCTTTCATATCCATGGGAGATTTGAGCTTAATGATTTTTGTCACTTTGGAGATTCACTTCAGTAATGTCTCATTCTATGGCATTTGAAGCATTCCATATTATCTCTACTCAAGTCTTTACCACCTTTACCTCTACCTCTTTCTAGGTAGTATCCTCTTCCTATTCTTTAGCACCCATGTCACCAATTTCATAAGAAACTTTCAGCACTTGATCCCCTTCTAATGCAGATTTTTGTGGAACTTTTATACATGTTCTAGTGAGCTCTAAAGAGCATTAACATTGAGAAGTTCAAAATCCTTCGACTCTTCAATAATGCATACCACATAATTGAACCTCTATATATGTTGACATTCTCAGTATCTTTTCCAAAATTCTCATCAGTCATGGATTCTCTAGAGTTTCTCATGCCATTAGTCACTACCATGACACAACCAAAATACTCAATCACTATTTCTCATTCCTTCATCTCCAAAATACCAAAACTTCTCCAGACTTAAGTTTTTCTTCATGAAGTCTGGCACTCCCTTGAAATTTTATTTCTATGGAGTCTCAGAGTTCTTTAGTAATTTCTTTCTTAATGGTCTTTTTCATAATAGTCTTGTCTATGGAGCTGAGCACATGATTTTCCGCTTTCATGTATTTCAGCCTTTTCTGATGTAAGGTCTTGGTTTGCTCAGCATTGAGTTTGGTTCCTTTAGTAAGTTCTTGAACTTCAGCTATGACTACTCTCTAATACTCTTTGGAACTCAACGAGTTTTTCATCAACATGCTCCAGTGATTATAGTCCCCATCAGACTTGGTGATGGAAACATACATAAAGCTGTTTCTTTCTCCCATTTTTCCTCTTCCTCACAATAATGCTTTTAACACATTGGTCACGCGATCCTTTTCCAAGATATCTCCTCACCAAATCACACTCGTGTTTCCCCTTAACATGATCTACAGTACACTAGTGAAAACACACTTCAATAACTCTAATGTTTGATTAGAGGTTGTTTGAGCTCTGATACCACAATGTGAAACACAATTGAATGCAAATGACGAAGTTTTCTTGACTAAATCACAACCAACTAAGAACATGATTCTTAGTCTTCAAATCCGGCTTCCCCTCTAACTACTCAACCCTCAAAATCAGCTAACAAGCTCCGTTATTTTCAGCACTATATATGCTGCTGATATATTTGCATACTGCAAACCACGACCATGACTCAAGTGACCTACTAAACATACTAGATTGACCAAATCACAATTTAACAAAATGACACAAGATAGACTGAACTTAAAAGCAAATGCTTAGCGCTAGACTCCATCATCTACAGAACCCCAGATTTGATCCTTCGGTTCAGCTTCTATCATTCTTCAGCTTGTTTCAGCTAATTCAACCCACTTGTCCAATTCGTTTTCGATACTGCTTTATCCTCCAGTTCTCTGCTTTGGTAGCCACTTCGCGGACTATACCAACAATACAAGAGCAATTCTACTATGCTATAAAGCATTGGTGCTTTAATGTACAACTTTAAGTTGTACCATACCATTAAATGTAGAAGTTCAGGTTGTACCATAAAGGAATTTGTACACTTGTGTTATGGTACAACTTGAACTTGTACTTGAACTTTTACCTTCAAGTTCAAGTTGTACCATAAAAAAAATTTGTACAAAATAGTATAGATACCATATGAAGTTGTACCATAACATTAAAGGTACAACTTCAAGTTGTACCATAAAGAAAAAAACCTATAGCACCAATATTATATAGCATTGTATAATTCCTCACAATATATATATATGGCGAGTTCTACGGTACCCAGGGTGAAATCCGAGGTACCACATACCTTGAGTATGAAAACGCTATCTAGACCTTAAATTGATTGATCTTTTGGACATGATGTTATACTCCAACCCTTAAAGATCAAAATCTAGGTCTTAGTTCTCTAAATCGTATACCCCAAGATCAATTTAATTAGAAACAAGAATCGACGGCTATGATTTATCCAAATATAGGCAAAAAGATGAATGCTCCATCTTCGGGTTTATAGTTTATGATTTAGATAATTAGGACCTAAGGTTCACTCATTAAGGGTTAGAGTATAGTATCAAGCCCAAAATTTTGCTAATTCGAGGTCTAGATAGTATTTTCATACTCAATGTATGTCGTACCCTGGATTTCACCCGGGGTATCGTAGAAGTATATATATTATTGTACTAAAGTAACGTTTGGCTTTTTCGTAGTTTGCTACCTTAATCCATATATTATTATTTCATCTCCATCCCCATACCATGTCTTGAAACCCAATTTTATATATAACTATATAGTAAGTTAAATTTATTCGAGAAAGGAAATTATGCTTGATCAAAACCCAACCTGATTAATTCTAATCTTGTGTCTATGGGGAAAACTCCAAAATCAAACGAGTAATGGATGAAAATTGCGAAATTGCTATGCATGTATGTAGAAAATATCGAGATGGGCGAGAAACGGATTCAGTGGCGGACCCAGGATTGTCGGAGAGGTGTGTCGCCGATAAAATAAAATAACAATTAAATTAAATTAAAAATTAAGTTAAAATTAAAAGAAATTAATTCATAAAGTTCACAATGTCATGTTTACAACGAACCGCGACGACTTTTCATCTGCTGAAATGTCTCTAAAATACATTCGTCACTTATGCTGCAAAGCAAATCTTTTTCAATATACACAACTAAACAATCATTCATAAATTGGTCACTCAACCGATTTCGAAGATCGTTCTTGATTATCTTCATAGCTGAAAATGCTCCTCAACATCATCATTCTCATGTTCTTCAGGAAATGAAGAAAACTTACTTGAGATGCCACTTGTTTGATTAATCGATGGCGAGGAAGATTGAGAATCATCATGATTCATTTTACTTGATTCTCCTCCTAAATTGTTAATATGTAGAGTAGTTTTTGCTTTCTTTGGGACCTTTGGGTAAAATCTCTCCATGTCTGGATACAGAGTACAACATAAATGAGCTTATAAACAAATCTATTCAATTCATCCATGAATTACAAATTGACAAATAAAATTTGGGTTAAATGGGAAAACAAGAAAAACCCCTAAACTTTGCAATTTAGGGTTCATAACAGTAAAATTACTTACATTTGGCCAGCTACAAGAAGTGCCCACTTGACCGGCTACGAGGAGTTGCTGCCGCCGCGCTGCCCGCCGGTGAAGGGATCTTCGCCGAGGCCGAGATGGGTTGCCGTGCCGACTTGCCCGTTCTGCCTTTGTTTGGGTTTTTTGTTCGTCTGGGGTTCTGGGGTTTTTTGCGAGCGAGAGAAGAGGGAACCAGGGGGAATAATGGGGATGGGTTGCTGGGAATTGAGATATGGATAGGGAATATGGCATTGGGCCATTAATTGGGGAGATTGGGCCATTAATTGGGGATGGGGAGGTAGTGGGCTAGTGGCCGACTGGGCTTTTGGCCTGTGGGTTCTTTTCTCATTTAATTAAAGGCTCAGGCTCAACACTCATCACACGTGTATATTGTATGGGCTAAGAGTGTTTTTTTAATAGGAAGGATAGGATTATACTTTATGAGTTATTTTAAACAAAATTAAAAAGGATTATGATTAAGATTGATTCATTTGGATAATAATTTCTTTGAGTATAATGAAGGTGTGTCGGCTATAATTATTGAGGGTGTGTCGGCTATCCCGAAGTAAAAAATTTTGTACCAAAAATATGTAGGTCCTTCGTAAAATTCTCGAGCGAGGGTGTGTCGGACGACACACCCTGCAATGCCTTAGGTCCGCCACTGAATGGATCGAAAACCCTCAGCCAGAGTAGCTGGGTGAGACTATTATTTATAACAGTTCAAGTTTCACTATTTGCTAACGGTAACAAACGATTACAATGCCACTTGGAAAACAACGATATGCTAGCAATAACTAACTGCACTAATTAAATGGTAAAACATAAAGTGTTGCATTTTGGAATTTAGGATCGAAACACTCCTCATACAGCGAATTGTCTTCGAGTTCCGAAATGTATTTCGTTATTGAATGAAACCTTCTTCTCCAACTCTTCTCTACATCTTTAATCTGCTCTGTTGGATATGATGGCATATGAACTTCTTGACTACTTTAACAACCTCCCTCAATGGAGTGTACTAACTCCAAGCTTGTCAAGTAATTCTCTGAATCGAAACCTGTTCAAAGCCTTTGTAAACAAGTCAACAACTTGACCATCTGATCTCACATAAAATAGCTTAATCAGGCCTGATTTAACTCTTTCTCTGGTCACATGAATATTAATTTTAATGTGTTATGTTCTCTCATGGAACATAGGGTTTTCGGCAGTATGAATGGCTGGTTTGTTTTCGCAGAACACTGAGATTGGTAATTGAATATTCACACCAAGTTTTGCCACTTTGACACATCAGTTTGCTTCTTTGCCTTTCATGTGACCAGAGAATCTCCAAGGAAGGTACAATAGCCACTTACTGATATTCTGGAATCAGGGCAACTTGCCCAATCTGAGTCACTATAGCCTGACAGCTTCAATGAGGAATTACTTTTGAAATAAATCCTTGTTTGGTGACCCTTTCATGTACCTCTAAACTCTGTAAGCTGCCTTGAGATGTTCTATGTAAGGATCCCTTTGAAACTGGCTTAGCTGCTGCATAGGGAATGCCAAATCTAGCGTAGTAGTGGTAAGGTAATGTAGTTTCCCAATGAGTCTCTTGTACATCTTAGGGTCATCGAGTGGTTCTCCTTGCTTGGCTCTCAATGACACCTTTGTATCCAGTGGTGACTTGCAGGGTTTGGCATCAAGGTAACCAGTGTCCTTTAATAACTACAAACAATATTTCATTTGATACACTACAATGCCAGCACTTGTCCTGCTAATCTCCAAACCAAGAAAGTATATGAGGCTTTTCAAGTCTTTAATTTTGAATTCCCCGTTGAGAAAGAGCTTCACGTCTTCTACATCTCTTCTGTCATTTCCACCTAGAATAATGTCATCCACATACACAAACAATACAACAATTCTTCCTTGAACCCATTTGGTTAACAAAGAATAATCTGAAACATATTGAGAGAAGCCATGTTTAAGCAAGGAAGAAGTAAGTTTGTAAAACCACGGTCGACTTGCATGTTTAAGTCCATACAATGACTTTCTTAACCAACAAACCAACTTATCAGGACCATTAGCTCTAGGATCTCTTGGTGGTCGAACCATATATAGTTTTTCTTCTAAATCACCATGAAGAAATGCATTTGAAACAACCATTTGATCCAAAACATATCCCTTAACAGCAGCCACAACTAATAAAGCCTTAACAGAATTGATCTTGGCTATAGGAGAATAGGCTTCAAGGAAATCAATTCCATATACCTATGTGAAACCTTTTTTAACTAGTATGGCCTTAAACCTCTCAACATCACCTTCTGGATTCCTTTTGGTTTTGTGACCCACTTATTACCTATGGCTTTCTTGCCCTTTGGTAATGGTACTACATCGATCCAAAGTATGGTTGGCTTCTAAGGCATCTGACTCCTCATTCATAGCCTTCCTCCAATGCTCATGTTGTACTACTTCCTCATATGTTTGAGGTCAAGTTCAGAAGTTACATTCATGGCCTAAATTCTCTCACGAGGTGGAAATGGATCATACTGTAAGAAATCAGTCATGGGGTATTTGCTGGTACTCCCTACATATTAGTCTTCCAGCCTAATAGGTAACTTCCCCCTGTTAGCTCAAACTAGCTTGCCTTCATATTCCTCTTGAACTTCCAGTTCTGGAGGATCATCTTCTAAAGTATCAACAAGGGAATCATCATTTGGGGACTCAATTGGCAGGGAAGAACTAGGCAGGTCAGGTGTGACTTGTGCACCATCACTACCAGGGGGCATGCCCCCTTGATTCCTTATTGATAGAAGATTGGGGAGGAAAGAAAGAAGTAGAATCAGGAGCCAAAAGTCCTGGAGCAATAGGAGTAGGTTGTGGAGAAGAGGAAGAAGGGGAAGGTGAATCTAAGAGAAGTTTGTAAGGAAGGATGTTGTCATAGTAAACAACATTCCTAGAGATGAATACTATATGTTATGCGAGGTCAAACATTTCGTAGCCTCTAATCCAGTTGGATATCCAAGGAAAATACACTAGCACACTCAAGACTGGAATTTTGTTCTACCCTGAACAAGTGTAGCCAAGGCAACCAAACACCTTTAAATGGCTCAAATCTGGTTGTTTATGAAAAATAGCTCATAAGGGGACTTGTTCTGTAAAATTGGCGTGGGGAGTCTATTGATGAGATACACAGAGTGAAGAACACAGTCACTCCAAAACTTCAAGGGAATACCAGATAGAAATCGCAAGGCACGAGCAACATTTAAGATGTTTGGTGTTTACGTTTCACTCTACCATTCTGTTCAGGTTATTCAACACAAGTAGTTTGGTGTTTAATGCCAGATTGTCTATAGAATTCAATCATGTGAAACTCCTTTCTTTGATCACTACGAATCACTTTAACTGATTTACCAAACTAATTAGTAACTAAGGCACAGAAACCTTACAGCAAATCACGAGTTTCACCCTTATTATGCATGAGATAGATCTATACAGCTCAACTGTGATCATCTAAAATAGTTAAGAAATAATTATAGTCGGCCATCATAAGATTGAACAGACTAGGGGGCCCATATATCAACATGTTTTAAAGAGAAAGCCTCAACAGCTGAGGTACCATTAACATGAAAGTGAAGTTTCCTTTGTTTGGTTAGATGGAAAATATCACGGTTAGACATAGATTCACTATTAACAATAGAGTTCTAGTGTTTAAGTAACTGGAATCTATCTTTGTTAGGATGGCCAAGACGCCAATGCCAGAGATTAACATCATGGGATTGAAGATCGTAAGAGGAAGCAACATGAGGAGTTGTGAAAGACTGGTAAGGTAATGTGGTGGAGAGGGAAGTGAGGTGGTACAGTCCTTTACTTTGTTTTGCCAAACCAAAGCTCCTCTAGGTCTGATGGCCTTGAAGGTTACAGACATCTAAGTGGAAATGGAGAGAAACTGGTGATTATTTGGTCAAGTAGTAGCACATGGGAGAGAAGAAGACCACATGCGAGTTTGACAGTACCAACGTGACTTACAGGAACCTTAGACTGATTTGGTAAGTAGACAAACACATCATTGACAGTCATACCATCAAGTAAAAATTCAATGCTACAAGTGATGTGATCTGAGGCCCCGATGTCTACAATCCAAATAGCAGCTGGAGTCGAATTGCGCATCTCAACATGATAAGAAAGAATGTACTTACCCTCATGATTGGGAATAGATGGTAAGTACTTAGTAACAGAGAAACCTTAAGGGTTGTTCCTGGAGAAGTTGGATCAGTGTTCATGCCAAATTGGAGAAGATGCCTCAAACGAGCCAGATCATCTAAGGATAAGTTGAGTAAAGACTTGGAGGAATTGGGGCTATCATCGGAGACAGTACTGGTATTATCAGAAAAATGAACATCATGAGTTGCAGAACTAGCAAACCCATGTTGTGCCTTCTCCTTTTCTTTCTTCTTCAGCTTCCAACAATCCTTAATAACGTGATCAGAACGCTTACAGTAGTAAAAAATAACTTCTCAGAGTTATAATCAGACTTTCCCTTGTACTGGTCTTTACCAACTGCTGCCAAATCAATAGATTGGCCATGCTTGGAGCTAGAGTCCTCCTTCAACTTATGTTCATGTTGAAGAATGTCTTCAACATCAGCAGGAATAGTGGGTAGAGGTTTAAGCATGAGCAACTGCGTCTTGATAACATCATGATCCGGATGAAGGCCATTGTTGAAGCGAATCAAGTAGTTTGTCTCTTGTTTCCTCTTGAAAGCCTCCACTGCAGTACAAGCATTGGGATAGCTCGGAGCACACAGACAAGGTACAATAGGAGAGAATCCCAAATAATCCTTCCAAAGACCCTTGATGGCAATGTAATATTGAGTAACAGTGCAATCTCCTTGTTTGCGGGCCTGGATCTCATCCTTTAAATTGATAATGCGCCTGGTATTAGGTTTCCCAAACTAGTGCTTCAATTCGTCCCAAAGCAACGATAACAATGCCACTTGGAAAGCAACGATAGGCTAGTAATAACTAACTGCACTAATTAAATAGTAAAACATAAAGTGTTGAGTTTTGGAACGTAGGCTTGAAACACTCCCCATATAGCGAAATGTCATCGAGTCGCGAAACGCATTTTGTTCATAAAAAACCTTCTTCTCCAGCTCTTCTCTGCATCTTCAATCTGCTCTGATGGAGATGATAGCATCTGAACGGCTTGACTACTTTAACAATGTGTCCTTCCTAATATCTTAATTAAATGTGCACTTGATTGCAAATGAAAGAATGAACTACGTTTAGAGGTCCGTTTGCACCATGTATTCAAATCTATCATACAGACGGCACCTTAATAATACAATTGCTGAAACCAATGGTACGTATTATTTCTGTTCTTACCAAAGTAAAGAAGACAACCAAAAGTGGAAAGAAAAAAACTAGAAATCGCTAATTCTGGTGTCTTGGTGGGATTTAGACCAGAGTAGTAGGTGACCCGTCCACGTGCAGTCATGCCAGAACATTTTTACGTGGTGCTCGCAGGAAAAGAAAAAATGAAACATAGAATTCACAAAAATAAACCAATTTTTTTTCCCCTTCTTCTATTCTATATATCCAGTTGTAGTTGTTGTTTTTCTCCGGGATTGTTTTTTCCCGTTTCCGCAGGTGAATAATTCCGGAAATCTAGCGATGGTTGTCGGTACAAGCCCTCAACAATTCCTCCAAATAGTCCGCTCCTAGATCCTCTAGCACCACCACATTGCTCTGCCCCGCCGCCGCCGTCGCTGTCGTAGCGGCACCTCCCAACAGCTGCTTCCCCGGCGCCGGGCGCCGGTCCTTGCTCTTCTTACACGTTGACTTTCTCCGGACGGAGTGGCGGCGCTTCAGGGCCAGCACCGGCGAGCACCCGGCGTCGGCTTTTTGATCGTCGAACATCCCGCCGCCGCCGCAGTTCATCCCTTCCAGCGACTCCCTCACCCTCTCCACCGGGAAGTTGAGCACCGCCATGGGTCCCCGGACGGCGAATGCGGCCTGGTCGTAGGCCATCGCCGCCTGCTCGGCGCTGTCGAACGTCCCCAGCCACACCCTCACCCCGTTCCTCGTTGAGTCCCTTATCTCCGCCGCGAACTTCCCCCACGGCCTCTTCCTCACCCCCCTGTACGCCGGCGACGATGATGATGACGGCGACGACGACGACGATGACGTCTGCGCCGCCGCGTCGTCGGAGGTCAGCTCTTCCTCTCTTGCCCTGTCGTTGGACTCGGAGGAGTATTGGTGCGAGAAGAACGGTAAGTCGGCTCCGCCGGCAGGGATCATCGGCTCTTCCGCCGCCGCCGCCATGATTTCGACGGCGGGGGAAGTGGAATCGTCGGGAAGCGTGAGGAAGTCATCCCAGCAGCTGGAGCTGGTGAAAGAGTCGAGAGGAGATGATGATGACGTGGATTTCGGCGGGGAGAAATAGTACTCGAGCTCCGATTTTGGAAACTGATCGTCGGAGTAACTGTTGTGGAAAGTCCAAGCTTCCATTTTCGCCCTTGTTTCGCGGATGGCAAGTGGAAAAGAAGGAAGTTACAAGAGAGGATCCTTTTTTCTTTCTTGCTTTCTTTGTGTTGTAATGACGATGGAGTTTGAAGAATTGGATCACCAACGCCCTTTATATACCCTGTTCAACAATGGACACCACCAGACGGTCTTTGATCCAATACTCCGCATTCAAATTTGGGTTTTCGTTTCTTTTTAACGGAAAGCTTAAAATATTGTTAAACAACATCAAGTGGTGTTAATTGTTTTGTTAAAAAAAAAGTGATATTAATTCTTTGAGAACAAAGTATTTGATATTGACTAAGGGCTACCCCTACCCGACCTACGCTAACAATAATTTGTAATTTCTTCAACTAAAGAGTCTGCGTCTAGCAATAGTGGTAGTGCAATGAATACTATTCCTCCTGCCTGCGATGTAGATCACTACAACTGCTCAAAGGGAAAAACATAGTTTAGCTAAACAAAAGTTCATTTCTAAAAAATTTACAAATTAAAGAAGGCTAGCTAAACAAACTCTTTGAAAACTGAAGGGACAAAATAAATAAAAGTATGAAGCAAAATCAACTGAGTAATGAAAATTGGTCGTTAGATAATTTGACCTAGCTTATATTTGGCTCGGATTTTAGAAGTGATTTTCGTCTTCAAAAGCTGAAACAGGGCCAAACACCTCTAAAATCTCGGCTTTTGAAAAGTCGAAAAAACGCTTTTGTATAACATAAAAGCAGAAGCTCCGATTTGGAGTTTCTCCAAAAAGCTGTTTTGAAAATACAAGATTATCCTTACCATATTTTAATTTTATTTCAGAAAATCTAATTTTCCTTCATTTCTATCATTTTAAAAATAACATAAATTATAAAATAATATTATTTAATATAAAAGAAATCTAACAAGATCCATTTTGACTACTTTTAATGTTTAGAATTTTTATACATATTTTATATTATAAGTCCTTTATAGTCATTTTACACAACCTCTCGTATTAAAAAACACTTCTAATATTTTTAAAACCAAACACTCTACTACTTTTTTTGAAAAGCACTTATATAAAAGCTCCAGTAGAAAGCTGATTATGCAAAAGCTACAGCAGGGCCAAACTAAGCTCTAATTGTCATGATTCATGTGAAAATTGGATCAGACTCAAATGTATTTTTTAATGATTTTATTTTAGTTGGGTTTGAATTATAGTCAATTTGGGTAAACTCTTTTGGGTCAAACCATATAGATCTAATTGGTTCGAGATGATCGTATACAAAAAAGACAAATATCGACCATCTCATTAACTGCCTTCAACCCATCTCATTAACTGCCTTCAACCCACCTACACTTTTAATGCGTTTCCAACTTTCTGTTTGTTTCTTAACAAAATATAAGACAAAAGTGCATTATAATCGAGTATTCGTTTTCTTTTGAAAATCTAATGATATGAGTCCAATTTAGACCCAAACCGAAAAATTGGGTAACTAAAATGTTGGGTATGGATCTACCCCAAATGTAAAATTACTCAAATAAAACCCGATTTGCCCTATAAAAAATTGAGTTTAGAGAATACTCAAATATTGGGGTTTTCTGTCATTCCTAACTACACAATAGGAGCTGGTGAGATCCTCTCCAAACAAGTTCCTTGTAGGAAAGAGCCAAAGTTCCCCCATGAAACTCTATACCCATGCTTGCCCACAAAATCACGGCTTCGTTGTGGTTGCGAAAGATTACTCAAAATCACAAACTAAGACCAACATAGGCATCCAACTTTGACCAGGGATGAGTATTTGATTGTTGAACTCATAAATCCACTCACAAATCTATCCTTCCATTATGCTGTGGATGGTTCTCATGAATGAGTGTTAGTTCTAAAATAGAAAATCCACTATCTTCCAAGTCGATGCGCCTTGTGTGAAGCATAAAGAAGAGACAGTCAATCACATCTTCATCAGCTGCAAGTTCTCGGTAGAAGTTTGGAGAATCATGGCAACTTCATGAAGATTGATAGTAATGACAACAGTGCGTCATATTTTACAAATAGAATCATGTTGTGGCGGCCCTGCCAAAATCCGGAGGATCCCCGACAATGGTGTACCAAGGTGTTCTTCCACACATACTGCTCGACCATTTGGCTAGAAAGAAATCTTGCATTTTCGATGACAAAGTGGCATCAACACAACTGGTTGTATGTAGGATTGGACAGGCAATCTCTAATGGCTGGTAGTTGCGCAGATTGCGGAGAGGGGAATGGTAGTTGAATGGCTAATAACGATGAGAACAAGGCTTCTTCCCATTGCAGAGCATAGTTTAAGAAAAATTTAAGGAGGAAGACAATATGATGATATAGAGCATTAGGAATGACATTCACGACATTTTCGTATATGAAGCGGTTGGGTGGATCTGACGATTTGATTGAATCCACCAACTAAAATGTTGTTGTTTTTAATTGATTGTCTCTGCAGAATGCCCTGCGGGTAGGGATGGCAACAAAACCCAAACCCACGGGTACCCACCCGACCCAACACGGGTAAAACCCGTGTTGACGGGTTTTGGGCCGGGTTCGGGTTTAAACCCGCTACACTATTCATCGGGTTGGGTTTGGATTTAGGTAAACCCGCCCCATGGGTACCCGCCCACACACATATAATTACTTTCCCGGTATATTTAATATTCTAAATAATATATCTTCCTTAAACAACTAATATTCTATATGTTTGTGGAGACATATATAATTTGTTCTTTCTAATTTTTTGGAATGAAGTTGATATTATGAAGTGGAGAGTGAAGAAACTTAGTTGATGAGGAAGAAGCTTTCAATTAATCTTATTGTTTATATATGTTTATCTTTAATTTTGAACAATTTGTATTGATCATTTGCGGTTTGTTTGTATGCTCTAGATTGGTGTTTTTTGTATGATTAATTTGTATGAGAAAATTGATGTTAAAATTTTATTTTGAAAGAAACTTGTTATTGTAAATTTTTACCACAAAAACTCGCGGGTACCCATGAACCCGCGGATACCCAGCGGGTTGCGTTGGGTTTGAGTTTTTCAAACCCAACGGGTTTTACCCCGGGTTTTTTTTGGCGGATAAACCCATGGGTTTGGGTTTGACAAAACCCGCCCCAACCCGACCCATTGCCATCCCTACCTGCGGGGACGTTGGTTGTTTTCTGCATTTTCCTCGTTTGTGTTATGCTATTTGAATTTTATTCTTTTGTTCTCTCTAATAATAATATGATATTGCCCTTCATAAAATAATTCACTAAAGATTGGTTGGGTACAGGTTGATTGTGGTGATCCCGTGATCCACCCAACTTCACAACCCCAAACCAACAAATCATATATTTCTTTTTGTCATAGAAACTCTTGCGGATTAACTAGTTAAGCACGAGATAGCCACAATACCACGACTTCTTCGTGAAATGATGGTCAAAGCAAATAAGAACAATTGAAACGAACACTACAAGAGCCAGAGTAGCATAAGGCATTACGTGCCACAACATGGACAGCCCGATTCGCTTCTCTAGGAGCAAAAGCAACAGATACTAGCAGCAGTTCTTGCAACATAATGATGACTTCTTGTAAGATAGCTCCCACATGGGCATCGTTGGCATCAGAAGCCGTCAAATGTTGTACAACTGCAAGAGCATCACTTGTGATCACGACTGGCCGATTCTGCCACTGCCATTGTTGAAGTAATAATATACCTTCTCTAATTGCCTACACCTCCATGACCTTAGGATGAAAAAGGACTGGGAAGAAACCACCCATTTCAAAAACTAGTACATTCTGATCAAAATCCACCACGCCAATTGCGCCATGAGTCGGAGCACTGGTTGCCCCATCAACTGCAATGCGGAATGTAGTTTGAAGCGTCGAATGGGGAAGTGATTGAGGTTTGGGGGGCGGCGGATGCGACTGAGTGGGAAGGACGACAATTTGATGAGAGGCATGATGATAATAGGGGACAGTACAAGGTAGCAGTGATAAATTGTGCATAGGGTGGAAAGACAACATTATTCCGCCCTTTCCAAATCCGTCAAAAAAAGAGGACCCAATTAATTATGGTGGCATGATCGGAGTTGAATATGATGTGTCTTAAAAAGATGGACAAATGCGTGTTTGGAAAAATTCCCGGAGGCAGTTGTAAGCTACACCATTGGAGGAAAGCTAGCGCCACAAGACATGCAAGGAATTAATGTTCCAGCGATTCTCCCTCATCTGAACCACAAACGGGGCATGATTCTTCCACCTGCACCCCATGTCGGCCAAGATCCTCCCTAACCGGAAGGATTCGTAGTAAAATCTGCCAAAGGAAAAACTTCAATTTGGGAGCAAGAGGAAGTCCCCAAAGTCGAGGCCATAAAGCAGGATCAAGAGGAGAAGCCTCGTCCATTGTACCACGAGCGCGTGAGACTGAAGTCGAAATAGTCGCCAACTGATAAGCTGGCTTAACCGCAAATAAACCATGTGAATCAAAATGCCAAATTAATTTATCCAGGCAAAAGATTTGTGGCAAAGGTATGCGAATGATATTCCTAGTCGAATCCGGCGTGAAGATCTCTCCAAGTCGGTGAAGGTCCCAAGAACGATGAATGGGAGAGATGAAGTAGGAGAGTAATCGAGGGGACCGATATGCAGTGGGCAGCACCACAGGTCGAAAACTTGGGAGAGATGGAATCCAAGGATCCGTCAAAGCATCAATTGAAGAACCATCACCAACCTCCCAACCGAAATCGCGTAGTAGCAATGCCCGGCCATGAAGAAGTGATTGTCATGCCCAAGATGAATTAGAACCCACACCGGCATTCAAGAAACTCGTATGATGAAAGTATCTTCCTTTTAAGACCCGCGCAACTAGGTAATTAGGATCTTGTAAAATGCGCCAGCATTGCTTGGCAAGCAGCTCTTGATTAAAATCCTCAAAATCTTGGAAGCCCAAACCACCATCCCCTTTTGGTTTGCACAGATGTCTCCAAGATACCCAAGGCAAACGTCTTTCGGTCCCCTGCCGACCCCACCAGAACCGTGCTATCATACGATTTAAAGCCCGACAGAGCTCCTTTGGAAGACGAAAACATGACATAACATAAACAGATAGGGCCGACACGAATGATTTAATCAGAACTTCCAATCTTGCTGGAGATAAACAACGTCATTTCCAACCTTGGAGACATTTAGAAACCTCTTCCTCAATGAATCGAAAAGTATCCCTCTCTAGAACGATGGATGATGGAATGAAGTCCAAGGTATCGATCACGTGTCCCAATGGCACCAACTTCTAGCGTGGTCCCAAATTGTGTTGCCTCTTGCGTTGTGGTATTTTTAGAGAACACCACTGCTGATTTTGCTAGATTAACCCGCTGGCCACTCATCCGTTTATAACGACGAAGCAGATCCAGTAATCGTTGACATTCGATCGGAGAAATCCGGAGAAAAAGATAAGCATCATCCGCAAAAAAAAAAGTGAGAGGACCGGACAATGACTATTTAGACGGATACCCTTTAGCTCAGCACGAGTAATGGATTGCAACAGCAAAGCTAAAAAACCCTCCGCACAAATGGCGAAAAGTAATGGGGATAGAGGATCCCCTTGCTGTAAACCACGAGATGGTCGAAAATACCCACAAGAGCCGTCATTGAGAAGAACTGAAATGGAGGTAGTGGAGAGACAATTGTGAAAAAGCTCAATAACACGAGGTGCAAAACCCAATTTTTCCACTAATCGAAAGAGGTAGGGCCATTCAATCCTATCATAAGCCTTCTCCATATCAAGTTTCAGCGCCATAAAACGATCGTAACCAGTACGTTTATTACGTAGGTATGTCATAACTTCTGGACTAAGAATGACATTATCTACAATCGAGCGATCCTTTACGAAGCCATTTTGATAGGTGGAGATAACCTGAGGTAACACTTGCCTGAGATGAGTAGCGATGATTTTGGAAATAAGTTTGTAGAATACTTGGCACAATCCAATAGGCCGCAACTGCGCACATGTTTCCACTTGAGGCACCTTCGAAATTAGGGTAAGCCAGGTATGATTAAAGGATCGTAACCAATGCCCAGTACAGAAAAGAGATTTCACCGCCACGCAAACGTCACAGCGACCTAATTCCCAAAAGTGTTGGAAAAACAGGGTGGTGAATTCGTCTGAACCCGGAGCCTTTGAAGAGCCAATCTGGAATAAAGTATGTCGAATTTGGGAATCAAGAACTGGGGCAAGAAGAGCCTCATTCATAGCAGTTGTGACTTTGGGCGGGAATCAAGAACTGGGGCAAGAAGAGCCTCATTCATAGCAGTCGTGACTTTGGGCTGCAATGGGAAAATATCCACCGCAGAAGTAATGTTAGCAGGAGAAGTTTCCGAAGTAAATAGGGTCGAGAAGTGAGTTACCGAGACCAGCCCTTTTCTTGCTCATCTTCAACAATTGTACCAGTAGGAGTGCGAAGAGAGGACACAAAGTTTCGAGCACGACGCGTTTGAGTTACCCTATGAAAATAATTAGTATTCTGGTCTCGAAACCAACAAATCTCTAACCAATAACTTTACAAAAAAAAAAAAAAAAAGCTATGTTATGAACTCACTAAACCCACTACCGTCCATCATATGGAATCACCCAACAAAATTCACACACAAGTGCAGACTTGGGTGAGTGTGAATCATTTTCTCATATATCCACATACTAATCCGCATAAAATCAAAAATTCATCACCCCTTAACTTTGACACCTATCTTATCATGCAATAATACAATATGGTATGAAACAGATTGGAATTTCTCACTTCAAAATATATTAAGTTCTATATTGTTGTATATATTAGATTAGATAAAAATGAAGAGATTTTGCTAATTAATTTCTCTACCGAGTTGTAATTAGATTAGATCCTTCTTTTTTGGGTCAAAATTAGATCCTTCCTTTGCTTCTAATTCCTTTTTCGCATTATCCTTGGTCTAATTTTGGATGAACAGTGTTATCACATGGATATAATTAAGGATACCTAATAATAGTTCATTGTCAAAGGAAGAAGGGTTGAAAGTTGAAATGACGGATGAAAAAGGCAAGAATGCGAAAGGAAAGCAAGGGATTGAAAGGGAGAGGTTGCGAGATTTCAGACAAGGTGGGATGTCTTGGGACAAAACCGCAACAGCAACCAAAAAATTAAATATTAACGAAATACAATATGAAAAATTACCGGAAAACAAAAATGGCTAAATAGGGACAAGTGGAACATCTATGAGGTTGAGGGGGTCAGCGCAGGGTGGGGTTAACCCACGTGACCATGATGACGTACGGCGGCGGTTAGGGTCCCACACTTACCTCTTCTTTCATGCACTATGTCTTGTCACCATTTTTTACTGGCCGGAGAAGATCCGTTGCATGCTCATATCGAAATTTCAAAAATTTGTAAACAAAATCAGATTAAGTCTGTTTTTTCAAAATACATCTACTCTAGGATAAATACCACATTTGGTCACTGAGATTACTAAATTGTGTCATGCTTAGTCACTAGAAAAATTTAATATAAATTTAGGTCACTCGAATTACTGAAACAGGTCACATTTATCACTCTCCCGTTAGCCTCCGTCAAACTCCGGTCACTCAAATTACTAAAACGCGTCACATTTTGTCACTCGAATTACTGAAACATGTCACATTTAGTCACTCTCCCGTTAGTTTCCGTCCAACTCCATTAACGGGAAAGTAACTAAATGTGACTTGTTTCAGTAATTCGAGTGACCAAAATTGATATTAAAATTTTCTAGTGACTAAACATGACACGATTTAGTAATCTCAGTGATCAAATGTGGCATTTACCCTCTACTTTTAAAGAGTTGGAAAAATGACACTTCACCTGTATTAAATACTACTTGTAGAATTTAATATTTTTATTAAATATAAATTAAAAAAATAAATACACACATTATGGCTTGCATGTCTACGTTTGGATACTGAATTGAGGGGATTGACTAGTATCGTCACTATAAAGACACCGAGTTTTCTCTCTTTTTTCCCCCCTAGATTTACTAGTAATGTAGGGCTTAGACATGTTTATCTTCTTTGGAATCCGTGCTTGCTGTTTTTTATTATGAACCGTTGTATCTTTCCCCCCTTTTTTGTATCTAAAAGATTTTGTGCTGACACTCACGAGTAGAGTGAAGTAATATTGAAGCATTCGTCGAACATAACTTCATTGTTGACTCAACTTGATTTTGTTTTATAAATCTAGACTACACAAAATAGAATTCCCTCTCCCTATTTTTTATCCTTCCTTTTCCAGAAGCCTCCGACCACCAGGCTTCCTCCGATCACCACACTTCTCCGGTAAAAATCCCGTTGGCGAACTCCCTCCGGGCACCTACAAAAATGTAGCACTATTTTTTAAAAATATACCAATACACTAAAACGTTGTACCACTACACTGATATTTGTCCACTGTAATTCAAACTCATATATGAGATTTGTACCAGTGCACTAATAGCGCTACCAGCACAGTGGTATCGCTACCAGTGCAATGGTACAAATGTCAGATCTGAGTTTAAGTGCAGTGGTACAAAAATCAGAATTGGAAATCGAAAAGTCAGATCTGAAAATTGAAAAATCATCGAGAGAGGAGCGTGGGGGAGGAGGGCGGCACAACGACGGGGGATTGTGGCAGCGACGCCGGTTGAATGGAGGAAGAGGGTGGAGAGAGATGATGACGGAAGCAGGAGGAAGAGGAAGATGACGAAGAAGAAGATGATGGCGGGTGGTGGTAGCGGTGTGGAGGGAGAGGTTGGAAGGATGGTGGTTATACTGGTGGCGACGGCAGGAGGAGGAGGAAGAGGAAGATGAAGAAGAATGGAGAAATAAGGTTGTTTTCCGGGGGTGGAGAGAGAGAGAGAGAGAGAGAGAGAGAGAGAGAGATGGCTTTCTCATATTTATTATTGGGAACACTCCCAAGTTAGAGAGAGAGGGGACTTTCTCATAATTATTATTAGGAACTTTCCCAAATTACAAGATTAAAAAAACAAAAAATAAGTTTCATTAATACTTGCCTAATGATTAAAAGAAAATGGACCAATAAAAAATAGGGTGTAAAAAATCAGACCTCCTTTTGTGGTAGGCATGCTATCTTACTCCACTTTGGAACCAAACATTCAGACTTTTATTACTAGTCAATATCATGTGGTACTGCTTAGTATGTACATAAGATTATATCACGTGGTATGGAAATGTACCAGAATAGGATGAATATATGATAGTGTAAAATGGTTATATTCATTATTGTCTACCACCAGTTACCACCCAATAACATAGTGGTGAATAGTGGAATAATTGTGTCCTTAATTTTTTGCCCTAGAAATTTGCAGACCCAATAAATCACGATGAACCCTTCCTTCTAAGCAAAAATTTTCAAAATTCGAGTTAAAGACGAAGATGATACCATGTGGTGCCAAGGTATAAATTTTTTTCTCAAAATATATTGAAAATGAATACATTTTCTAGATCACAACAAACATGTTCCATCTGTGCAAAAAATTTGAAATCCAAGTTATAACGAAGAAGATATAATTCGATTAATAAAACTAAGGAAAATTTTAAAGTTATTTATTCTCAACCATTAGATCCGGCCTTACTTATAAGTAAGGGCCTAGATATGTTTGTGCAAGGGTTATGCACCGTAGGGTTATTCATTCTATCCTAAACCTTCGTGCCTAGCTACAACCAAATAAACGTTTGTAAGAACGTGCTCACAATATTTCTTGTTGGTTAGATCGTGCACATACACTTTTGTAGTTGTTGGATGAATGTGATGGTATTTTCTAGACTCTTTTCATTTTAAAAAGTACTTTGGCTCTTCATTAATATACTAATTTCGCATGAACAAACTCATCATAGCCTAAAATACTCACTATATAAACTATGTTGGTCGAACCTGCGCGTTGATCGTCATGTTGGATGCTAACATCATTGACTAATTGTCAACAAGCCATGTCATCGTAAAAATCATCAAAAAATAAATTAAAAATAAATTTTGCTAATGTCTATTATTTACCATTTAAATAAAAACAAAGAATCAATTGGATTTGGATTCCCATATCCCACCTCACCTTCGTCTCCTCAGCCTTCGATTCAAATATGTCCATCTTCCACAAGGTCACCCCTACTTTCGCCGCTTCCATGTTCAAAAACTCGCTACTCCTCCAACTATGTTAAACACATATCCTCTAGTTGTCTTGGAATAACCTGATAGGGTGTTCTAATCCGCATCACCATACCATTCTAATACAACAGGAAACCTTTAATAGTGTATACCAAGAATTTTCGTTATCTTAAGGTATATCATGACCCTTTTTGTAGCATTCTAATGCTCCATACAAGGACAAGTAGTTAACATGCAAAGAATTCCCATTATATATGCAATCTTGGGTCTGGTATAATCAGCTACAAATCGCAGACTTCTAATTATGCTAGCATATTCATATTTTCTTACACTGTCTCCAGTTTCCCTAAAAAGTTTTACACTAGCACCACCATAAGGTGGATATGCAGGTTTGCATTTAAAGTAATTGTATTTCTTTAACATCTTTACAATGTAACAATATTGAATTAAAGAAACTCCACCTTCTGTCCCCGTTATATAGATTCCAAACATAACCCTGGCTTCGCACATATCTTTCACATCAAAGTCCTCTCACAACTTGGTTTTCACTGCAACGAAAACATGAATGTTTGAAACAAAGATTAGCATGTCATCCACACATAAAAATATATACATAGTGCAAATTTCATCTTAAAATTAATAATAAATGCATTTGTCACTTTCGCATTTTAAAACCTCCAGCTTAAAACCACGAGAGAAAACTAGACTATCAAATTTTTCATGCCACCATTTTGGAGCTTGTTTCGACGACTCAAAGATTTTACTTAGAGAATCTAGAAGAATGTACATAAATAAATAAAAAACCTCCAGCTTGTTCCATGTAAGTTTCTTCATCTAAATCACCATTAAAAAAAAAGTCTTATAATCCATTTGATGCCCACTAAGATTGGTCAAAGCAGCAAGTGCAATCTGATAAAAATAAATGCTATTTTATTACTAGTGAATAGGCATAAAAGAAGTATACATTTTCTCTCGGCCTATAACTTTCAGGTACTAGGCAAACCTTATACGTATCAATTATATCATAAAACTTTCCAGTTTCTTTTTCAAAATGCATTTATTATTACATATGACTTTAGGAGTCGGATGGGGTGCTAACCCCGTACAACGTTAGCACTCTGCTAACCCCCCTGCTACTCTTTCGTTTTGTTTTTTCGACTGATTAAGGGCTTATGCTGCCAGGGGAATTTTTGCCATATGCATTAATTCGATGATGTCGTCCATGAAATCAGTCGGTAACCCAGGATACAGATACGTTTTTTTTTGTGGGATCCCAACAGTCAGAAGGTGAGTTTTTGGTCTATCCATTTTCCTCTCTAGCCCCGGAGATCTTCCCTTAGCGAAGCCGCCGAGTTATTGCCGTCATTCCCGTTGTTGAAGGCTCCATCGCCAGCGGCCTTCGTCGGTGGCTGTCTCGCCTACACTAACCTCGACGTCGCCGCCCTCCGATCCTCCCGCCTCGTCTCGCCCCCTCCGCTTCTCCGACCTCGTGTCGGCCGTGCGCCTTCAACGACCTCACTTTCAGCCGATCTCGTCCTCGTTTTGGCCACACTTCTTTTATTTCCGACGATGTTCAGTTTGCATATATGAAGGTGAAGAGTCCAGTAGATTCAGGTGGTAGTGTTTTCGCGTGTGGCCAGTTTTGTTCCATTGGTAGTGATTGGTGAAGTGAGTCAGGACTTTTAGGCTGGTAGTGATTCGTGTTCTGATTAGTGGTGTTTTTATGTTGGTTTGGTATTGTTTCCTAAATGAAGGAGTAGTATTTCCCTTGTCTGCCATTTCCATTCCATGTCCATTCCCATCTGATCTCCAGAAGTATGCCCCCTGTTTGGTCTTACGCATATGTTGTAGTGTTTTCTTGTACTAATGAAAGTCATGTAGTGTTTTAGTAATAGGTGTAGTTTCCCTGGAATGTTTAGTAGTGTGGAAGCTGGGAACTCAATCGTGCTAGTAGTGTTTCTATTGGTAGTGGTGATGCTAAAGTGTGTACAGTATTGGATTTGTGTTTAGTAGTTTTTTTTAGTAGTGTTTGTATTACTCCTATCTCACTTACACGCAAAAAAACTGCACGAAACCAAAACACTATTACAAGAATGGAATGGCTATGACATAAGCGACTACTATTGGAAACACTACCAATGATCATGAACAATACTATTATAGTAAAACACTACCATCAAAAATAATAACTAGTATGTCCTAACATTAAAATCTGTTATATAATAAATTAAAGAGACTGACGAGATAAGGATTGATATGGAGTAAAAAAAATTCCAAAAAACAAAGATTAATAATAATTTTTCCAAATAACAACCGTAAAATCCCATTAAATCCGCCCACTTTTCCAATAAATCCGCCCACTTTCCGTAAATCATATTAATTTCTTATGTTTTAATTTTCTTCTTATTTCCTATTATACCCTATCTTTAATTATAGCCATTTAATAAAAAATAAAATTAAACCATTTAAATATTAGTTAGTACGGTGTTAACCCCCTATAGGATTAGCACCGTAGCTTGTCCCATGACTTTACAATGAGGAGGTAAATTTACCATAAGCTAAGCTTTATTTCACACCAAATGCTTCATTTGGTCATTAATGACTTATTTGCCACAAATATGCATCTAGGGAAGTTAGAGATTCTTGCAAACTTGAAGTATCTTCCTCTGGCGTGTAAACAACAAAATGGTCATCATAATCGTTAGTGATTTAAATTCGTTTACTTTTTCTTGGTTCAAATTTAGATTCAACATCCCACTAGTTTCATGATTCTTAATAGCATACATTTTTTTTTTGGTGAAATGATTCTTAATAGCATACATGTTACCAAACGATCAACAAAAATGTCACTCTACCATGTAGAAGTAGCACTAGGATTAAGCATGACACTCTTCCCAATATTAACTTTGTGAAATAATCATTTTAAGTGTTATGTGTCTTTGTGGCGAACAAGAGGTTGGTCGAGTGGTAATATCACTGGTCTTGAATTAATGAGTCTCGGGTTCGAATCCGTAAGTAACAACTAATTTAAAATCACACCTATATCACTTCTTATAATAAACAAAGTGTTATGTGTCTTTGTTATTTGTGATTCGCCTTTTTAATATTATTTAGTATGTACTTTTATATGAACTTTAAATCCTATGAATTTGAATTTTACCCCAATTTTTATTTTACGTAAAATTTCAATATTGACTGCATTGCACGGAGAATAAGTAATACTTCTTAGCAAAATAATTGCTCCAACCAATAAAACATTGTTTCTGTAGGAAATAATTACCAAATTAAATATTTATATCTGAAAAGATATCATATAATAAAAAAAATTATCCCATAAAATATCATCTCAAACTAACCAAACCCAAATCACCCGCTCGACTGCTCAAGCGGCAAGCGCGTAAGTCTTTTTCCACAGAAGTGGGTGAACCCAAGGTTACATCTTTAGGGGCTCAAGATAGGGTGCATAACCATGGGTTATGCACCCATCAATAACCAAATTTGGACTCTTTGTTTAGAAAATTCAGATCTAAAGAAGGAGAATTAAAGACCATTCTTATTTTTTCTAGCTTTCTTAATTTACTCATATCTTTTTCGTTTTAACTAAGATTTTAATTTTTTTTGCACAGATGAAACGAGTTCATCGTGCTCTACAAAATGAGATCAATTTTCAATATTTTTTGAGAAAAAAAATTCTGGCCTCTCGGTACCAACTGCATACCATCTGCTATCTTCTTCGTTTTTAATTCGTTTTTGAAAAAGTTTGCACAGAAGGGACGAGTTCATCATGATCTATTGGATCTACAAATTTCAGGGTGAACAAATTACAGGACAAAAAAATACCAAACAATACCATACAATACCACCCTGGTACGGGGTGGTGTTGTATGGTATCTTCTTCGTTTTTAATTAGTTTTTGAAAACGTTTGCACAGAAGAGACGAGTTCATCATGATCTATTGGATCTAAAAATTTCTGGGTGAACAAATTACAGGACCAAAAAATACCACACAATACCATACAATACCACCCTGGTACGGGGTGGTATTGTGTGGTATACAATGTTAAAAGTCGTAAATGACAATTAATATACTTCTACTATCATGTATTCAGCCATCCTACAGTCTTGGTTTGTTCATACCACCATGGTACATTTTTCAAACCATAGGTATGCTTTTATTTCAATACTAGTCAATACCATATGGTATAGACTGGTAAAAAATGGTTCAATTTTTTTTGTTTGAAAAATATATTAAAGTGGATATCATTTTGAAGAGCACAAATAATCTGATCTAATTGTGCAAAAAAAATTAAATTTCGACTTAAAATGAGTGAGAAATCATCCGTCAAAGATTAAATAGGGGAAAATTAATGGTTTTCCAGGAGAGAGAGGATGTTGATGTGATGCTGATGTGGACGGATTACTCATGATTACTCACCATAAGCTTACTGATCTGATCCATTCCCATCTTTAGGATACATAATCTTACCTTTTACATATTTTGCAAGACTCTTTCCACCAATAATGTAATTTTTATGTTTCTATCAAATTGTGATAGTCCTTTCAAACTTACAAAGGAATTTCCTAATTTCATAAAATAAAGGGATTTTACTTCTAAGGGGAGAGAAGAAGTTCAAGTAGAAAAAGGAAAAAAAGAGCCAAAAGCTAGAGTGATTGAAATGAATTTGGTTGTGTAATTCTATAAATAAAATTTTTGTCTATGATTAATAATATTAGAAGATTGAAACTCGGTTTATGTTTCTTTTGCTTTGGTTATTCTTCTGTTCAGTTTAATAGTTTGATAACTATTTTGAGGTTGTTCTCACATTAAGGGAGGAATTCTTCGGTGCATCCGGGCTACCATGTCACCCGTGAACCGCCACAATAGAAAATTGATACAGATTCAACGTTTAAACAAACTAAAAAAAATATATGGATGCAAAGTACAACAACGGAGTAAGGAGAGACAACTTTTCCTCCACCGCCACCACCGACGTTCTCTACCACCTAAATTCTCTCCCATTCTCCGACCAGCGACGCTTTCTCTTCTCGAACCTCAATCTGAAGCAAACCCAGATCCCTCCCAGTCCCAAAGTCCTGCCAACTTTGGCCACTAGAAGTTTCTCCCACGATAAAAACAACGCCATCGACGAGAAACCTGAATTCACCGACTTCGCTGCCGCTAATTTCCAATCGGAGAAGAAATCATTCCCTTTTCAGAACAGGAACTATAATCTGATGCTTTGTTTATTGCTTTCATCTTTGAGGGCCGAGGTCCTGGGATCTATTGTCGATGGGAATTAGGATCCAGCACTTTGACGGCGCTTTGATTTCACCCCGCAAGAGTACAATTGCCCGTTTTTACTTTTTAATACTTAAACACGTGTCAATTTTTTATTGGGGCGGTGCAGGGTGACGTGGTAGTCCCGGTGCATCGAAGAATTTCTCTCGTTAAGGAGATTCTTTACCTGAGAATTCAAGGTAAGTTATCCAAGTTCAGAGATCGTCGAAGACCCAGTCACTTAACTAAATCAAGAGAAGCAGTTTTCGCGAACGATAAAGATGTATATATACAGTGCGGTGTCCACCTATTGGATGAGGTGAAAATAAACTACGTACATCTGTATAGTCCATACCAATTCGAGACCATGTGAAATATACATAATAAAATGATACTATATAGTATATCACCCTTGTTCAAAAAAAAAAAAAATAGTATATCACCCTATATAGTATTATCACCCTATCTCCTCTAAGACAATTTCTAATCAAAATGCTAAATATTAAAGTACCGACCAATGAAGGCCAGGCTTCTGAAATCATGTTGTCACAGCTCCCTCTGAAAGGTTGGAAAATGGAAACCAACTCTCCCAAGCATTAATGATCTCAACCATGACCTAGGAAAATTTCCCGGTCGGCCGCGCAGGGGCCGGCGCCGGCGGCAGAGTCCAGAAGGTCAAGCGTAGCATAGCTTTGGATTTATCCTCCATGGCCACAGCAATAATGTTATTAATCAATAATGAAACATCGTAGCTAGGTCCACCAGATCATAATTCGTTACCTATTTCCATTATTTGGAGCTATTATAGTGGTCCGTGCAACCAACTTGCTGCATATTAAACAGGGAAACAAAACAAGATTAATGGGAATATCTGAGGTGAGTTGGAGGTGTTGAGTATGGCACAGTATTGTAGGGGCCGCCATTATAGATTTAGTAATTATTTATGTAAGGTGTCCATTACTTTATACCATACTGACTAACTAACTTGAATAATAATTATTAGGGGTGTCCATTCATGTTCGTTTTTTTGGGTTTACCCGTAACCGACCCGATTATATACATTTTCGATTTTTTGGGTTCGGTTCATTTCGGGTTTCGGGTTTTTCGGTTTTGGGTTCGGTTTTGCTTATCGGTTTTTGGGTTTCGGCTAAAAACCTCCAATGAATAGAACTCAGCCCTAGGGATGGCAATGTATCGGGTCGGGGGCGGATAGTGCATATCCGTTACCCTACCCAATGTAGTTCGGGTTGTACCCATACCCGTACGCACACGAGAAACGGGTAGAAAATCAAAACCATGCCCATACCTGTTCGGGTTTCGGATATCCACGATTATCCATGGGTAATAACTTCTCCTTATAATTCCAACCAATATGTTAACATTCACACATATATCCACATTACGTAAGAGGAAAAGTACGACAATAATTCACTAGAATGACGAAAATTAATTAAAACAACATAATTTCATGAAAATATTATATTTATATGCTAAATATAAAATATTCTAGGGAAAAATAATGATTATTTCTAGACAAAATACATATGCATGTGTATAATCGGGCGGGTTCGGGTTGGATAGTGAAATAACCATGCCCACCCATTACCCACAATATTCGGGTTTGGGTTTTACCCGTACCCACGAAAAATGCTTCAGGTTCGGGTTTTACCCTACCCGATTAGGTCGGATTCGGGTGGATATCCACGGTTACGAATATTTTTGCCAGCCCTACTCAGCCCGTATTTTTAGGCATTCGGGTTTTCGGGTTTCGGTTTTGCTTTAATTGAACCCGAACCCTCAAGTCCTTATTGGGTTCGGATTCGGTTTTAGTGATTTTAGGTTTTGGGTTTTCGGATTTTTTTCGGGTTTTGGTTTGGGTAACCGAACCCGACTCGAACCGACACCCCTAATAATTATACCCATCAACGCCAATAGATTCATCAAAACAGGAAAGAAATCTATTGGTTGAAACCAGCCGACAGGCTATGTTTTGACAAGCTTAGCGGCTCCTTAAAAATTGTTTCTCATGATTTTTAAATGTGATCATTGATTTTTTTGAATGTTGTATTTTATTTAAAGTTAAATTATCAAGCTTAGCGGCTCCTTAAAAATTGTTTCTCATGATTTTTAAATGTGATCATTGATTTTTTTGGAATGTTGTATTTTATTTAAAGTTAAATTATATGTTTGGTCACTCAAATTATATAAATCTTTCACATTTGTTACCTGAATTACTTTTCTTTCTTATTCGCCATTAACTTTACGAATCGTTTCACCGTTGTCACTGGCCGTTACACTCCGTTAAATTTGTCCTATGTGGCAGTCAACTATAAAATTTGACCGTTAACTAACTGACGTGAAAATTAAAAAAAATATTATTTTTCCACCTCATCATTTTACTTTGTCCATATGATTTACCATAATAATTATTTAATAAAAATTAATAAATTACAAAAATTAAATATGAGTGGGAGGAAGAAATTGCAGAGGCATCCCTTCCTGCTCCACGCTCTCGGAATTCCTCCCCGACGTCAAATAAAAAAAATTAACTCCACAAAACTTGTACCAAATCCATTTCGTTCTATGGTAATCGATGAAATTACCTGTGTCTATACTACTACCCCGACGCGCCTTCTCCTTCTCCCACACCACCGGCACGAAAGGTGTTGTCGGTCCCAGTTCACTTAATCGACTCCTCATCTTCGATTCCACCGAGGTCTTCAGATCTGCTGCTCCACAGATCGGACTCGGCCGCAAAGAAGATCCAGAAGGTTTCTCGCTCTTCCGTGGATTAGTCCTGGGAAACTGGGGATACCACGTAAATCCGATTGTTCCGTTTTACAGTATTCAGTATTTGTGATTGTTAGATTGTCAACAGTTCAGGGGATTCACAGTGAAATAGCTTCAAAAAGATTGCAGGGCTAAGAAAGAGCTTCATTAAACGCGCGCAGTGGAAATCAGGATCTCGGATACCACGGATCTAATTTGCAGAGATGCGGGGGATCTGATTTACGGTGGAAATCTGTCCCTGGCTTGGACTCCGACGTCAGGGATTTCAGGAAGCTAGTCATCAAGAAGGCCATTGCGTTGGAAGAGTTCGTCCATTCAATCATCGATTCGGGAGTTGAAAATCATGAATTCCTAGAATCACCAGCTAAATTGAAGTTGTAGACAACTCCCACGGCGATTCGGAGTCCAACTCACCCGATCAAGCTGAAATTCCCAGGGATAATGACAAGTAGATCGAGAGCCACCGGAGTCGATGTAGGATCTGCAAAGTCGGACTCTGGTGGATGAAAAGAAGATGATCGAGGGGAGCTTCTACTTGACGGTAACGGTAGGGACACCAGAGAGCTTGATGAGCTTGGAGACGAGGGATGAGAAGGGGGAGCGGATTAGGTAAATAACCCTTATGGTGAGTAACCTTCAGTAACCTGTTCACATCCGCATGACATCTGCATCTCCTCTCTCCTGGAAAGTCTTTTATCTTTTCCCCTTTAATCTTTAACGGAAGATTTCTCTCTCGTTTTAAGTCGAAATTTAATTTTTTTTGCACAGATAAATCAGATTAAATGTGCTCTTTAAAATGATATCCACTTTGATATATTTTTAGTACAAAAAAAAATTGAATAATATTTTACAAGTCATTACCATATGGTATGCTCATATTTAATACCATATGGTAAGAAAACGTACCATGATGGTATGAACATACCAATATGGTAAGAAGGTTGAATATATGATAGTAGGAGTATAATAACTGTCATTTACGACTTTCATCATTGTTTACCATAAGTTACCACCACATACCATAGTGGTAAAGTATGGTAATTTTTGGTCTAGTATTTTTTTCACCCAGAAATTTGTAGATCCAATAGATCATGATGAACTCGTTCCTTCTGAGCAAACGTTTTAAAAAACGACTTAAAAACGAAGAAGTTACCATATGGTATGTAGTTGGTAAAAAAAGGTTTCTCGAAATATATTGAAAATTGATCTCATTTTGTAGAGCAAACGAACTCATTCCATGTGTGCAAAAAAAAATTGAAATCCGAGTTAAAACGAAGAAGATATGAGCCGATTATGAAAACTAGGGAAAATAAAATGTCTTTAATTGACAACCCTTAAATCTGGATTTTCTGGACCCACTTAGATATAAAGGTCTAGATTTAAGGGGTCGTTTGCTTCAAGGATTTGGTACCAAAAAACCAACTATCAAGGATTTAGGTACAATCCGTTGTTTGCTTGCACATTTTTTGGAGACCAAATCCGTGGGGCCCACGAATTTTAATGGTCCAAATCCGTGGACCCCACAGACTTATAAATCCCACATGTTGATGTGGGATTTGGAATATGGCATAAATCCTTGATGAGATTTTACCCATATACCCTCATGCACTTTTAATATTCCAAGGTTGCCCTCAAATTTAACTATTATACATTATAATTAACAATAAATGAATAATATAAACGTTCAATTAATGTGCAAACATGAGTTAGATTTTTTATATCATTTCTTGTGTTTAATTTTCTTTGACCTTTTCATGGAACGTGTAATTCTTTGTTCTCCCGATTCTAATATATGTTGTTATATGTCACTTTTGAAAAGGAGGACAAAGAATTGGTAATTGATTATGTTACGTTAAAAGTTAAAACAGAATTTTCTCGTTTATTATTATTGTCCATGTGGCAACATTATGCTTATTAGTATGTATTGTCCTTGTTTTGTGTACATATCATAAACATGTCAAACATATAGAAAATGATAGTAAGGTAATTTTGAAGTTTTGTCCTTGTTTTGTGTACATATCATAAACATGTCAAACGTATAGAAAATGGCAGTAATGTAATTTTTGAATTCAAGTAGTAAATCCCACACCTTTAAATCCATGATAAAAACATCCCAACAAACAAAGGATTGTTACAAATCCATGATGCCTCAAATCCTTGATAAATCCTTGGGTTTTTAAATTACAAAACCCTCATTTTTAAATCCTAGTTACTAATATGTTAGTAACCAATGGTTACTCACCCTATCTTAAGCCAGGAGAAGGTCATCCATTGGTGGACGGTGACCCTCAGGGTCTCTCCGCCGATTTAGCAGAGCAGTTTTTCGTGCGGACTGATAATTAATTTTTGTAATTTACTAATTTATAATTAATATGATAAATCACATGGACAAAGTGAGTGGAATGATGAGGTAGAAAAATAAAACATATATTTTTTAATTTCCATGCCATCTAGTTAACTGTCAAACTTTATAGTTGACTGCCACGTATGACAAATTTAACGGAGTGTAACGGTCGGTGACTAATAGTGAAACGATTTGTAAAGTTAGTGGCGAATAAGAAAGAAAAGTAATTCGGGTGGCAAACATGAAAGATTTGTATATTTGAGTGACCGAACGTGTAATTTAGCCATATATTTAAATATGGATGTAGATTTTAGAGAGGTTGCATTCAAATATGTTATATATATGCCTAAATTCATTAAGTGTTAATGATTTCCCATTTAGCTACATGTTATGCTAAAATCGATACAAACATGCATAAATCAGTTTTACAACCGGTCGGCTGGACCATAGCACTTGGCAAACCAGCATAACGGTATAAACTGGTTTTACAACCTTGATCTTTAGGTACTTAAAAGTTGAAATGTCTTTGCTAGTATAGTTGAGTTGAAATTTATTAGATTTATCCTTAGTTGGCCTAATGATAATGACATCCAGTTCCAACATTGGCATCAACAACTAACATGAAAAAAAAAAAAAACGTTGGATTTGAGTCTTCAATGGGTAAGCTATCGTGACAAGATAAGATCTGTTTCAGGTTATTGTACTCTTTCACTTTGACGTGGAAGATAAAGAAGCAAACGATTCCATCAAGGATATCATCAGATGATAAATCCTTTTGACCTGGAGGATAAAAGAAGCAAACTATTGTGTCAAGATCACCTGGGGGCGTTCAGTAGTCCACACTGGTATATCAAGTGAATGTTGGAACATTAGATCACTTGTAGAAAAATAGACATTGGTAAAAAACTATTTGATTTCAATAATTCGAGTTGTTGGGAGATGTTCAATAATAGATCATACACAACTTATTAAAACCTCTCTCAAACGAAAACCATCATATATGAGCTTGAAATTTGCACAGGTTCGCACACCCAGTGGCGGAGCCACTTGGAGAGGAGGGGGTGCTTTGCACCCCCCTTGGCTTTGGAGAAATTTTTTTCGAGTAGGGGTATATACAAATTCCAACCAATGACCATTCAGTTGTAGAAAGAATTTCTTATCATTTCGATCGAGTGAGTTTTGTTATGTAATGCACTTTCGTCTTTATTTATAGTAATAAATTGTTGTCTTTTGTTTAAACTCGCTCATTTTTTTTTGTAGCTCTACAACAGAGAAATTTCTTGTCTTTTGTTTAAACAAAGTTGAAAGTGAAGAAGTACCAATTGAAGTTCACTTGTTTGTTTCACAAAATCAATTCCAAGGTACTTCTGAGTTCTAATTTGTAATATTTGATGATGGAAGTCTTGATTTGTATGTACTGAACTTATTTGTTTGACGTTGTAACCGGTGTACGTGAAACTATTTTGATGTAATTGTGTGAATTTAGAGTATTGCGTTGTTGACTTTTTGTTTAATTTAAAGTTGACTTTTCTATTGTATAGGTGATTTTTTATGATATGATAAAGACACCCCCTTGGCCAATTTCCTGGCTCCGCCACTGCGCACACCATGTGCTTAACAGAATAGATATGGGTCATCAGAATTCAGACAAAAGATCTCTCGATTACAGAAAGCTCTGATACTATGTCAAAAGCCAGTTGATCTCAACAACTCGAATTATTAGGAGCATCTAGTTTTTAACAGAATTATCTAAGTGTCACACTTACGATTGCATTATAATTAAAACAATGCTTGCCTGGTCAAGTACTTATTGGCTATTGCTGATCAGATCCCTGTTCCAGGGAAGCATCGCAGTCATTATATATCATCACCACCATAAATTCATGCACTTGCTCTACAAATATGGACACGACCAAATGAAATGGGGTTCAGGTTTATTTCCTCAGCATGAAGTCACGCTACAGTAGCTAGATTCCACACAAGCACTGCCAATGGTTATGAGATTTGGGAATCCACTCCCACTATAACTGGATTTTGTACGTAGGACTGTTTTTATAAGTTAAATGTTTATTTGACGATAGTAATCATCATCATTCGTGGTCGAGGGAACCTGCCGGGAAATCTCTCGCGTTATGCTTTTGTCGTATATTTGGCATTATTATTGTATGCAACAACGGAAAGCTGACCGGAAGGCGTAAAATAAAATATTCCGTGGGTCTTTAATATAACTGCTTTTCAGGTCCGGTCAGGGGCTATCAAAAGAGACCAATACATATCTAAGGAACGAATTCCTTAATGTTTAGGTAGCAATTTGATCCATGTACAATGTATGCATGGTATATATTTTAAATTTCTGAATTGGTTAAGGCATTAACCAAATAATCAATATTACCCTCGAATTCTGACTATGCAACTATCATAGAGATTAGATGGCTTACAGCACAACCTTGTCAGATTAAATTAGAGTATGTTTATAGAAAGACCAATATGGTGGTCGATTTTCTAATCTCGTTAATTCACCTATTATCTTTGGAAAAAAATACATATTTCATTTACATTGTAATTCTTTTCTAACAAAAAGTACACATTAAACATTAAATTAGAGTATGTTTATTTACAGGCCAATCATGATACTTATGGAGGCAGCTTGATCAACAAATTGAATAAGATTGGGAATGGGCACCCCAAACTGCTGAGCCATGACCCGCATCATCACTCAGTCACTCATATTTCCCGCATTTTTATTTGGGGTGATCGAATTGGGCTGATGACAAAATTAGAGCTTTGAATGATTGAATTCAAATCCTTACCCAAAAACTATCATTGACTTTCTTTTGTTTCTTCTTATGTTGGAGAATTCCTTATTTGCTTCTTTCTGTACGTTTCTTTCAATTCTCTTTCGTTGTTGCCCAAAGGCATCTTTATTACTGTAACACCATGAGTTTTTGGTCTATGTTCAACTCGCAAACAAATCGTGGTCGAGTTAATAGCATGATTCTAAAAAGCACGCCTAAACACTCTATTAATCTCGTTTAGCCAAGTAAAAAAGAAAATGCATCTTCTTGAAAAAAAATCATGGAAAAGGCGTCACGATCACGTTTTGTATGGCCTTGGTGGCGCCTAGTTAGCATTGAGTTGCGCCTCGAAATAGTGTCATGTTGTCTTTTTTCTACCTTTTCATATGTTAATAGCTAGAGATCGATCTTGATTTCTCTATAATTAGGCTAGGATATAGTTAGAGACGACATCGTAAGAGTAGCTTCTTCTGTCTTTCTTGCGCTTCTTCGCTTTCAATGTGTTTTGCTATTTTCTAGTTTCTTCTTCCTTATTCATTTCTCCACACTATGTTTTTATGTTTTACCATGTGTTGTTGATGAAAGTTTAGAAATGAGAGGTAGATGCGATGATATTGGTCTATAAACTTGTGATTCTAGACAAGGCAAAGCTTCAATGCTCGCCTTACGCCTAGCATTCTTGAACCATGGTTAATAGTGATACAATATCCAGAGCTGGTGATATGATCCCAAACTGCCCACAATTCACGTCACAATTACTTGACAAAGAAGCTACCAAAGTTGGGAAGAAGAAAGGCAGAATTTGGCTAAGTCAAAATCCGTGTTCAGGGTACTTACTTTGGAGGCATGGTTCTCTCAATTGGCTTGGTGGAAATTCAATGTTAAGGGTTTGTTTTGCAGATAAAGTTACCATCTTTCCAATGGTATGCTTTATGGATCCAGAAAATGTCATTAAGGTTGTTTTCCAAGTTCTCAAAGTTGCTACCTCAAAACTGGAAAACTGCCAGAAAATGGTTAAGTCTGGAAACTGTTTTGTGAAGCCTACTTTGGAGCTCAATTCAAGGAGCATGGATCTGATTCGAGACCAAAGGCTTCTACAAAATGAAACTAGGAATGTTTATCTACCAAGGGAAGGAATCGGATGACAGATCGGAGTTCTAGAAGACTTTGTTGAAAAGAAATCGAAACCGTTTGGTTTGTGCAAGTTGCGACTTGTTTTGGGTTTGGTGGATTCCAAACTTGCTGAGCTTGTGTATCGATTGAATAGTCACTTCAATCGTGGTCGAGCAACTACCCTTTTATACCAATCGAGCTATCCCCAGGTGTGGATTTCTCCTTTTGGTTCCGTTTTATCCAAGTTCGTATTAAGAACGTGTTGTTCTTGATTCGAGCTCAATCGATTCTTCGATTGAGTCGTTTGCTGCGTGACTTTGATAAAAATACACCCCCCAAGGGCGTATTAAGTGGTATCAGAGCCCCGTTCTACACAAGGGCGAAGGAGAAGAAGCAAGTGACGATATCGGCACAAGCAGAATTCGTGTTTAAACAGGGCAGCCCCTGTTCGTGTGTTACAGCGGCTGTTTCGTGTGCAATCGCGATGGAAAACTCCCTTAGAGCAAAGGAGTTAGTAAAGGGCAGTAAGGAGGAGCAGCATGCTCGATTTTGTGGCAAAGAGAAGTCCCCAACAGTCGTCATCAAGCATAGAAAGTCCGACGAACAGCGAGATAACTTATTTCACAGTAGATGCTTCATCGATGGAAAATTGGTGTCACTCGTGATTGATGGAGGGAGCTGTGCAAATATCGTAAGCCTATTGCTTGGTAGACCGTGGCAATTCAATCGAAAGGTTACACACGAAGGTTGGACAAATTATTATAAGTTTCAGCACCAAGGTAAGAAGTTTGTGTTGAAACCTCTTTCTCCGGATGACGTTTACAACGATCAAAGGCAAATGGAGGAGAAGAGGAATACAGGCAAGGCGTCTCGAGCTCAGATGTGGGTACAGAGGCACATGGGATTCAATTTCATGAGCTTTCGGAAGCACCAGAAGGCAGTCCCAGAGCTTGAACCAGCAGCCTGCAATGAACTCTGTTTATCCCCTGAAAAACATAGTTACGAGGCCAGCAGTCACGCCGACGACGAGGAGGCAAAGATGGAGCTCGACGCGGCCAACTATGCGTTGCTAGAGGTGGAAGAAAGGTCGAAGAAGAGAGGAGAGGGTCGGGGTCAATCTGAGGATGGGCGAATCGTCTCGGTGATGAGAGCAGTTGAGCTTCCCGTCCTTGCCGCGAAACAGAGGAAAAGAGAGGGACAATTGGTCGGGTTGATTGGCGAAGTGGCGAGCCAATCCAACAACGCTGAAACGTTCTCAATGGCTTCGGGAAGCTCTCCCCTTGAGAAGAAGCAAACAAATTCTTCTGTTCTGCAGAATCAAAGTCGGGCTCAAACACCCCTGCAAACGCTCAAACACAAGCAAACTACGAGCGAATGGGTTGGAAGGATCGGGCCTGATTCGAGCAAACTTCCCGATACAGAATCGTTCCATAATGTCCATGGAACGTATATAAGTCTTCAATTTGATCCGAAATCATTCCAATCAACAACACCCAATTCTGAAATTTTTACCCGAAAGTTTGAAGAAGCCAAGGAAGAATCGATTGGAGAGATTGGAAGCGAATCGAACGAAAAAGAGACCATGGGCAACTTCGGTAAGGTTCAAGTAAGCTCTAGCATCGATCAATTGGAAGAGGGGAAGCCGAAATCACCAACGCATAATTTTTGTTTGGGCTCGCCGGATTCTGGGTTTTCTTCGCCGGAAACTGGGATTTTTAAATCGTCCGGCGGCGGGAAACTTTTGGATGACGATTGGCGACGATTAAGAGATTATCGATGCACTGGAGTAGCAGTAATCGATTGCTGGGATCGATACGAGTCGATCTTGTGCAACGAATTGGATCGTGGTGGTCTAGGAACGAAATCCCCAAATTTGGAGCTCTCGCCGGAGTTCTTGCCGGCGCCGGATTCTGCAAATTATTGGCCGGAAACTGGAATTTTGGGAGGAGGAGTTCTGGGTTCGATTTTGAATTTTTTTTGCGTGGGGAAGGTCCATTGGAGCCCCACGAATGTGATGAGGCTCAAATCGTGGCAAACATTAGGAAGATCGCGAGTTGACGAAGCTTTAATGTTTGACTTGCCGTGTTCAGAGTATCACTTTTGTGACCCGATTTGGGAGGCTTTCATTGACGATTTTTGTTTCAGGTCAAAACAAGCTTTGAGGGCAAAGCTTTTTGAAGAGGGAGAGCCTGATATGATCCCAAACTGCCCACAATTCACGTCAGAATTACTTGACAAAGAAGCTACCAAAGTTGGGAAGAAGAAAGGCAGAATTTGGCTAAGTCAAAATCCGTGTTCAGGGTACTTACTTTGGAGGCATGGTTCTCTCAATTGGCTTGGTGGAAATTCAATGTTAAGAGTTTTTTTTGCAGATAAAGTTACCATCTTTCCAATGGTATGCTTTATGGATCCAGAAAATGTCATTAAGGTTGTTTTCCAAGTTCTCAAAGTTGCTACCTCAAAACTGGAAAACTGCCAGAAAATGGTTAAGTCTGGAAACTGTTTTGTGAAGCCTACTTTGGAGCTCAATTCAAGGAGCATGGATCTGATTCGAGACCAAAGGCTTCTATAAAATGAAACTAGGAATGTTTATCTACCAAGGGAAGGAATCGGATGACAGATCGGAGTTCTAGAAGACTTTGTTGAAAAGAAATCGAAACCGTTTGGTTTGTGCAAGTTGCGACTTGTTTTGGGTTTGGTGGATTCCAAACTTGCTGAGCTTGTGTATCGATTGAATAGTCACTTCAATCGTGGTCGAGAAACTACCCTTTTATACCAATCCAGCTATCCCCAGGTGTGGATTTGTCCTTTTGGTTCCGTTTTATCCAAGTTCGTATTAAGAACGTGTTGTTCTTGATTCGAGCTCAATCGATTCTTCGATTGAGTCGTTTTCTGCGTGACTTTGATAAAAATACACCCCCCAAGGGCGTATTAAGTGGTATCAGAGCCCCGTTCTACACAAGTTCGAAGGAGAAGAAGCAAGTGACGATATCGGCACAAGCAGAATTCGTGTTTAAACAGGGCAGCCCCTGTTCGTGTGTTACAGCGGCTGTTTCGTGTGCAATCGCGATGGAAAACTCCCTTAGAGCAAAGGAGTTAGTAAAGGGCAGTAAGGAGGAGCAGCATGCTCGATTTTGTGGCAAAGAGAAGTCCCCAACAGTCGTCATCAAGCATAGAAAGTCCGACGAACAGCGAGATAACTTATTTCACAGTAGATGCTTCATCGATGGAAAATTGGTGTCACTCGTGATTGATGGAGGGAGCTGTGCAAATATCGTAAGCCTATTGCTTGGTAGACCGTGGCAATTCAATCGAAAGGTTACACACGAAGGTTGGACAAATTATTATAAGTTTCAGCACCAAGGTAAGAAGTTTGTGTTGAAACCTCTTTCTCCGGATGACGTTTACAACGATCAAAGGCAAATGGAGGAGAAGAGGAATACAGGCAAGGCGTATCGAGCTCAGATGTGGGTACAGAGGCACATGGGATTCAATTTCATGAGCTTTCGGAAGCACCAGAAGGCAGTCCCAGAGCTTGAACCAGCAGCCTGCAATGAACTCTGTTTATCCCCTGAAAAACATAGTTACGAGGCCAGCAGTCACGCCGACGACGAGGAGGCAAAGATGGAGCTCGACGCGGCCAACTATGCGTTGCTAGAGGTGGAAGAAAGGTCGAAGAAGAGAGGAGAGGGTCGGGGTCAATCTGAGGATGGGCGAATCGTCTCGGTGATGAGAGCAGTTGAGCTTCCCGTCCTTGCCGCGAAACAGAGGAAAAGAGAGGGACAATTGGTCGGGTTGATTGGCGAAGTGGCGAGCCAATCCAACAACGCTGAAACGTTCTCAATGGATTCGGGAAGCTCTCCCCTTGAGAAGAAGCAAACAAATTCTTCTGTTCTGCAGAATCAAAGTCGGGCTCAAACACCCCTGCAAACGCTCAAACACAAGCAAACTACGAGCGAATGGGTTGGAAGGATCGGGCCTGATTCGAGCAAACTTCCCGATACAGAATCGTTCCATAATGTCCATGGAACGTATATAAGTCTTCAATTTGATCCGAAATCATTCCAATCAACAACGCCCAATTCTGAAATTTTTACCCGAAAGTTTGGAGAAGCCAAGGAAGAATCGATTGGAGAGATTGGACGCGAATCGAACGAAAAAGAGACCATGGGCAACTTCGGTAAGGTTCAAGTAAGCTCTAGCATCGATCAATTGGAAGAGGGGAAGCCGAAATCACCAACGCATAATTTTTGTTTGGGCTCGCCGGATTCTGGGTTTTCTTCGCCGGAAACTGGGATTTTTAAATCGTCCGGCGGCGGGAAACTTTTGGATGACGATTGGCGACGATTAAGAGATTATCGATGCACTGGAGTAGCAGTAATCGATTGCTGGGATCGATACGAGTCGATCTTGTGCAACGAATTGGATCGTGGTGGTCTAGGAACGAAATCCCCAAATTTGGAGCTCTCGCCGGAGTTCTTGCCGGCGCCGGATTCTGCAAATTATTGGCCGGAAACTGGAATTTTGGGAGGAGGAGTTCTGGGTTCGATTTTGAATTTTTTTTGCGTGGGGAAGGTCCATTGGAGCCCCACGAATGTGATGAGGCTCAAATCGTGGCAAACATTAGGAAGATCGCGAGTTGACGAAGCTTTAATGTTTGACTTGCCGTGTTCAGAGTATCACTTTTGTGACCCGATTTGGGAGGCTTTCATTGACGATTTTTGTTTCAGGTCAAAACAAGCTTTGAGGGCAAAGCTTTTTGAAGAGGGAGAGCCTGATATGATCCCAAACTGCCCACAATTCACGTCAGAATTACTTGACAAAGAAGCTACCAAAGTTGGGAAGAAGAAAGGCAGAATTTGGCTAAGTCAAAATCCGTGTTCAGGGTACTTACTTTGGAGGCATGGTTCTCTCAATTGGCTTGGTGGAAATTCAATTTTAAGAGTTTGTTTTGCAGATAAAGTTACCATCTTTCCAATGGTATGCTTTATGGATCCAGAAAATGTCATTAAGGTTGTTTTCCAAGTTCTCAAAGTTGCTACCTCAAAACTGGAAAACTGCCAGAAAATGGTTAAGTCTGGAAACTGTTTTGTGAAGCCTACTTTGGAGCTCAATTCAAGGAGCATGGATCTGATTCGAGACCAAAGGCTTCTATAAAATGAAACTAGGAATGTTTATCTACCAAGGGAAGGAATCGGATGACAGATCGGAGTTCTAGAAGACTTTGTTGAAAAGAAATCGAAACCGTTTGGTTTGTGCAAGTTGCGACTTGTTTTGGGTTTGGTGGATTCCAAACTTGCTGAGCTTGTGTATCGATTGAATAGTCACTTCAATCGTGGTCGAGCAACTACCCTTTTATACCAATCGAGCTATCCCTAGGTGTGGATTTGTCCTTTTGGTTCCATTTTATCCAAGTTCGTATTAAGAACGTGTTGTTCTTGATTCGAGCTCAATCGATTCTTCGATTGAGTCGTTTGCTGCGTGACTTTGATAAAAATACACCCCCCATGGGCGTATTAGCTGGAGAACCATGCCAGTGTTGTGTTAGACCATCCACATCAATGCAATTGCAAAAGCAAAAGTAATTGCATTTGTGCTCTTTCTTGCTAACTCAACTATTTTGCAATCCAACTCACATCAGTTTCATTCACTTATATCAATGTAATTAACTTACAATTACATATGTGGGCCTAATTTTTTTTATAATATAAAAGATATGTTTTTTTTCTCTCTCTTCTCTTCGTGTTCTCAGAGCCAGCGTTTTCCTTCTTTTTCAATCGATGGCGACCGTCAGTGGCGGAGCCTCTACAAGTTTCATCAGTGACGGGTGTACCTGGGCTTCTCTGTTTGCGATCAACCCTGATTTTAAGTTGGACTTCTACAAACCAGAGTATGTTAATGGATCATTGCGGATTCCCAGATCGGTAGTCGATGAGGGCTCGAAGCGGTGGGTTAATTGTCTCGTGGGCCAATTCCTTGACTGTTCGACGTCGTTATCTTCAATTCACTTCTGGGCGAATTGGATTTAGGGGGCGTGACGGAGCGATAAGGGTTTGTGGCTAGAGGACGTCTGGTTCTATTTCAATTTTTGAGCGCGGAGGTCTGTCAGTGGGTTTTTGAAGGAGGTCCCTAGCACCATCGCGAGAACATGATCATCCAGCGCAAATGGGAACCATGTATTTAACTGCTTGCCATCGATAACTCTGTTATTCCTGTATGAATTAGGTTATCGAATCTGCCGTTTGAGATGACTTCGAAGGAGGGTTTATGGCGTATTGTAGCTCTTTGGGCTGACCGCTCTATATGGATTTTCCTACAAAGTAGGGGACAAAATTTGGGGTGGAAAAATTATGTGTTTAGATTACTGTGAAAACAAATCTTGTCAACAAGCTAAGTATTACACTTGATGGTCGTCCTGAGATGTTAGTCGATGTTGAGTTCTGTCATGTCCAAGCAAATGTGAGAAGTGTGGTGTATTTGAATATGACTGCTCGCATCCTAGAGGCAGAACAAAGAGAGTTTGATTTGTTAAGCATCATAGGGTTCAAGAAGTGATTTCGGTTCTTAAGAAAGATAAAGGCAAAGGTGTTCTGGTTGCTCAGGAATGTGATATTCTTTAGAACGAGGTGATCTTGGAGGACACAATGAAGAAAGTAGCCAGGCCTTCATCCTCACATGTGACAGATTCTTCTCCTAATCATGTGGACATTGTAGTAACTGAGCCTTCTAATGATGGTGTTGAAGATAGTTTTCAACTGGTGACAAATAGGAAAAACGGAGTAAGAGTTTTGTGCATAGGTATGCTCCGTGGAATCAGTATTTTGGACCAGGTAAGATCCCTTTGGATGATAAGAGTTTTCCATCACTGAGTCGACCTGTGCTAAGGCGAACTATTGATCCTCCTCCCCCTGCACCTGTCAACTGTAGGGGTATGAGGAAAAACGTGAGAAATGAAGGTCATGTGTTGGAACATCAAGGGCTTTAATGACTCTAAGAAGCACTCAGCAGTGCTATGGAAGTTAAATCGTTTGAAGCTTGATATTATAGCCCTCATAGAAACTAGAGTCATAGAAAATAATAGTAGTTCTATACTTTCTAAACATTTTAGTCATTTAAAGCATCTGAACAATTACCCCAAGTTCCTTGATGGTCTAATCTGGAGGTTTTGTAAGGATGGTCTCAATGTTACAAAGGTTGAGGATGGTATCCATTTTCTGAAAGTAAGGGTTGGGGGGTCTTCCCCTTTCATACTTTTGGTGGTCTATAGTCCAAATAAGGAAGCTGAGAGGGAAAATTTATATAGAGAGCTCATGCTTCAGAAAGAACTCTCTTTACCTATAGTTGTTTGAGGAGACTTTAAAGCTGTTTTGCATCCAAGAGAAACTTCCAATTTGGTTGCAATATCTTCTAGTATGGTTGGTTTTAGGTCTTGGATTGATGAAATGAAACTGCTTGACCATAAGATTCTGGGTTCTTGGTTTACGTGGTGGAATAAGCAGAAAATAACCCTATTGCAAAGAGGTTGGATAGGATTTTGGTGAAAACCCCTGGTTTTCAGTGTTCTCATCTAGTACAGCTGTCACGCCTCCACCTGGAGTTTCAGATAATTGTGGACTACTACTAATGTTGTACCCCAGGTGGATAGCCTGCCAGAACCGTTTAAGTATTTTAAATTCTGGGTTGGCCATCCAACTTATACTAATTTAGTTTCAGAAGCTTGGAGTATTGATGTGGAGGGTTATTCCTACTTTGTGTTCTATGGTAAGCTTCGACAAGTAAAATTGAAGTTGAAGAAGCTCAATAAGGAAGTTTATTTGGATTTATCTGCACAAGCTCGAGACTGCGAGAATCAATTAGAGTTGCTGCAAACACTCCTCCTTGCTTCTCCTGATGAAAATAGGTGGAGGAAGAAAGAGTTCTTGCTGCTCAATGTCATGAACTGCATAAGGTTAAGGAGAGCTTTTATAAGCAAAAAGCTTGAGTTTAGAGGGTCCAAGAGGGGGATTCGAATACCTCTTTCTTTCAGCTCTCTGTAAAAATTCATTCTCATCGCCAGCGGATTACTAGATTGCTTAATTCCCAAGGACATGAGGTGACAGATATCAAGGAAATGGGGCAAATTGCCATGGATTTCTAAAATAAATTAATTGGAGAGGTTAATCCTGATGTTATTATTCAACCTTCTAGTTTTTATGAGTAGCTTTTACAAGAAGCGATCACCTGAGGAGGCTCTTTCCTTGGTTGCTCCAGTTACTAGAGAGGAGATTCATCAAGTGTTTAAGAAGCTTGGAAAATATAAGGCTTCGGGTCCATAAGGTTCCCCATTAGAATTTTATTTACTTCACTGGGATCTTATTTGTGGTTTGGTTGAAGAGGTGGCTGTGGAATTCTTTCACTTTGGTATAATGCCTCGAAATCAACTCAAATCCTTTTAATCTAGTGGCCAAAACTCCCAATGCTAAAAAAATGAAAGACTTTCGTCCCATTTCGAGCTGCAACACTATTTACAAAGGGATTTCGAAGATTCTGCTAACATGTCAGCAGCTATTTTGCCTTCTTTAATCTCTCCTTCTAAATCTGCTTTCATTAAAGGTCGATCGATTTGTGATAACATTCGGTAGACATCAGAATTAGTTAAGGATTATCATAGGAAACATGTTACTCCACGTTGTGCTGTTAAGATAGATATTATGAAAGCATTCGACTCTATTGATTAGTATTTCCTTTTTTTGTGCTTGATATGATGGGGGTTCCTGATATGTTTCTAAAGTGGTTGTGAGCCTGTGTTTGTGTCCTTAAGATTAGTGTAGGCTTAATTGGAGGTATCTTTCTTTTTTATATGAGACGAGGTTTTAGGCAAGGGGACCCGTTGTCCCCCAATCTTTTTACGGTCGCAATGGAGGTGCTTGATGCAATGTTGAAAATGAAGGCTAGGCAAAACCATATTCCTTTTCACCCAAGGTGTAAGTCGTTAGCAATTACACATTTGTGTTTTGCTGACGATTTGCTTGTATTCACAAATGGTTCCATTCGAGGTGTGGCTGGTGTTTTTCGGATTTTAGATGTGTTCTACAAGGTATCTGGTCTAAAATGTAATCCGAAAAAATGTCAATTGTTCTGTTGTGGAATCTTTGATGTTGAGTAGCCTTCTATTTCATCCTTTTCGAAGTTTCCTCTCGGATTTCTACCTGTACGTTATCTCGGAGTCCCTCTAATCACAGGTAAGCTTACTAGAACAGAGTGCAGGGTCCTTATCGACAAGATTACTTCAAGATCACAGGTAATCTTATTGACAAGTTGCCAGTTTTGCTAGCAGATTGCAGCTGATTTCCTCTATCCTGGCTAGTATCATGTAGTTTGGATGGGGATTTTTCTTCTTCATCGGTTTGTTATTAAGGAAGTTGAGTCGGTCGGTAACACATTTCTGTGGTACATTGATGATTCGTCAATTAGGAAGAGAGCTGTTACCTCTTGGAAGTTTCTTGCTCGTCCGAAGCGAGAGGGAGGTCTTGGGATCCGTAGTTTTGTTATCTGGAACAAAGCCTGCGTGCTTAGGCATCTATGGGCTATACTTATGGAACGTGGATCTCTTTGTGTAGCGTGGATTTGTCGATATCGGGTCAATCAACTTTCAATTTGGGATATTCAGGATTCGGCTGATGGGTCTTAGATTTGGAGATGCATTCTCAAGTGCAAGGCAGTTGCTAGGCCTTTTGTTTCACTATTGAAGGCTGGATTGGCATGGGATGGAGGTCTGATGGCGTCCTACTCTTTTAAAGGAGTTCGGAATCATTGCAACAGCATGATAGTATTGTTCCCTGGTACAAGCTTGTTTGGGATAAATTTAATGTCCTTCGGCATAGTTTTATTTTTTGGCTTGTGATATATGACAGGTTGAAGTTACAGGATAAGCTAATCGCATGGGGGAAGCCGCTTTCTGGGCTTTGTCTCCTCTGTCCTGGAGGGTTTGAGTCTCGTTATCATCTTTTTGCAGAGTGTTCATATACAAGGTATGCTCTATCATTGTTTATGCAGTATGAGGCCCCTCCAGAGTTGGGGACTGGTAGTTGGTCTTACAGTGGTGTGTATCTATATGGAATCATGAGACAGCTAAAGAAGTCTTGAATAGAATATCATGGTGCGTGGTGATTAGTCTGAAATGGCGGGAGCGTTGCTACAGAATGTATGGATCTAGTAGTGCGAGATGTCCTTCTCAACTAGTACATGAGGCATTGTGGATTATCCGATTTAGATGCCAGATGGATCCGAGTTTGCTTGCTTGCTTCGAGCTTAGGGGTTTGGGTTAGTTTACTCTTTCTTTGGTTCCCTTCTTTATATTTTAGAAGGATTTATTGTACACACTTGGTTTGTTCACGAGGGGCTCCATAGTGGTTTGCTATTGGATGATAGTTCTTAATGCAATTTTGATGTAACCATAAAAAAGAAAACGGAATTGCAAATGGAATTGCATGTTATGATAGCTTGCACAAATTAAATGCAATTAAACTTACATCCATGCAATTAAAGGTGCAATTGCATTTCTGTTGCCACATCACTTTGCAATTCAATATAATAGCTTGATATGGATGCTCTTACACGACATGAACAATATATATGTTATTTAAAGTTTTTTTATATATAAACCTGTTACAAGGTGTTACTAGAGGGAGAAAGAGAAACGTCGTCACTGGAATCGAACGCACGACCTTACAATGAAAAGTGTGCCGACTCACCAGTTAGGTTGGGCCTCGTTCACTATATGTTATTTAAAGTTGATATTTCGTGTATGTTGCCCACGTAGCCAGGATTTCACTTAAGGTGAATATGATATAATTAAAAATAAATATATATAAAAGTTATTATATTAACCTACACAATAAATAAAGCCAAATGAGAAAACTTGAAGTCTCATTTCAAATTTCTTGCATCCATAGTGAAAGTAGGAGGGGTAGATTCGTCTTGACAATCATTTATTATTTTCTTATTTATAGAAAAATATATTAATAATGAGATTTGAACCGTGGTCTTTTTGAAAAATAAGAAACATAATCGGTTACAATAAACATATTTGTGTGATATTTTTCAATTAAAAACATACAGGAAGTTTAAATATGAAAAATCATAGGACTTTTCCACCACTGTTAGCAAGCGAAATGTCATTGATTCAAATATTGCATATCAAATTACACTCTTGAATGTGTAGAAGCGATGTAGAATAATTAAAATAGGCTTAATTGTTATAACTACCCAAAAGTAACGATATTTTTAAACATAGAACTTTTGAGTGAATATGGGCACATGTGTCTTTAAAAGAGAGGTAAATTTGGAAAGTATGAGTGATGTTGGTTTGCCGAACGGGAACGGAAAAAACACTACTAATGTAAACATGCCCAGATAGTGTCCGACCCACTAAACGCTCAACTACCAGGGTCACTTTTGCTACACCTAATATAATAGTGAAATGGGAAAGATGCTTCCACAATTACAAAATCCTTGCATCCATAGCAAAAGTAGGAAGGGTAGATTCGTCTTCATAGTCATTTATTATTTTCCTATTTATAGGAAAAATGCATAAGTGACGAGATTTGAATTGTGGTCTCTTTGAGAAAATACAAGAAATATAACCACGGTTAGCTAAGCCATTAACTCTCCTCTAATTTTTTTTTTTGGCATTTGATACTTCCATTTTCATACTATGACTATTTTAATTCGAGTTTAATAATTAATTATATTTCTATTTGTCCTATAAAAGGAGAACAATTTTAAAATCTCAAGCCTAATGTCATTGGTGCAAATAATGCACATCGAATTGCAGTATTGAATGTGTAGAAGCGATGCAGAATTCTTGATATAGATAATATAACTACCATAAAGCAAAAATATTTTTGAACATAAAATTATCGAGTGAATATGGGGCACATGTGTCTTAAGAGAGGGGTAAATATGGAAAGGTTGAGTGATGTTTGTTTTTTGATAGCAGATTGAAAAGGCGCAACTAATGTAAACGTGTTTAAATGGTGTCCCGACCTACTAAATGCTCAACCATCATCGTCTCTCCAAACCTACCCACCGGACTCGACAACCGCCTAACCTCTTCACCTTGTTATGCAAAGCAATTTTCAAAGGGGTAAAGATGGAAAGGTTGAGTGTTTTTGCTTGTAGAGCTGACTGGTGGGTTAGGTAGTTTCTTTGACAGTAATGTGTGATCTCTTAACATCATTTAATTTAGTTGATTTTCTAGGTTGACATTTGAGTTGATTAAAGATAAACAGTGTCTCGGGCTCCCGGCCTACTAAACGCTCAACCATCGGTTTCTCTCCAAACCTTCCCATCGGACTCGACAACCGCCTAAACTTCTCCACCTATATTGTTACGCAAAGCAATTTTCGGAGGGGTAAATATGGAAAGGTTGATTGTTCTTGCTTGGAGAGCTTACTGATGGGTTATTTAGTTTCTTTGACAATAATGTGTGATCACTTAATATTAGTTCATTTGGTTGATCGTCTAGGTTGACGTTTGAGTTGATTAAAGATAAATAGCTATACTTTTTGTTGCTTTTGTTATGTTACTCCTTTTTCAGTATCATCATTTTTTTGATTTGAAATGTTTTTTGGTTAGTTTCCGGCAAACGAATACTATTATGATTAGTGTTAACATAGGGAATATCTTCGATCATAACACTTTTACATAAAATTTATATGTAAGAGCCGAGATCATTGCCGAGTTGAACTATTCAAGCAATAATGCTGATCTTCAACGTATAAAACAGGTTTATTTTGAGTGAAATAACCTCATAATTACATATAAGTTTTTACAATATGACGTTTCGTGATAGTGGTCGCTTGCTTCCATATTTAAAAGTGGGGTTCTAATTACTGCAAGATGGTTTGATATCCTTCTCTCTGTAAGGAATAAATACATGGTGAGCATTTGTTGTCATGGGAAGGACAAACCGAACTCTTTGTGTTTGTAGTATATCATGATGATATATATGCATCTCTAGACTCGATCGACTGGACATATCCACCTTGAATTTATTGACGTGATTTTTGCTCATCAAAACCGCGTGCCAAGTAAGCTCCCTCCTTAATCCTTATATTTTTCTTATTCTGCACATGCACACCCTCATAGGAAACATGTACAGAATTGAAATTTAGGTACTTCATTATTGTTGTTTCCATAAACTTGTATTATCTAAGGTGGTTGTTCTAGAATTGTGAATCGTGATTGTATCTCCTCTAAGAAAATGTAAAGTTAAGATATAAAAGAGACTGACCTGAGCTTCCTCTTTAATTTAGATGGTAAGAGAGAAATGACCCACATCAAATTGATTGGGGGTTGGCAATGCCAGAGAAGCGGTTTAGCCTTCTTCAAAGTATCACAAGATCCTCATAGTATCTCAACCAAAACAATTTTTGTTTTCGTGACTGATTTTGATACCAGTTGTTTACCTAGAGGAGAGCCCTATCAAGTTAGCTCTTGGAGTTGCAATGCGAAAATGGGTATGGCTAGTTTATACAAAAGGCCATGTTATGATCATATAGAATGTGTTGGTAGAGATAGTCATCAATCTCATTTTATTGATGAAACCACCGAGGAGAAGAGAGTAATCGCCATTGATAATCTAAATTTTACAAGGCTATTATAATGATCATTCCTTTCATTGCATGTAAATTTGTATTGTGACTGAAGTGATATTACCCCAAGTCATAAATTGCAGCAAGGAATGGTCGTTTGAATTAATGTGCACTGATGCAAAATCCCATATAGCTGCCAAGAAGAAGGAGTAAGAGTGGACCAATCAGTGTGTTTGCTGTCGAGAAAGATAAGAATTGTGATAATGGGGATGGTTCATGACGATTTACATATACAAATGGAAGTGATAGAAAGTACAGAGTTGTAAGTCATTTGTGTGTTTAGTGTATCAGAGTGGTTAGGAGTGGTTTGGTAGGATTTCACACTGGTAGGGATATTGACAAAAATTATTATATGTTGGTGCTTCCACGCATATATTGTTTGCCTGTTTCTTTTGTTTGTATATGAGATTTCTATAGAAGATTGCTTGCTTTGTATTTCTTTTTTTTCTCTCTCGGTCATTTTAATTAACAAAACTATATATGAGAAAAAACTGGTCGACGCATTCCATCTACCTGATTTGGACATTGCTGGTTTTTGTTTTCTCAGCCAGGAATTCACTCACTGCGGTTTTTTGTCTAAGGGAATCCAGATTGGGTTTTTCTTATAAAATCTCTTGGTGGCTTCCACTTTTAACATCGATAATTGAAGCTAGGCAAACATTCATAGGTTTTTTCATGTTCACTCTAGGGGCATCATGGTGCATGGCAATAGTGGCTATATTTAAGGCTAATGGCTTGGTTTGGATTGTCAATTATAATATTTATGTTTTACTGTTTTATTTTGTAATGCAATGGGATAATGACTTCCATCATATTATTATATATGGTGTTGTTGACCTACCTCCGGCCATTGTCGCATATATTAACTGCTAATATCAGTTGGAATCTAAGAGTAAATTTCCGTGACTACATCCAGCCAAGGGCTGGGTAATAAGCTAGTATTTAGGCCAAATACATTTGTGTAGCCAAAACTTTGACGGTTTTGCCAAATATAACCACTTTTGACGAAATACCTAAAATAGCCACTAGCGTCCACTTGTTTGACGGTGTTAGTTAACATGCTGATTGGACTAACGGAAAAGCTAACATGCAAATCTTTTATTCAATAAAAATATGAGTTGGGATTAACAGAAAAAAATTATATATATTTTTTATTTTCTCTCTCTCCCTATCGGTTCTTTCCCCTTCTGTTCCCCAACCGTTGCTCCTAAAAATAGCGACTATCCCCACCTACCACGCGTCGCTGCCGAGCACAACCCCAAATCTCCACTTCGTCCATCAGAATCCTCCTCACCAAGCTCCGCATATTCACATTCCAAGCTCACCCAAGCCTTGAAATGGGCCAACAACACCAACTCTCCACCTCCGTCCATCACAATCCTCACCGTCGACACGACCAACATGGATCTGCGGGAGGCGAGGAGAGCGTTCCTCGCTAGTGTCGCACTCGGCGAGGAGGCTTCCACAGTTCAGAGGTGGCAGATCTCGATGTCACTAGTGGCGGTTACGGCGACGACTTGAAATTGGCGCGGTATCCCCCTGCCGCCCTCTGTCTCGGTGAAGAAGAATGAGAAGTTTCAGCGGAGAAGATGCGGCGCGACCAGATCTAGTCTTTACTGTCCGAAGCATTTGAAGAAGAAAACGAGAGTTCTAGGTTCTATTCGCCATTTCCAGATCAGTAATTGCGATTGTTTCTAGTTTTTTAGTTGGATTTTTTGGAGGAGGGATTTTTCGCAGGCGAGGGGGGAAAGGAAGACAATATACTCGAATCGATCTTTTGCGGCGGTGGCGGATGAGGAAGCTGAAGCATCTCGATGACCAGCAAAGATGCTTGTTTTTAGTTTTTATTTTATTTGTTTTATTTTACTTTGTATTCATTATTCACGGATCGAGATCGGATGTCGGAAATCGGACCAAGCAGAAGAGATTAGGGGAGATACTGGATTTGATTCTCGAAAAACTAGGGGCCAGGGAGTTGGATAAGAGAAGATTAAGAAGGGGATTAAGAGAGAGGGGAGATACTGGATTTGATTCTCGAAAAATTGGGGGCAGGGAGTGGATTGGAGAAGATGAAGAAGGGGAGTAAGAGAGATCGGAGAAGATGAAGCATATCCTTTTTTGTGTTTATTTATATAATTAATAATAATAAAAAGATAACACATTTCCACATAGAATATTTTGATGAATTTTTATTTTTATTTTTATAAAGACGTCGTCCACCTGTCAGTAAATGCTGAGATGGAAACGAAAGAGAGGGTGAGTTGGCATCCAAGTAAGCATTCCGTTAAATTGACTAACGGTGTCATTGACGCCGTTAAATTATGCAATGGAAAAGGCTATTATTGTCATTAAACTTTCAAAATTATGGCTATTATTGGTATTTCCCCAAATGTGGCTATTATTGTCACAAACGTCAAAGTTTTGGCAACACAAGTGTATTTGGCCTAGTATTTAAATGACTCGTGACACGCTAGAACACAACACCAAATTGCGATCAAGTGTAATCGCAGTCCGAAAATGCAGTAAAGTGGCACGCTCTATTTGTCAACCCGGGGTCTAGATATACTGCCTACTCCATGATTATCTATTATCTAGCAAACTAAGTTGAGTGATTGTGATTTTAACTAAAAGTAGTAAGAAAGCAGGAAATGGTTCAAAGTTCTTAAGCAAGGGAAGAGTCACTCGGGAATGAATCCCCCCAGCTCCTTAGTTAGGTCAAGGTTGTAATTACCCTGGGTCGATTAAGTATTGATTAAACTGCGGAAGATCTGCAGTAGCTTGGAATCTCTTAAGCTGACCAAGCCCCCACAGGCAGGCTAACCGGCAGGCGACTAACCTTCACTGGGATAGACTGCTAAGGCAATAAGCACAGAACTCCACTACTGAAATTGGGTTCCAGTACAAAGCAGTAAATCGATTTACTCTCGTATAACCAATCTACCACTACCGATTGATGAAGCTCTAACAACCTAATCAGATTCTATCTATCTCAGGTTGCAGCAGAAATCAAGAAAAGATGATCAGACTTCAATTGACTCAATGAATCATGCATCAATCGGTTAAAATCAATCAGTATATCAATCCCAAGTCATTACAATCAAGATCCCTAACACATGGAACTAGGGTTCTTCATACCCAAGTGAGAGAAAGTTCTACTCCATAGAGAGAGAGAGGAAATCATAAATCAGAGTAGTCATACTCATAAAGATGAGGATATTCTGCTCTGGGATGTCGATCTTTACTCCTGGGGATGAAATGTGGGCTTCAATGGTGAGAAATCCACTCCAAATAGCTCCTAGGGTTTGTTCTTCTCACTTTCTCTCTCTAAAACTCAGTTTTTGCTCCAAAAAGTCGAATCTCTCTCCTTTGGCTCAAATTTGCCTCAAAAACCCGATGCTGGGCAAAATACGGGCTGAATTACGGTCGTAATCACGGTTTGCCCATAAATCGCCCAAAACGCGCGTTTCTCTTAACTCCGAGGAAGGGAATTACGGTCGTAATCATGCAATTAATGCTAGTACTTGAAGAATTACGACTGTAAATGCTTTTACTCTTTCCCTTAATTTGTTCTACGACATGATTCTCAGGTATTTGGCTTGGCATTGCATTTACGGGTATAACAGAAGCAATTACGCCCGTAAATGAGCAGGGGCTGCCGGTAATTTGCATCTTGAATCGCCAACTCACCTCTAAATGATCCGAAACTTGCGCCTATGCACTTTTTTACTTGCTAGGACCTGAAATACGACAAAACAACACAACCTAGCGTAAAATAGGCCAAGGAACAACAAATTCGAGCTAAAATGGTCAGGAAACAAGAGTGAAAACAAGTGCAAATACAACACTATCAAATTCCCCCACACTTAACCGTTTGCTTGTCCCCAAGCAAACCAAGTCAGATACAAGGTAAGCTCGAAACATCTCAATCATGCAACCGTTAGGGGCATATCACAAAGGCACGAAACACGGGAATCATACTGCTTTCAAACATCAACACATGACCAACCTCAACCGCAACCTGTACAACTACCACAGAGGACATTCGAGTGCAACAAAATAGAGTAAAGGAGGAGTCTTACTTCTGTTCATCAACCAACATAGACTTGAGTCAACCACTTACTCAAGACAGTCACCTCATGCACAAAACTCAAGATATCAGAATTGAGACCGAGCAATCTAGGTCCTCATCAGGGTAAAGAGTATAAATAATATGAGAAAATGAATCGCTCACTCTCGACCAGTGGGGTCAGGACAATTTGATGCGAAAAATGCGCATGCTTATTCTCTCAATCCCTAACGTCTCTTCACCATGAAGGCAGCCTCTAAATGATAGAGTTCACATATGGGGTGTCACCACTAACTAATCTGGAGGTCTTAGCATAGGTTCAGATGACTGGCTAGGGTCTTGGACATGGGGAAAGGCCTTTTAGGTGGTGGAAGTATTCATAGCACAAGGTTCCACAGTTCCAAACCCAACACAATCACAGCCAATCAACCCACACTTACTTTCTTTCTGCCATTCTGCATTACTCAAATTCTTTAGAGCACAAGAGCGAAGGAGGTCACAATAATGTTAGTATTTCCAAGCCAGACTACTAAAAAACACTAATTTATGAGCATGATTCAGATTCTTGGTAGTGGCTCTCTTTTGCTTTCATTCACTTTTTCTTCTTTTTTTTCATTTCATTTCCTGAGAGAACCATTAACTCTGCACATTTTTAAAACACATGCCCAATTTTTAAGCATTACCTCCAACCCTCACATTATATTTAACAGAAACATCAGAAAAAATGCAAAAACCACTCTGTGGAACCTTCTAAGAGATGCAAAAGGGTGATTTTCCAGTGTAGACCGAAAGAAAGAAAGTAAACGGCTTAAAGGGGCTGACTAGGGGGTATGACACACCAGGACAGTCAATTTGGTCATGGGCTATTCCTATGCCTCCATCATCTTAGCTAGTGACAACGTGAGTGCTACACATCATGGAAGAGGGATCTATCGCACAAGAAAGAAACGAGCAGGCTCAAATCTCACATGGCTACCTATATGCTCCATCTCACATTATGATTCCCTAAACTAGATGCATAAACGACTGTCAAGAGCAAGTGATCAATCCAAGTCATAGTTGGTAAGCAAATAGTTAAAAAACTGAACCCCTACCCAACTCTAATGCACGTCTCCGTCATCATTATAGGTTGTCCTAGTCACACTCCAGTTGTCATGCATTAATTCTAAAGCCATTCAATTCACCAATTAAACCCACAGTGCCAATACGATCAAGCAAACAACATTACTTGGAGCCCTCAAACCTCGAGATTTGGACAGCGGACTAGGCTCCAAGCACACAAACTCATCTAGCAGTCAACAATAGATATACACGCCCCCACACTTAAGCACGACATTGCCCTCAATGGAGCAGAGGGAAAGATAAGGGGAAACGATGTTATCGGAAATACGGACTGTCGGGGGACTGGAAAACGGACCAGTCAGCAGGACTAGAATCATCAAAACACATTGGGTGATAGAAACCATAGTTTCAAGTGGACAAACCGAAAACAAACGAAAGGAAAACAAACCTTGGTGGGGTTGCCTCCCCACATGCGCTTCTTTACCGTCTTTTAGCTCGACGGCAGTAGGGTGGATGCTCAGAGAGGTGTAGGAACAGGTGCCATCAGAGCGGATCGACATCGCTATTGAGGTAAAACTTCAGATGGTGGCCATGCACACGACGGGTGTGACCACCAGCACTCTTCAACTCGACCTGGCCATCCGATAGGATGCAAGCGAGTGAATACTCGGATGGCCAAGGCGGTCGAGGCTCAGGAGCCGTGACCAGCTCATAGTGGTCTCCTGCTTCCTTTTAAGCATGCTTAGCTACTTGCAGTTTCGGTCGCCACTCCTCCTTGATCTTTTCTTTTGGGATCGGGGTGGACGGGAGTGGCGGCGAAGGTATGGGAGGTGGGTCCTGCAAAATGGAAGGCACAGGTGATGAGGTGGGGAGAGTATTAGAAATGGAAAATGTTCTATGCTCCTCACCATCTCTCAAAACTAAGCTCCCATCATACACATCTATGAGAGCCTTGGCGGTGGCCAGGAAAGGCCTTCCCAGTATAAGGGGCACTTCTGCGTCTTCATTGATGTCCAAGACAACAAAATCCACAGGATAAAAGAATCTACCAACCTTAACCAGAAGGTCTTCCACTATGCCCCTAGGATGAACTATAGATCGGTCAGCTAATTGAATACTAATCCTAGTTGCACTGGGTTCACGTAGGCCTAGTTTCTTGAACAATTTATACGGCATAACATTGATACTAGCACCTAGATCCGCCAAGGACCTCTCTACATGCAATTTACCTATAATGCACGGGATAGTAAAACTACCTGGGTCCTTCTGCGGAAGCTTGTTCTGCAGAATGGCCGAGCACTCCTCGCTGAGCTCCACAATGGCCAGCTCGCTCAGCCTCCGCTTCTTCGAGAGAAGCTCCTTCAGGAACTTCACATACTTAGGCATCTGAGATAGTGCCTCCATGAAGGGCACTTGAACATTCAGCTTCCTAAGCATGAACGAGAAATTGCCGAACTCTGCCTCTAGCCTGTCTTTGTACATCCTGGTGGGAAAAGGGAGCTTAGGCTTATATTCAGCCACTACTGGTTGTGGCTTTGGAGCTTGAGCCTTTGGCTCCTTTTCCATCACCAAGTCTTCTTCCGGCTCTGGGGTGATCTGGGTCACCTTCTTCGCACTCTTTTGCGGTGCATCCGCAGTCACAATCCCACTTCTCAACATAATGCCGTGCAACCCCTCCTTATGATTTCTGGGATTTGGCAGGGGTTGGCCAGGAAGTGTGCCAGCCGGTCTGGAAGCAATGGCATCTGCCAGGTGCCCGATCTTGGTGTCCATATCCTGCAAGAGTGCCTGCTGAGTTCTCTGGCCAGCTTCAATCTCCATGAATTTTCCTAGAGCCACTTTCATGAATTGCTCTAATCTATTGAACTTTTGAGTACTAGTGCTGGCCAAGGTAGTCACTAGATTTTCTCAGTTCTGACACGGGATTGCCTGGTGCTGGGACTGATGGAGATGCACCAGGCTGCTGGTACAGCTGCTGTGGGGGCTGTTGAAAAGCCTGCCCCTGTCTGGGCTGATAGAGTGGCTGTTGTTGCTGCATCTGGCCCGGGCGAAACTAGTATAGCTGCATCTGGTTTGGAAAACTAGCTGCAGGAGCCTAGAAGCCAGGTGGCTTTGCCACTCTAGGAGAAATTTGGATGCTGGCGCCATTACTCGTTGTAGGTATTACTGTAAGGGCCGTTGCGCCTGACATTGTTGATGAAGTTCACTTGCTTCTGGGGTGTATTGGAGTCACGCATGGCCTGGCAGTCCTCTACAATATGATGGGCTCTCTTGCACCACTGGCAACGCATTGCCGGCTGCTGCCCTGTCCCCGAAACCATCCCATTCCGATCGATGGCTGAGACTAGTTTAGACACAACCTGCACCAAATCAGAAGAGGGGGTTCCCAGAGCATGTACACCCCGGCTTGGTGCTCGCCTCGACCTCCTAGCAGTGCCTCAATCATACCCTTTCTCTGCCATCTCCTCAAAGAGCTGATTCAACTGCGGCGACGTCTTGGTCAGCATTTTCCCGCCACAAACCGAGTCAATCAGCTGCTTGTCTTCTGGGAAGAGGGCGTGATAGAAGGTAGGGGTGGGCGTTCGGTCGGTTCGGTTTGAACCGAACCGAACAGGGATATGCCAATTTTCCGAAGTCTCCCATGCCTCGACTGAATTCGAACCGAACTATAATTCTGTTCGGTTCGGCCGAACCGAATTATAGGTCGGTTCGGTTCTGTTTCTATCCCCAGAACCGAAATTTCCACCATGACCTGTCAAGTGAGTGGTGCTGTCGGGCTGTCAGCGGGAGTGGGAGACTGGGAGGGAGGTCGTGCGATCGGTTGAGTTGCCGGTGCCGACTGCCGGTGCCGGGTGGGAGTGGGAGACTGGGAGCGAGGTCGAGTCGTCGAGAGAGAGGTCGAGAGAGAGGCCGTCGGGACTTGGGGTCGGACTCGGGCTCGAGCCTCGGGGGATGACGAGGACGGACGACGCCGACGGCCGATGGGGACGCAGCGGCAGCAGTCAACAGAGTAGACGCAGCGGTGAGGAGGGTTCTGATTTCGCGTTTCTCTTTGTCTCTCTGGTCTGTACTCTGTTGGCTGGCGGGAGAGTGGTGGCTGCGTAGGGTTTGAAGGAGAATTGGGCCATTCACATTAGGAGGAGAAGGAGAGTGGGCTGGGTGTGAGTGGGCTTTAGTTGGGTCAAATAAAATAGGGAGTGGGCTAGTGGCAACAGTTGAGGTTTGAAAAAAAATTGGGCCATTCTTAATTCGCCAATTCGGTCGGCAATTCGGTTTATCAGTTCGGTCAAAGAACACATGTCTCCCGAAATTCAGCTTATTGGCGTTCGAATTCCGAACCTAAATAAAATTATTTCGGTTTCGGTCGGTTTGACCTCGGTTCGGTTCGGTAAAACCAAATCGTATGCCCACCCCTAATAGAAGGTTCCCACCTTGAAAGCACCATTGAAACCATGATTGGGACATCTCACGAAGAGACTGGTGTATCTCTCCCATGCGTCCTGGATGGTCTCATCTTTCTCCTGTGCAAAATGGATTATCTGCTTCTGTAGGTCCGCCGTCTTCGACGAAGGATGATGCGGGTGAGGAACTGTCCGCCAGGTTGGCGAACGTGGTTATCGAGCCGGGGGGTCGAGTGTCCAGCCACTCCTTGGCTTGCTCCTCCAGAGTAAATGGGAAGTACCGCAGATGGATGGCATCGGTTGGGACCCCATTTATCTTGATCCCATCGATAAGCTCGTGGAACCGCCTCAGGTGTGATCGGGGTCACTCCCCCTCCTTGCCACGGAATACCACCGAGCCACGCAGCATGGTGATGACAGAGGTGCTCACCTCAAAGTTATTTGCTGGCACTTGAGGGTGATGGATGGTCGACCTCATGTCCCCAGCTCTGGTGGTCCAATAATATCCCATGGTCTGTTCCTCGGGAATGACCACATCATGGTCTTGTGGGTCACCCATTTCTTCCTCCTCGGCGATTTGCAGTTGTGCTAGAGCTTCCTCTGTAGCCAGTCGCGCCTTTAAAGCCAGCTTGAAGTTCCTACAAGTTCGTTCAAGCTCTTGGTCTAACGGTAGTAAATCTCCCGACTGGCTACGGGTCATGCACTACCTGCACACAGAATGCAAACACAACCCGTGAAGGAACAAAGGTGGAAGAGAGAGAATGCATAAAATAAAAATCTAGAGTAACAAACTTTCACAATTCCACAATAACCTAGAGGGTCCCCGGCAATGGCGCCAAAAACTTACCACATACTACAGAGTAGTCATACTCATAAAGATGAGGATATTCTGCTCTGGGATGTCGATCTTCACTCCTAGGGTTGAAATCTGGGCTTCAATGGTGAGAAATCCACTCCAAATAGATCCTAGGGTTTGTTTTTTGCACTTTCTCTCTCTAAAACTCGGGTTTTGCTCCAAAAAAGTAGACTCTCTCTCCTTTGACTCGAGTCTGCCTAAAAAATCCAATTCTTGGCGAAATACGGGCTGAATTATGGTCGTAATCATGGCCTGCCCGTAAATCGCCCAAAACGCGCGTTTCACTTAACTCCAAGGAAGGGAATTACGGTCGTAATAATGCAATTACTGCAAGTATTTGAACAATTACGACCGTAAATGCTTTTACCCTTGCCCGTAATTTGTTATGCGACATGATTCTCAAGTATTTGGCTCGACATTGCATTTACGGGCATAAGAGAAGCAATTACTCCCATAAATGGGCAGGGGCTGCCCGTAATTTGCATCTTGAATCGCCAACTGACCTCTAAATGACCCAAAACTTGCGCCTATGCACCTCTTTACTTGCTAGGACATGAAATACGACAAAACAACACAATCTAGCGTAAAATAGGCCAAGGAACAACAAATTAGAGCTAAAATGGTCAGGAAACAAGAAAGCATGTGCAAATACGGTGCTATCAACTCGCAATTTTTTTTTATTAATTTGCCGACATATTTTTATTTTATAGTGGAGAATTTGATACTAAATTAGAAATTAGTGAACTCATAATAAGTCATATGAGACATATTTTAATGTAAAATCTAGAGCTATTTATATAATATGCAAGGTTAATGGGTGTGAGAAACCTTTTTACAATTTATTGGTAGACAAGTCTTCCAATAATATATGGTAGAGTTTTGTGTATTTTTCTTCATTTCAAATTTCTTGTAATCGAGTGAAATAGGGAGGACATTTTTATTTTTATAATTAATTATTATTTCATATAAAAAATATCAATACCAAGATTTGAACCCAGATCTCTTCAAATAATCGACAACAATCACAATCAATTATACTAAATAAATTTATTTTATCTTTTTAAATACAAAATATACACAAAGTTAAATTCTTAAAATAGATTGGACTTTTCCATCATGACTAGCAAGCTCACTAAGTATATTGTATATTCTTTTTATGGTTCTTGATACTTAAATTTTCATAGTAGAGTTTCATGTAATTTTCTCAATTTTAATATTCATGCTATCTCATTAAGTTTCGCTAAAGGTAAATTGGTAATTTTTTTTGTCAAAAGATATCATATATTAATCAAATCAAAAAGATAGTTACATCCTGGAAAGTAGCCAGGCTCTGAAATCAAACAAGCGATTCCCATTCGGGTACAAAGAGAGGGCTTTTCTAGCTACCGAATGAGCTACCCTATTGTTATCCCGACCTACAAACCGCACACTAAACCCCGGATGGGCAGCAAAATATTGACAAATTTCTTCCAGGACTGCCCCCAAGTGATTGTCGCGCGAATCGGCTTGATTAATCTTGTTAGTAATGACCTTCGCATCCCCCTCGAACCGAACATCAGACAAACCCCAATCTAAACACCAAGTGATAGCCTCACGCAGCACTAGCAACTCCACCACCATCGGCTCATCAATTCGTGCAAATTGCACACCTTTAGCCCGAAGGACCGTCCTTCCCTGACAACAAAGAACCATCCCACCAGCCGAGTGTGACCCCCTCCTAGTTGCCCCATCCCACATGCAAACCAACCGAGAGTCATCCACGCGGGTCCCAGGCTGGACCACCTGGAAAGACATCCTTGGCTGCTGGTCAACCGGCAGACCCACCCCCTCCTCATATTGCTGGTGAAATTGGCGCATTAAAGCCAAAATCCCAAACTGTTTGCCTTCAAAGACAACCCAGTTTCGCGATCGCCAGATCCTCCAGAGGATGGCAACCACTGCCATAATCAGCGACGGATCATGGACAAGGGCAAGCATCCGCTTTAGAAACAGTGGAAACGTGTGCTGAGGCAAAGCCTCCCCTAAATAATCCAACCCCGAGTAGTCCCAGAGGGCCCGCGCAACCGGGCAGTAGAGAAACAAGTGCTCCATCGTCTCGGGACCCTCCCAACAAACCGGACACCAGGGCAGCACATGAACCTTCTTTTCAATGAGCGCCTCTGTGGTTGGCAGGGCCCGATTCAAAATTTGCCAGACAAAGACTTTAAGCTTTGGAGGGATCTTAGCTTCCCACAACCGGATCCAGCTTTTCCTATCCATCCAACTCACCGATTCCCGCCACCCACCCCTCCTCCTGTCAAGCTCAACTTCCAGATGATATGTCGTCTTAACCGAGAACACCCCATCAGCAGTGTTATGCCAGATAAGTTTATCATCCACATTCCGCCTCGGAAGTGGGATAGCCTTAGCGGCCTGACAGACAGAAGGGTCAAACCATTGACTAAGCTTATTCTCATCCCAACGCCCTTCCCCTTGACAAATAACCTCCGCCACCAAGGGATCCCCCCCATTTGGCAAGATGCGGGGATTATAGCAAGGGGAATCCAGTTGAAGCCCAGGAATCCATTTAGAATGTACAAGGGAGGCCGAGAGGCCATTGCCTATTTGCCATCTTAAACCTGCCTCCAAAAGCTGACGCCCAAACAGGATACTCTACCAACCCCAAGAAGGCCTAGACCGGGCAGTAGCAGACAGAAAAGATCCTTGAGGAAAGTAATTCCCTTTATACACCTGAGCCAGGAGGGAGTACGGCTCATGAAGAATACGCCAGCCAATCTTTGCTAAGAGAGCCTGGTTAAAATGTTCAAACCTTCGAAAACCTAAACCCCTGTCATGCTTGCTCTGGCAAAGGTTCCGCCAGGACACCCACCGAATCTTGGGGTGACCATCCTCAACTCCCCACCAGAAACGGGCCACATGTTTATCCAACAAACGACAAAGGGAGAGGGGCAAGCGGAAACATGACATAACATACAGGGGCAAGGCCAAAGCAATTGATTTAATTAAAGTCTCCTTAGCCGCCCAGGATAAAGTTTTCTGTTTCCACCCCTGTAGACATTCTAGTAGTTTCTCCTCCAAATACCTGAATGTCGCCATTTTGGATCGGGCAATCAAAGTGGGTAGCCCCAAGTACTTATCAGGAACCCCTACTGCACCGACCCCAAGAATCGTAGCCAAAAACTCCTGATCAGCCAAGGCAACATTTTTGCTAAAGCAGACTGCCGACTTATCCAGGTTAACCCGCTGCCCACTCAGCTCCTCATACTCATTGAGCACCACAATTAAATTCTCACACTCCTGAAGGGAACCTCGCAGGAATAGATAGGAATCATCCGCGAAAAACAGATGCGAGATCCTAGGAGCACGCGGCGCCACCTTCACCCCCTCCAATTTCTTTTCCGAGATCGCCTTCCGAAGAAGGGCCGCAAACCCCTCCGTGCAAAGCAAAAACAGGAGAGGCGACAACGGATCTCCCTGTCTGAGTCCCCGAGAGGAGCCAAAAAAACCCGAAGGCGTACCATTCATCAGAACCGAAAAAGTAGCGGATCTAAGACATTTATGTACCCATCCTTGCCAGACAGAATTAAAGCCCATCTTATCCAAAACTGCCAGAAGGAAGGGCCATTCGACTCTATCATAGACCTTTTCCATGTCAACCTTTAGAGCCATGTACCCCTTCTTCCCCTGCCTTTTTATTTTGAGATAATGCATTACCTCATGCCCAAGAAGGACATTATCAATAATCTGCCGGTCTTTTATAAATGCATTTTGCCCCTCAGAAACAATTTGAGGGAGCAATCCCGCAAGCCGCTCAGCCATGATCTTGGTTATAACTTTATAAATGAACTGACAGAGACTGCTCGGACGCAGCTGGCGGACATTTTCCACAGAATCCACTTTATGGATCAACGTAAAGTGCAAACCGCCTCAATCACCGAGGCACCCACAACATCCCAGAATGCTTTGAAGAATTTGCCGGTAAAGCCATCAGACCCTGAAGCCTGCTTCAATCCCATAGAAAAGACCATTTTCCGAACCTCCTCCGGCAAAACCACCGCCGTTAAAAGCGCATTCATCTGCGGAGTAACCGTTTGGGGAATGGGGAGGCTCGCCACCCTATCAGCCATATTTAGCACCTGGGATTCCGAGGTAAATATAGTTTGGGAAAATCTGGTAGCAATCCTAGCCTTCCTGCTCTCCTCCGTAACCCATTCACCCTCATCATCCCGGAGCCCAGCGACAAAATTCCTTTTCCGACGTGCGCGCGTAACCGTGTGGAAATACGCTGAGTTTTGGTCCCGTCTTTTTAGCTAACTCCTCCGCATCCCACTGACGAGATAGCTCCATTTCCAGGGATCGTACCGCATCCCAATCCACCGGATGGATGGACTTGACTCGGTCAACCTCAGCCTGGAGGGTCTTAATATTCCGCAAGGAGTTAGTGGTGCCCGCCCTACTCCAATCATATAGCAGGTGACGGAGTTTCTTGAGGAGCTCCCAAAGACGAAACATGGGGGTACATTGCAACTCCTCCTGCCAGACATACTGGACCATTTCCCTAACCTCCGGGTTCTCCGCCCAACGAGCATCAAACCGGAAAAGAGGCTGACTATTCCGAGTGTAAGGTTTATCAGCGAGAAGGAGGCCACGATGGTCTGACCCCTGATCCGTAAAATGTTTGACCAAGGTCCCCGGATACATATCTATCCAGGCTTGGGAGCAAAGGGCCCTATCCAACCGTTCACGAATGCACGCCTCCCCCATTCGCTTGTTGGTCTATGTAAACTGATCCCCTTGGTATCCTGGGTCATGGAGTCCCAACTCATGGACAAACTCCCGCAGGCTGGTGGCTTGAGCCGCTTTCCAAGCCCGACCCCCATCTTTTCCCCCTTCATGGAGGGTGATGTTGAAATCACCAATGATCACGAATGGTTGGTGAATACTCCCACACACTTCACGCAAATGAGCCAACTGACTATCTCGAACAGCAACATTACAACTAATGTAAACAAAAAACACCAAATACGAAAAATCACCTTCATTAATTTGCGAAAAAATATAAAAATTGGAAGAACAAAACACCAAAGTGTTAACCCCGGGGGCCCAAGCTACAACTAATCCACCCGATGCATCGACTGCATCAACAAAAAAACAATGAGAATTCTCAAAACCTAAACCCCGCATACGGCGGGCCACTACACGCCGGCTCAACCGTGTTTCAGAGAAAAACACTACATCCGGCTTATTAGAATGAAGAAGCCCTAAAGCAGAATGGAAGGTGAGGGATGGCCCAATTCCTCTCACATTCCAGGTCAGAAGCCTCATTTATCCACTGGGGGCTACTCGAGGCTAGCTTCCTCCACCTTTTCTTGGGCATCCACTGAGTCCACAATTGTCTCTTCGGAGTAGGAGGGTCACTCATAGCCCCCTCCACCTCCTCGATCACTCACTCGCTTCCGATTCTTCATGATTGGGTCCTCCAGATTAGACCCATACTCATTCAGTCCCAAGTTCGCCTCCTTCCAGGAGGGAGTCTCCACTTGGCCAATGGGGTTATCAAAACTATCCCCAGCCTCCTTATCCTCTAGCACGTACTGCACCTTCTGGAGTATCCTCCTCAACCTGGGTGGACACAGTCAGTGGGGAGCTAGCTCCCCCTTTTCTCAACCGCAGACGAACCCGAGGTGCCATGCCCCCTGGCTTGGCCCCAGTCATATGGGCAGCCTTCTGCAATATAGGCTCAGGGATCATATTCTCCTCCTCTTCGGATTCTTCCTACAAAATCAGCCTACGCCTTCTGGATTGCTCAAGAACTATCTTCACCGGATCAGCCTCCATCTGTGGGCGGGGGGCCTGCTTCATGCGCCTACTAGGCTGCTGGCGGCCTTTAGCTGCCTGAGGAGCAAGATTGGTAATCTTCCTGGGCGACCGCTTTTTCTGAGATTGCCTCACTCCGCCCCCAACCTTCACCCGGGGAGACTTCTTAACGCTAAACCTTTTTGGGCTAGTATGGTTCACGGCCCTCTGGCTGACTGGTTCTCGCGGCCTAGGCTGAGTCTTCATGCTAGCTTGACCTGCTGGGTCAGTAGACCGAATATGGTGCACCCCTTGGCAGCCCTTGCATTCCCATCATTTTGCCGGTGGACATTCCTGTTGATCCACACCGACTTACTTGTATCCCGAAACCTTGAAAAGTCTTCCTCCTCCATGTATATCTTCCGCCCGAGCTTCCTGGTTGACATGTGAGGGCCAAAGCATTCTTTCCCCGGTGGGGGGTCAAAAATACAGTCACGCTTGGAATGGCCCACGCGCCCACAATGGAAACAGACGTTTGGAAGGAACTCATATTTGAGATTGACCCAGAACTCGCCAAGCTCCTCGCTTACCGCCATGATTTGAGATCGCAGTGGCTTAGCAAAATTAATGAGCACGTGCACTTTTACAAAGAGCTCATCCGTCTCCTTGGACGCGAAGACATCTGCCTCCAAGACTTGACCAATCTTCCCCGCTACCATTTTCTAGCCAAACTGCTTCGTGCAGTAGTCTTCTTTCACATTCCAGAGTTGGACCCGATAAGGGGCAAAGGCTAACTCCTCGAATGTGTTCCTGGAAATGGATGGTGTCCAGGACCGGAGATGGAAGATCTTGTCTTTGACAATCCAGGGCGTCCGTTTCAGGACCCACACCCTTGTTTCGTCACTTGGCAGCAGCACTTCAAATAAGCCAAATTTCGTGAGTGTAACCCTAAGGTTTCCTTTCACACGCCATGCTTCAACAAGTCCCTCTTTCAGCTCAGCAGTAGTAAATTTGGCCTCCGAAAAGAGCCTTCACAGAAGGGTCCTAGAGGTTCGAAACCTCACCGATTGAACCTCCTCAAGTGAGAACTCAACCACTTGATCCTCAGCAATTCGCGACGTCATATTCACTTGACAATCATAGACAAGTAAATCATTAGTTACATCACAATTGGGTATTTTCCTCAATGGGCTCGAAATCAGCAAGCCTAAAGGCCTAATGGACTTGGGAGTAAATTGGTAATTGACTAACATGGAAAAACTAATTATGTTACTGCATGTTGTGTCCTTGTATTTTTCAATATAAATTTAAATTTTGTGCTTTTTTAATCTTTGTTTCTCTTTCTAACTTCCTCCAAAATTCCAACCATCGTGCAATAATTTGCGCCCCCTTTCACTTCTCTGTACAAGGCCGTCTTTGAAATCAATCTTCCGGTATCTCTTGGCACTACGGTTTTATTGTTGGGGATTCAAACTAGGCAAGTAGAAGATTTTAACTCCAATATCAATCCATGACGAATAGAATGGAGTTCAATAAAAAGAGTTGAAGAAGGAGGATTGGAAATTGAATTTTTGGTTGAAACATATGCCTCTTGCCATAAAAATTTGGTTGTACAACGGAGAGTGGTGGCTATTGGATCTTTAGATTTATGGTTTTTGCAGCTATCACAACCTATTTCTATCTTAAAACGAGGAAACATTTATTGATTTAATGAAGTAGGTCGCTTCTTTATTCAACCTACTGGAACTGATAAATAAGTAGTGTCTAGTTTTGTGCCTTATTATTTTGATCGGTCTATTATTATATTGGAGGTAACCCTAATTTCGTTGGCCACCAAGTAAAAAACCCGTAGATGGTCGTTACAAGGATAATATGGATGCATGCAAAACGATGCGACCAATGGTCGCTCCACGAACAACAATACGATCGATAGTAATGTGACGAGATGACAACGACATCAAGTTGCTGAATCGAATGGGCAAGGGAGCTCCCTCCTCAATATCATTTCTCATTTGTAGATTGATCAATGAAATTATATTATGGGTAATTCTGTTGCTTACGCGGTGGCTGGTAGCAAGGGTACTGGACTTTCTAAGAATCGATGACAGTTTTTTTTATAATGGTGAGTAAATAGAATTAATGAGAAGAAGCAAATACACAAGTCCAGGAACAAAGGTGCAGAACAACAACAAAACGAACTGAAACAAAACAACAAAACAACAGAAAACACAGCAGCACAAGAAGTGCTCTCAAAACCAAAAGACCCGAAACCCAGACAACAAAAACAAGGAAACTAAGTCCACTGAAAGACCCTTGTTTCCCAGCAGAACAACACTGACAATACCAAAGAACAAAAAAACTAGAAACAAATCCTACAAGAGCAGAAACAGGCAACAATAGAGCAAACCAGCTCAAAGCAAAAGGAGAGCAAACACTGCTACTCTAGGAGCTCCTACCGCTGCCATCGAGCAATCCTCCCCAGGAGCCACAAAACAAAGTTTAAAAACTCCCAAGGAGTTGCCATCCAAGCCAACCGACCCCCTACTCTTTATTGACTTTACCATGGGCAACCATCCATTCCTCCGTTGATATCAACGCCTTAATGAACACGATCATGGCATTCCTTCTAATGTCTTGAAATACCCACATGTTCCTCTCCAACCGGCAACCAGACCTGCCAACAAACTGAATGCAAAATGCCGAAAGCCATCCAATCGCTTAGATTATCTGGAAACTCAAAATTCCATCTTCTAATGGTATCCAAAATGTCTCCCTGGGGCTGATCCAGATTGCAGCAGACCTTCTTGACTTCTCTCCACACCTCTTTTCCAAAGTTGCAATCAATGAAAAGGTGATTAACCGTCTCCTCGTCTCTGAAGAATAGGATGCATCTATTTGCCAATGGCCAACCCCTTCTCTTCAAGTTGTCTAAATTAATAATCCGCTTATGAGCCACAGTCCACATGAAAGCATTCACCTTGGAAGGAATAAACCTCCGCCAAACAAAATCACTAGGTAAGTCTTCCAATCTTGGGAAGCGACCTTCCATAAGAAACCTGTACATGGAACGAAAAGAAAATGTCGAGCTGGGATCGGGGGACCAAACCAATCTCTTTGGTCCACATGCCACTCGATGAATGTCAAAAGATTCTAATAAATTCGAGAAACCGAATCTCACCAATTCAACCCCCCTCTCAATTGAACATTCAAATCAACACTCCACACCAAATTCTGAACTGATTGAATGATGTTGTCCGAGATCCAAGCCTCGGGCGAAGCTGCGGCAGCTGTGACACGCGAGAAAGAATGAGTGAGAATTATATTTGGGATCCATCACTCGTTCCAAAAAGAAACCCCATCACCCCCCGGTCAATGAAAGCCACCTTTCAAAAAACTTCATAAGATTTAGTAATATTAGCCCAAGTCGGGCCTCTGAAATCTCTCCTACACCTCCTTCTTTGCCACTCCGATTTACCAGCTTGATATTTGATGGCGATCAACTCCCTCCACCAGCACCCTCTCTCCATAGCGAATTTCCACAACCATTTGGCCAACAAAGATTTATTGAAACAACACATATCTCTAACTCTAATGCCCAGCCCCCATTCTTCTTGCTCGCTTAGCACATATCCCAACTGAGCACAGGGGTTTTGTAATTGTCCCCAGCGCCAATTTATATGAAACTTCATTGAATTTTATCCATATTATCCAGAACCGTAGCAGGTGCACAAAGGAGGGGGAAAATACGCGGGATATCTGGAAAGAGTGGAGCTATTGAGAACCAGCCTGCCACCAAAGGAGAGATACCAAGCTTTCCATCCCTCCAACCTAGATTCTATCTTTCTAATAACAAGGTCCCAAGTGGATACCGCGCCCACTTGTGCTGCAAGGGGAAACCCAAGATATTTAGAGGGATCCCTGCTCCAATTGCATCCAAAGATAGCAACATAGAAATCCGGGATCAGAACGTCCCCCACTGTGATCATAATCGACTTCTCCAAGTTAATGCTCAAACCTGTGACAGCTTGAAAACAGACTAAATTTTCCATGCCATTCAGAACCCGATCAACAGAAGGTTCACTGAAAATAAGAGTGTCGTCGGCAAACAAAAGATGAGTAACCTCTCCTCTACGATTCTCTTCATCCATACAAAACCCTAAAATCCTACCATCGGCTTGCAAATTATTGAGCGTATATGAAAGAAGGTCCATGAAAAGTGTTAACAAACCGGGAAAAAGCGAATCGCCTTGACGTAATCCTTTTTGCGGCTTAAAGAAGCCTTTTGCTTCGCCATTAATGAGTGTGTAGACAACCGGAAAACACATCGTTCCTCTAATGCAACTCTGCCACTGATGCGGGAACCCGGGAGAAGACAGAACACTGAACAAGCACTCCCAGCTTACGTTGTCGGACACCTTCTCTATGTCAAGTTTTAACAAGAGACCAGGCTTGAGACTCCTCTTACGACTATCCAGCAACTCAAATGCAATAAGGCCAACCTCCGAGATCTGTCTCCCTTTGACAGAGGCATGTTGGTTTTGCGATACCAACTTTGGAAGCACCTTGCTGAGCCTTTGGGCGAGAATCTTGCTAATAATCTTATTCAAGCTGCCCATCAAACTAATAGGGCGCAAGTCTTTAATATCATCAACCGAATCTCTCTTTGGCAGCAGACACAAAAAAGAGTGGGTTGCGCACTCGGGAAGGAAGCCAAATGAGTGGAAATCATTAATGACGTTGATGAACCCTTCCTAGATCAAAGTCCACCCCTTTTATAGAATTCCCATGTGAACCCATCAGAGCCGGGGGCTTTCCCCCATCGATGACAGTTAGTAGGCCAACCAAAGTAATTCCTAAACTGTAAATTTTTTTAGGATCGTGTTTTCGCTAGGCTCACTTTTCTCTCTTGGAACCAATAATTAACATCCAGAAAATGAAGGTTTTGAGTTCAAAAAAACTTTTGGATTTATGATCTATTTGTTGCATTATGGATTTGGAAGAGTAAATTGTTTGTTAAGTTGTTTTTTTATCATGAATTTATGATGAATATGTATAACATTTTTGTCTTCCATTATCAAATCCCAAATGAAATATGGTATTTGGAAATCCGTGAAATACACGAATTTGGTTATAAAAAGTGTTCAAATCTGTGGGCTCCATGAATTTGTGTCCCTCAACAAACTATAAATGTATGTAAATTCCATAATACTTGAGATTTGACTTTCAAATCCATCACTCAAACTTGACGTATATAAACTCAAATCTCCTAATTTTCTTTGTATCTTACTCATGTCTTTATATATTTTTGAAAAGGACAACGTTCATTTATTCAATATTAACTAAAGCAAACCGGGAATTACACGTGAGGTGAGGCCCCTGTTGTTCCAATACACTCTCATCCCACTAGATTAGTTCAGGCATTTAGCCCAAAAAGACCAAAGGCCCGCATTGTTTCTATGACAGTGGCAGATATAGAAAGGCCACCCGACCATGCCCCAACCCTTTTTTGGATTCGGAGTTAGTATAGACCTTATGATTTTATTGATTTTAGTCATTCGGCCTAATGTTATTTTATAATAAGATTCTGTGTAATTGTGAAAATAGGTTAGATGAATATATTCAAATCACAACTCTAAATTTGACCTAGAAATTCTAGCTCCAATGATTCTCTTCTAAATAAAAACAAACAATGTAACCTAAAATTCTAAAAATCTAAAACGTAAAAGAATAAAAGAACTATGAGGTTTGTTCTCTTCAAAAATTACTAGAGTAGCTGGTGGAAATTGGGATGAACACACAATACAAATTAATAGTCAATTGATTTGTCTAGTGTTGACATTGCCCGTTTGAATAGCTACCATGGATAATACCTTTTCAACAATGGAACATGTGAAATATGATTTGCGCAACAAAATGAGCGATGAATTTCTCGCTAATTGGTTAACTATTTTATTTGAAAGAGAATAGTATGCTATTTGGTAATGATGTAGACTCCATTATTGATAAGTTTGCTATATTAAAAGATCGACGTATATAATTGATATTGTAAAAAAAGTATGATTTTTTTTTGTGATATATAATTTTCTAATAAAATGCAACGCAATGTTCTACTATGTCATGGATCCGCTGTTGTTGTATGCTTATAATTACCTTACATATATTTGCTAGAAGGCTAAAGGAACGATGATGGGCCTATATGGTGAACAAATCAGAATATATACGATAGTGTGACGATGAAATGACAGAGTATTACTTGTTCATAATCTCGAAATGGTCTACGATCCGTCCCTTGACTGCACAATGAAAATACAATAACCTCACCAAAAACAACCTGCACGTTTGTGATCTATTCATTTGACCCAATTCATCTCCCAACAATTTGGTAATAGGAAAAGGACCATGGGCTCCACCGCAGACCCATCAGTCAATTCTTTATATGTTTTCTCTCCCTCCAATAAAATCTATGTCACTATATCTTCTTGGATAATGATTCCCTGAAACCCAATTTAATTATGACTTGTGTTCTTGACATAGTCTCATGACTCGCTATGACACAACTCCTAACAATGGCCAAGTGTAACCAATGAAAGGGACTGCAGTATAGTGGCTCAAGTAATAAATATCGAATACACGGGTCTCTAGAGTTACTATTACTCAGCTTCAATTCATTATCTAGCAAACCAGATTAAGATGGAAGAACTAAAACTACTATAGCAAACTACAGTTACAGTTAATCTAATTACAGGTTGGGAACTCACTTAGGTATGATTCCCCCTAGCCACTAGCCAGATTAAGGATTGATGATTTCTAACTTGTTTCACTTACATTCACAATTCGGAGAATCCTTGACTAGACCTTGAATCTCAACTAAAGGATCAAGGCCATCTTGAGTCGATTGCCTAGAGGGATGTATCCTTCCCTACAACAACCGTTCAAGGCGTTCTGAACTAGATTCCCTCTATCGAATGAGGTTCTCAATCGATACAAAGCATTGAATCGACCCTCGACTAAAGCGATCGATCCAATACTATCAATCTATGGTGCTCTATTGACCTAATCAGGTATTCGCTCTCATAGGATTAAAGCAAAATCAATAATCTCGACTAAAGCCGAATTGAATCGTGAAAACATGCATATATTGAATATGAACTCAAGATTATCAAGTAAGAGTACTCATACAATCATCCAATCAAACAAACATGGCTAGGGTTCCTCAAAACCTAAGTGAAGGGAAGTTACTTCATAGAGAAGAGAGAGACTACAGTAAGAATCTTCAGATGATCAGTCTTCAAGTCCGGGCTTGTTCCTCGAGCTTCCAAGGTGAAGAAATCCACCAATTCAACCCCCAGAATTCCCTCAAATCGCCCTCTCTCTCTTTGGTTCGTCCCTTGGGTGTTTGGGATCAGAAACCCAGCTCTCTCTTTTGCAGAAACTCACAAAACATGCTTTAAAAAGCCTGCGTTCGCGATCACCGATCAGAATACCCGGTCGGGTATTTTAGGTGGTGACCGGGGATTATTGAAACGCACCGTCGGGGACAGGGGGTTAATCCCCGGTCAGGGTCAAGAATACCCGAACGGGGATTTATGATTAATTCCAACTACAGTCTTTTGAACGGTTGACCCTTATTAGTCGAACAAGAGAAATTTATGTACATCTGGCGCTCGCTAGAGTACTTCTTTTAACTCCTTTTCCTCAACTCGTGTGGAGGGTCAATGAAATTAAGTGGGGTCGAAAGATCTATCTGTGCCCTTAAAAACACATCCTCAAGTAGGCAAACCTTTCAACGGGTGGAAGTTTTACTTGTACTAGAGACAGCTTAGCTTCACCTTGTAGGAGTACCCCACTAAGGATCACAAAAATCTCCTCCAAAACCCGATTTTGTGCAATGAACGGTGCCGCACACGTTGGGCTTACCCCATGTTTAAGATTTCGATGATTTCGACATGGAGATTGGAGGACCAACTCCTTTTCATTTCCCACATGAGCACCCTATTCGATACACGAGTCCATAACACAATCCAAACAGAGTCACCATTACCACATGAATTCAACGGTCTTAGCTCCACTAATTTACAAAATCAACTGTCACAACAGAGAGCTGGATAGGGAAAATCTTATACTTCAACATCCTCCATAGTGCTACACTACCTCCCTAAGTTGCACATTACTATAGAGGATGTCAATTCAAAGCATACTGAGCAGGCAATTTGCAAGGAAACACGTACTTGGAGCACTCAAATTTAAAAATTTGGACAGTGGACTAGGCTCCAAGCACACAAACAACCAAACATTCACCCGCATACATAATCGAACATCCCTCCACACTTAAGCACGGCATTGTCCTCAATGGAGGAAAGATAAGGAGGGTAGAACGAAGTTACCAAATCAAGGGTGAATGATGGTGGACGAGGCAGGCGGTGCATTCCTGGAGGAGAGAGTAGTCGAAACACAAACACCACACAAAATCTCACAAAAGTTGAGTTATTGACTCTAAAATCCAAGAACAAAACTGACTCAACCGAGGAGGAAAGGAGAAAGAAATGAAACCGACTGGTTGGGTTGCCTCCCAACAAGCCCTTCTTTCACGTCGTGAGCCGGACGAAGGCTCCTAAGTTTTGGTCCACCCCAAAAACTCCTTAAAATTGAGGTTCTCGTCGATGAGGTGGAGTCTCAAGCCACGAGCATGTGGTATGACAGGTGATGGAAGCTCGTGCACTTGATGCAGATGAAGTCTCCACCCTCGAGACCTCTTCTTCTCTTCTTTCGTCTCATTGCCCCAAACTAGATATGACAGCAACGATTGACCACCATCGCATCCACCAAGAGGAACCAATGTCGATGTGGGCTTGGTCTGGCCAAGAGACACTGCAAATGGGTCCTTGCTAAGTAGTTCCTCGAAGTTTGGTGGACATATCACATGTAACTCATGGTCGGTGCAAGCCTCTTCCACCTCAACTTCGTCCTCGGCCTGGACGCCAATTGCTTCTTCAACCCCCTTCCTTCTTCATGTGGTATCACCCCTGGGAAATGATCAAGAACTTCTTCTGCTTCACTTTCATCATCCTCCACAACTTCTTTCTGCACCCTTTCTGGCTCTTCTTCTTCCAGCACGGATTGGAGACCAAGTTGCCAAGCAATTTCTTTCATGAGATCTTCTTGCATCTCCTCACTCATGCCCGCCTCTTCAAAGCTCAGTGTGGAATGTGGAAAGGTGTGGTCGGCTACGACAGGACATTCATGATTATGATCATCACGGGAGCTCTCTATGACAACTTCTGTGTGCTTCACCATGTCCTTGTAGCCTTCTTCTTCTTCCTCCTCTTCTAGTATGGTAGCAGACGGGTGATCTGGAGCAGGTTGTGCATAATCGCTCAAGATCATTGACGCTCTTCTTAATGCTCAGGAGAATCTCCTCTGTTTCACGATAGGCTTGGGTACAAAGATCCATCCTGGACCATGATCTCTCACTGTCTCGAGCAAACTGCTCCATGAGAAGCCTCAATTCATAGTTTGGATCTGGCTGTGGAGTGTAGCATGGCTCTGCAGAATGGCCGTGAAGGCCGCCATGGTTGACTCCAGCTCCGGTGGCCCTTTTGGTTGTGGGAGAAAGTCTTCTTGGTAATGAGGTTGTTCTTGATATGCCTAGGGGTCTGATTGTTCTCCGTAGTAAGGGGGTTGGTACTTGAACCCGAATCCATAGTCTTCTCCTCCTTGATTGCTCCAGGGAGTCTCGGGGTAATACCACTCGGATATTGGTGGATACCCCCAATGGTTTGAGAAGCCATGAGGATCCATGATTCAGATCTGCACCAAGTAAAACAAAAACACCCAAGTGAAAAGCAAGGGTGGAAAAGAAAAAAAAACGCTAAAGTAACAAACTTCTGCCTTTCCTAATACTCTAGAAAGTCCCCGGCAAAGGCGCCAAAAACTTGACTCGCTATGACACAACTCCTAACAATGGCCAAGTGTAACCAATGAAAGGGACTGCAGTATAGTGGCTCAAGTAATAAATATCGAATCCACGGGTCTGTAGAGTTACTAATACTCAGCTTCAATTCATTATCGAGCAAACCAGATTAAGATGGAAGAACTAAAACTACTCTAGCAAACTACAGTTAAAGTTAATGTAATTACAGGTTGGGTACTCACTTAGGTATGATTCCCCCTAGCTACTAGCCAGATTAATGATTGATGATTTCTAACTTGTTTCACTTTCATCCACAATGTAGAGAATCCTTGACTAGACCTTGAATCTCGACTAAAGGATCAAGGCCCTCTTGAGTTGATTGCCTAGAGGGACGTATCCTTTTCTAGAACAACCATTCAAGGCGTTCTGAACTAGATTCCCTCTATTGAATGAGGTTCTCAATCGATACAAAGCATTGAATCGACCCTCAACTAAAGCAATCAATCCAATACTATCAATCTAAGGTGCTATATTGACCTAATCAGGTATTCGCTCTCATAGGATCAAAGCAGAATCAATAATCTCGACTAAAGCATAATTGAATCGTGAAAACATGCATAGATTGAATATGAACTCAAGATTATCAAGTAAGAGTACTCATACAATCATCCAATCTAACAAACATGGCTAGGGTTCCTCAAAACCTAAGTGAAGGGAAGTTACTCCATAGAGAAGAGAGAGACTGCAGTAAGAATCTTTAGATGATCAGTCTTCAAGTCCGGGCTTGTTCCTCGAGCTTCCAAGGCGAAGAAATCCACCAATTCCACTCCAAGAATTCCCTCAAATCGCCTCTCTCTCTTTGGTTCGTCCCTTGGGTGTTTGGGATCCAAAACCCAGCTCTCTCTTTTGCAGAAACGCACAAAACAGGCTTTTAACAGCCTGCGTTCACGATCCTCGGTCAGAATACCCGGTCGGGTATTGTAGGTGGCGACCAGGAATTGTTGAAACGCACCGTCGGGGACAGGGGGTTAATTCCCGGTCAGGGTCAAGAATACCCGACCGGGGATTTATGATTAATGCCCGGGCCCCCTTCTGCTTCTCAAACGCCCAGAAGAGGTTTTCCCTGGTCTGCTCCAATTAATACCTGGCTAGGTATTTCTGCCCATGGCCGGGTATTTTGCTCCTCCAGCGCACTTCAACCCAAACATGCTCCTTTCGACCCAAAACTCGTTTCTTCGCCTCGATGCCAACGCTAAGCCCTGAAATATGACATAAACACACAACCTAGCGTGCAATCGGCTTAAATCACGAGAATCAACATCTCAAACGGCTCAAGAATAGGGGTAAAAACATGTGCAATTAATGGTCTATCATCTCATCACAAGGAACTAACACTTCTAACAAAAGCAAGTGAGGTAATGAAATGATAGTAGTATAGTGGCTTCAAACTATAAATTACCATATTCCTCGAGTGTCTAGGTTTATTAGTACTCAAATTCAGTTTATTATCTACCCAATTTTGTTCTGGTTCAATTACTTCTCACGACTATAAATACTCCAATAAAAATGAAATGATTAAACTGATTGCGTTTCAAAGTGAGAAGGCTCGCTCAGGTAATGATTTCTCCTAGCCACTAGACGGAGTAAGATCAATGGTACTCTAACTTTTGCAATCCGTGTTCCTAAGCCATTTGCAATTCGTGTTCCTAAGCCAGTCTTAAATCTCGATTAAAGCATTCAAGGCCCTCTTAAGTGGATTGCGTAAAGGGACTCTATGCTCAACTAGGTTAACCAAACAAGGCAATTTGATGTAGACTCCCCCTCTAATGGATTCACACGCAATACAAAGTAGTTGGTAGATTCACTTTCGCACAAACAACCCCTACTTCCAATCAACGATTGCAATAATCAACATTATCACATATTCTCTCTCCTAGGCCAAAGTAAAAAATCATCAATACTTCTTTTTTTGTGGTTAAAAGTCAATACTTCATCAAGGCAAAGATAATTCATGAATAATGCATCGATTGAATATGAACTCGGAATTTAACAAGTGGAGTACTCATACAATCATCATTCAATAAAACATTGCTAGGGTTTCTCATACCCAATAGAAAGGGGAAATTTACTCCATGAAAAGAAAAGAAATAACTAAAGTGAAAGGAATTAACTTCATGTTGACTTAATTCTTGTTCTGATCTTCTATTTTCTCTTATAGGCTTCTTCCTTGAGCTCCAAAGGGGGAAATCTTTGAATTTCACTGCCAATACTCCAAGGGTCGACTTCTCTCTCTAGGATTCATCCCTTGGGTATTTTTGGTCCAAAACTCAGCTCTCCCTTGGAAAAATCGAAAAAAATCTATTTATATTCGAGCGGAGGCAAAAGTCACGCCCTGGAGTTTATGGCCCTTAACTTTCCAAAACGCAACACAATGGATAACTAATTCGGAGGACAAGTCATGACTTAGAGGGGGTAACATCAAGACTGTTATTTCCAAGAAGTTGGCTATAAATATCATAGAATTGGATGTGTTTCCCATAAGAGTTTTTGGACGTGTTTAATGGTATGAATTCAGTATCCACGGCCGTGAATTTCTTGCTCATGGCTGTGACTTTTTACTTTGGTTCTTTTTGGCCTTCATATACCCCGAAACACGTTCTTAAGCCTTCAACACGTGCTAGGATATGAAATATATAAATGAGCCTAGTGAAAATTTTGATAAGGAGAAAGCATTTTTGAGGTAAATGGTCAAGAAACGATGAAGTATCGAGGCGCAAATATGTAGAATGCATCAAACTTCCCACACATAACCGTTTACTTATCCAAAAGAAAACAAAGTAAAGCCCAAGGTTGTCAAAGACATTCAATTGAAAAACTACCTCGAACAATGTCATAGGTGAACAACAAGTTGAATCACAAAAGGCCATTAATCTCGCTTATGAAGTAACATGAGAATGATACTAACAACCAACATAAACGACATTCAAGAAGCAATTTTATGACATTGGAAACATCTTATCATACTCACATAATTTTTGGAGAATATGAATAGTCGCTTGGTACCTCAAATTATCCAAACAAAGGGACTAGGTTACAAAGTAGGAGAAGTCGAGTAAAGTAAGTCCTCATCGGAATTTAGAACATATGGAAATAATGACTCATCACTCGAGGAGTAGGGTTAGGATCATACCACAATTTTTTTTTTAAAAAAGAGGCACCAAATAGGTGGCTTCAGCACCATTTACTGGCATAAATAGGCGGTCATGATGCTAATCTGGACAGGAGCGTGTCGAGACACATGCAGAAGTTGTCTGACCTTCAGCATATGAGCCCAACACAAGCTAGAGGCAAGATAAAAAAGCATAAATTTAAGAGCCTTGCCCAAGGGCATGGGTATAGGAGTGGTTACTTTGGATTCTTATGAATCCAAGTCACCACCTTCGCATAAGAAGAGAGGTTCTAGGAGCTGGGAACTTACTACCCTTTGTCTTAACACCCTCTGTTGATCAATGTTCAGAAGAAGAAAATAACTAGTTTCCTTCTGAACCTCAAACTCTAAGAGGCATTGCTAAACGAAATCTCTACGAATACAAGAGGATTCAAGCTGTGAACATAGCTTTCAGGATCACCTTGCCTCCAACTATTGTGCCAAATTTCAGGCTAAGAACTTCAACGATTCATATCGCAGAATGTTAAACGCTTTGAAGGTCAATAATAAGGTCAAGCATATTAAAGCATTTCTGGATATATGTGATTTTGACAGTATCTAGGTGTAGAGCCAGGCACAATATGGCTACGCCTTTTCCTTTCTCCATCAAAGGGAAACCAAGAGCTAGCTAAATCACCAACCACTAGGAAATTTTCGAACGTGGGAGGAACTGGTTCAAGCCTTCATAAAAAAAATTCTTCCCTCTATGAAGAACTGACAATCTAAGTGAGCAGATTGCTTGCTTCTAGCAATGCGCTTGATACGAGCTCAGTTTTACATGTTTCACCCCTCATAGCTTGATTTTTTTCTTAGCATTTATCTTTAAAATGCCCTATCATTTGCCAATTATATGGTAGGTTGTATTATTTTCCCATACTTTAGGTCTTGAGTGTGGTGAAGATTTGAGAGAAAGTTTCAAGGCATTTGGAGGAAAAAAATGATAAAAAAAAGGCACAAAATGATTCTCATGACTATGGCAATAAAATCATGGTAATGAGAATCAATCTCAACCCGTGCAACCATTCTCAGACGTTCTACCCAAAGTCACGGGCTAACAGGGGGAAACACGGGGGTGCTTCTGCCAGTGCTTTTTCTGCGACGACCATAAGTGAGACGATGCATATTGATGATGCATGTGTTGAAAATAGAAAAGAACGATCGTGATTTATGGTTGTGATTTCGTCGCTATCGTGTTTGAAAGATATTTTTGGCTATTTCTGGAGAGGAGAACTGGGTTTTGTATCCAAGACACTCAAGGGAGTAATCCTAGAAGGGAGAGCGATCTAGTGGCAATCTTGGAGAAAATTTAGAGGATTTCTTCTCCATTAAAGATCGAGAAACGAGCCTGGATGTGAAGATTGAAGATCTATAGGTAATTATTGTATTATCTCTCTTCTCTAGGTAGTAACTTCCCATCACTTGGAATTTGAGGACCCTAGCCATGTTTTGTTTGATTGGATGATTGTATGAGTACTCTTTCTTGTTAATCTTGGGTTCATATTCAATCTATACATGATTCATGTTCAATTATGTTTCAATCGAGATTATTGATTATGCTTTGCTTCTATGAGAGGGAATACCTGAGTAGGTCAAAAAAGCAACATAGATTGGAAGTAGGGGATCAATTGTGTGAGAGTGATTTGATTACATTCTTTGTATTGAGTGAGAGCCTCACCCAATAGAGTAATTCTAGTGTAGAAAGCCTTGATCGCTTGTGTTAGAGAAGGGTACATTCCTATAAGAAACTGACTCAAGAGGGCCTTGATTGCTTTAATTGAGATTCAAGGCTTAGTTAATGATTTTGCACATTATGAATGGAGAGTGAAACAAGTTAGAGAATTATCAATCATTAATCCGACTATAGGCTAGGGGGAATGAATACATGAGTGAGTTCTCAACTTGTAATTAGTCTAACCTTCGTTTAGTTGTTTAATCTAAATCTGTTATGCTAAATAATAAACTGAAGCTGAGTACGTAATAGTAAATCTAGAGACTAGTGGATTCAAAATTTTATTACTTGTGCCACTGTACTCCAGTCCCTTTCATTGGTTACACTTGGCCTATGTTAGGAATGTAGTTAGTAGCGAACAAGTTTTTAGCGCCGTTGTCGAGGAACATTCTAGGTTACTAGGAAAGACATAAGTTTTTTAATTGAACTTTTTTTTCCTTTTCCGCCCTTGCTTTTCACTTGTGTGTTTTGTTATTGGTTGTGCAGGTTTGAATCATGAATCCCAACGACTTCTCCAACATGTGGGGGTATCAACCGACAACCAACTGTTGTTACCCCGATACTTCATGGGATAACAAGTACGGAGAGCACTACGAATTCGGGTTCCTAGAATAACCATCCTTCTGCAATGTACAACCAGACCCTTGGGCATTTCAAGAACCATATCCATGAAACACTCCACAACCAGAGACGAAGAGCCAACTAGAGCTTGCTACGGATCAATTCAAAAGAGCATGCTCCTATGTGGCCTTCTAACGCATTACCTCTCTTTATATGCATCTCCTTCGTGCAACAGAGGAGGTCCTCAAGCACAAAAAGAAGAAAAGACAGATTATTAAGAAAACTTGTGTAGGACTTGCTCACGATCATCTTTTAGCTATTGCTAACGAAGAGGAGGATGAAAAGGCAAGCCATGAAGACATTTTGAAACATATGGAACTTATCACAAAGAGATCCTGTGATGATGATGATGAGCATTCAAGGACTGTTGGGGCAGAGCACACCCTTCCATATTCCACACTAGCACGGAGCCCGGCTATTGGCCGGGTTGCTCCTGAAATATTTCTTGTTTTTCTTTTGTGGTGGTGTATTTCTTTCTGATAAGTAGAAGTAATGAAATAGATTGGAACTCTAGTTTATTTCTCATAGGTGAGGAATAAAAATCTAGATTACTTTTTATTTTATTATTATGACCACTTCATGAAACAAAATAATAAAGTAAGCATAGAAAAAATTTAACTAAAATAAAGTGACCATTTGATATATTTACTTCAAATATTGGTACATATATATATAAACATCAAACTCTCCGGGCAACGAACCGAACCCATATCACTTATAATACTAATTGTAGATTATTTTGGATTTTTGATAATCATAAAAGAAAATACTGTAATACACTAATTCATTCCTAGACTGCTAGCAATCGGTAATTGGATTGGGTGTTTGGGAATTCAGTTTCCAGTTGCAACCGGGGCGGTTTAAACTTTCCGATTTCCGATTCAACCTGAAAACCTGGACCGGATTCCCAACCATAGTCAGATGTCTTTTACCAAAAAGATAGTGATTAAAAAGATAAGTGTCCGGGACGTGGGCAGCGAGGTTGTGAAAGAAGGAAGTTAGTCTCATCTATTCAAGAAAAAGAGACCGCTAGCTTTTCAAAAAAAAAATGCCAACAATTTTACACGAACAAGACAGAAGGAAGTGACAAATTAACCCTTCTGATACATGCGGTATGAGCAGCAGAGGCTGATGTGGCAAACACTTTATTTTGACATTGCCTTGTATGTTTTTTTTTGTATATTAAGCTTTGAAGAGACGGTCATGAAGGAGGAGGTGCAAGCTGATCTTATAAAAAAACTTTAAATTGTGACTTGCTCTCCTATTGGTTCTTAAAGAAGAGGATGGAGGGGTGTAAGAAGAAGTTTGGAGGAGGAAGAAGAGAGAAGAGAAGAGGAAGCTCTTGATTTATCCCAAAAGGAGGAGCCAAGACAAGAACGAGGTTTAGGTGATAACAACTTCTACAAGCCCACGCTCATATCAGAGATCCCACCCAACCTCAAGGATCTTCTAAAGAAGGACTTGTAGTTCTTAGATCATTGATGTTATAAACCATCAATTATAGTTTGTAGAAGCCCACAATTCATCATGTGCTATCCTAATATAATTGTTCTTCATTGATTAGGTGATGGCATGAAGTGAAAGCACGCATTAACTAGCCAAATCTCTATTGCAAGAGGCACATGCACGGGTAGGGAGTGACCTTATTGGAAGGGATAAGGAATCTTAATAGTAGAAGTATTGAAGTATCTTGTTAATGAGAATGAATGCATGATCATCTAAAAGTACTACCTAAACATTACTTTACTTGTCTTGCACTGCATTGCATTGCTTTTCATTTACTTACATTAGTAGTCTAGGATCCCAAATCAAGGCACCTCAACCCACATCATATTTATTTTCTTGCATTCATGAAAATCAAGCATATTATGTTCGGTTTGAGTAGTTACTATAAAAAAAAACTCGTGGAATACAATCCTAGGGACATCAAGAATTATTATTTGTGTTTTCTACACCACGTATTCCTCAAGTCACAAGGTGTAATAGTACTCTTAACTTATTATGTAATCCTTGTCCATAATGCAAAGAGTCCTCAACCATCTTTAATCTCGATTAAAGCATTCAAGGCACTCTTAAGTGTGTTTTTTGAGGGATTCTATCCTCAACTAAGTTAACCGACCAAGGAAATTTGAACTTTATCCCCTCTAATAGATTCACACCCAATACAAAGTCGTTCGTAGAATCACTTTCGCACAATCAAACCCCTATTCCCAATCAATTATTGCTCTAATCAACCTAATCTGATATTCTCTCTCCTAGGTCAAAGAAGAAAGCATCAGTACTTGATCAAGGCAAAGATAATTGATGAATTATGCATCGATTGAATATGAACTTGGAGTTTAACAAGTTGGTGTACTCATACAATCATTAATTCAAAATAAACATGACTAGGGTTTGTCATACCCAAGTGAAAGAGGAAGTTTATTCCACGGAATGAGAAAAAATCAACGATGGCGAAGGAATTGACTTCTTGATTGATGTCTTGATTCTTCTTCCGATATCAAATCCTCTCTTATAGGATTCTCTTTTGAGCTCTAAAGTTGGGAATTCTCTAAATTTCACTCCCAAGTGAAAGAGGAAGTTTACTCCCTTACATTTTCCTCTTTCTACTCTTCTTTCTATGTTTTTGTAGGTCTTTCTTCTGTCTAAGCCTACCATATTTTTCATTTCAGCGCAACACTTCTTCTGATCGACATCTACCAACATACCATTTGAGCAGCCGTTGAAATCACATCGCCGGTGAGTCTGCCAGAGTAGCACAAATGGTTGCATGTTGTTTCTTGTTTTGTTTTTGGATGGGTATCCAGTAATTCTATCACTGGAGTGGTAGCTACTCTGCGTGCACTAGAAGGGTATCACTGGTGTGGCAAGTTTTCCATCACGCCAGCGATAGTTTCCTAGAGAGCCTGCATGCATTTAAATGTATGCACTGATAGTTTTGTTACACATATTGGGTTGTACTTGTATCACTGCTTCGATAGTTGTTCTGATCTATCATTGCTGTGATAGTTGATCTACTTCTGTATTTATCATTGTATCACTGCATTGATAGTTATCTTAATTGTAAGGTACCACTACAATGATAGTTATCTTGATTGTATTTTAAACGATGGTTGCAAGAATGACAAGAGGAACCTCCTACTTGAGGAGGTGACAGTTAAGACTGCCGAGATGCACGACTCATATTTGCGTGCTCAAACCCAAGTGATCCAGCCATTCTTAGGCAGCTGATGGCCCCAATGTTTATGCTTACCTGAAACAATTTCTAGAATTATTTGGTATCTTGATGTTTGTTTGCTACATTTTCCGGATCCATTAATATTGTTTTGTATTTCATATGTTTTTTCAAACAGATTGTGCTCCACGGTTAGTGATGCCACTAATGGGTAGTTGTTGGGTTTTTTTTTCTTCAATATTGCACTGGTACTTGTGTTGGAAGAGCAGTACATGAAGTTGTTTAGTGAAACATGTACCAGTCTAGTGGTACGCACATCACATATATTTAACCTAAATCTTCTAGTGGTACATGTACCACTAGACTGGTAACTATGACCGCCTTCACGAATATTTACATAGACTCGTACTGGTGTCCAGTCAGTGATGCATGATACTATTTTGCTCAAAGGAGTGCTTATACATTGAATTAGGGAATACTGTTTATTGAAATAGTGTATTTCTCCCATACAAAATACAAGTGAAGTGGTACATTTGAAGTGGCAAATACGAGTTGGAGTGATAACAATACCAGTGCAATAATATTTTTCATAACAATGATAAACAATAATGGAGTAGCACTGCAATATCACTTCAATGATACAAATACCAGTAAACTCCCTCCGGCCATAATCTATGTGGTACATGTATCAACTTAGTTATACATGTATCAGTTTAGTGATATATGTATTAGTTCAGTGGTACAAGTACATTAGATCTTACGCAGCAATGGTAACGTTTAGTACTCGTCAACATCGATATTTCATCTAGAAATTGCTCCCTCAACAATTTTAAAACAAGTTTACAAACTTCAATATTGGTCTCTGAACAATGTATCACTAGACTGGTACAAAAAACCACAACATTAAGGGTTGGTACTCATGTTATGTCCCTGATACATGTTCATTCATACAAATATACTAGTGCACGACCGTATTGACACCACCTAATGGAAAGAAACTAGGTTTTTTACACAGCTTCACTACCCAGTGTTGTCCGTCTGGGCCTTTTCCGAGGAAAAACACCATTGTAGTGGCATTGTATCACTCCAATGATACAAAATACCAGTGCACTGGTACATTGTCGGGCGGGAGAAGTCGACGTGACATGCATACAGATCCTTACTGAGATTGTTTTGGTGTTCCTCGACGTCTCCAATCGGCTTCACGTTCACGGCAGCGCCGCCGTCTTCCATATGCTCGACGTTAGAGATGGAAACATCCAGATCATTTTGATGATTTCCGGTCGCGTGAAGTGATGAAGTCGATGTCGCAGAGGAGGAGAGTCAAGGGGAACAGAGGGGTGGGAGAGGGTCGGCGGAAAGGGAGGCAACGATAAGTTGGGCCGCTGATGGAAGTTGGCCGACGAAGGGTGGGTCGTCGGAGGGAGGGTTTGTTCGACTCAGAAGACGCTAGGGGAGGGTTATGGTGGACAAAAATTTGAAAGGAAGAGAAGGGGAGATGAAAGATTGTTGCTTTCCTGTGCATCATTATTATGGGAACTTTCCCATGCATCATTATTATGAGAATTTCGCCAATAAAGCAATAATAATGACAACTTCCCAATAAAGCAATAATCATTAGTACTCATCCAAAGATAAAGGACATGTGGACAACTGAAGGAGGGGTGTAAAAAACCCAACCCCTTTTGGGGTAGTCATAGTATCCTACCCCATAGTAAAACACCAATACAATCGGTTGTTGAGAGAAAGAGTACCTCTTCTCTAGCCTCTAACAGTCGGCTGTTGAGGGAGAAATCCGGCTATGAAGTAGTCAAGGGCGACAGTTGGGAGTAGCAGTAGTTGACAGTTGGATTTTAGGTTTTTGGACTAATGGGTACTTGCAAAACGGGTATTAATGGATAACCCGCGGGGTACCCAAAGTAGCGATTCTTGATCCTAAGTTCTATATCGTAAAAAATATGGGTATTTGGGTACCTGTATCCCTAAAAAAAGGGGACGGGTATGAGTATACCTAAATACCTGTTTCCTGTTGTCCACCCCTAGATGAAGGGGAAAATTCCAAAATACAAGGTTTAATAAAAAAAATTCTCACAATACAACTCTTGGAAAAAAATTTCCCAAAATACTTGATTTGTAGGACTTCGGTTTAGTGTCAATCGAACCACTACCTAGTTCGCTTGACACTGGAGCGTTCTACAGTAGATGGTGACAAATCTAATAGGTTTGTGCCAAGCCAAAGCGAACGAACCTTGAATCTCTATGGATCACGCTTGGAAAAATCGATCCAAACTGGTTTGTTTTTGTTAGCCGCAATCCATGGTGGATTGCTGGTGACTGTAGCGAACCACACTGAAAGCTGACGAAATCGTCGATATAGCCCCCAATAACTTATGTTGAAACTTCGAATGAAAGTAAATTTGCGCTCGGTTATGCGATCGTAGCGAATTTTTTTTTATTCTGCATATTTTCGAACATACGTAACTTTGGTCCGCCTTTCTCGCTTAAAACTTTATTTCTACCGAAACATGTTATTTTTTTGTATTTTTGCCAAACTACAGACGATCACAACTTTAAGCTTGCATATACGACCATCGCCAAAATTTTAATTTATTTTTCATATATTTTCAACGAGGTTAACTTTTACTAGGAAGAAATTTCCAGAAGAGGAAATGTTTTTGGGTATAAGGGGGTTTCAGAATAACTTTAGTTTTAATTTTAGCATTTTCGTATACATTCTGAAAAAAATTCTATAGAAAAATTGTAGTCCTCGAAAATTTATACTAAATAAAAAAGATACTCTACGATCGGTTAACAGAGAAAAGTTAAGATCCGTTGGAAGTTTCTACCTAAGTTAGGTAAAGATCGCGGGTGTCCTCAATGAACTAAAGTGGTTCGTTACTGTGCTCCTCGATCCACATTGATTTTAGGGTGGTTTGCTTGGGTTGCTCACGATCCGGGTTGTTTTGACGTTGATTTGCTTGGTTCGATCACAATCCGAACGATTTAAAGTAGATTATTGCAATGCCAAGCGAACTAGATAGTCATCCAAATCATAGTAGAAATTACCAATATATTATCACTACTCTTTCATGTCCCCATCCATCGATGGGTGCCAAGTATATATCCGTGTAACACTCACATTATATGTAATTTGGCTAGAAGTAACGCTGATCAGCCTATACATTGTGAACAAATCAGAATATTTACATATACGATGGCGTGACGATAGAATGACAGAGCACTACCAGTTCCTAACCACGAAATGGTCCCGTATCCGCCCCTTGACTGCACAATGACAGCACCACAACCTCAGCCAAAACAACCTGGAGGACGTTTTGTGACCCATTTGACCCAATTCATCTCCCAAATTCCATTTTATAATACCAAAAGGGACAACCACAGGGCTCCACCGCACACCCCAGCAGTAAAGTATTTTTTACCTGCTTTCTCCCCATCCAATCAAAACCCCAGAAACCAAGCTCGGTCCACTCTATTTTATTATTTGTTGGAATTGTTGTAGCAGATTCAAACACAACAAGGAAGCCAATTTAATTTCAGCCGCTTAGCCCAATGGCCGCAACATTATTGGAGGAGGCTCCGAAGGAATACTCTTATCTCACATCTCCAAAGACCACTCTGAATTTTTTCCCGAACGTCAAAGCTGACTCCTCCTTCTACATTTCCACCTATAAATATGGACGCCTAGCTCCCTTCAATGGACATAGCAGCAGCCCACGATCGTGACAGACTTCCAAAATAGAAGTCTCTCTTCTTTAACTAAATACCCCTCAAAAAATTCTTTTTGTTCTTACAAACCCAACAAGGTATGGATAGGAACTACGATGATGATAATTATGGTGACGGCGTAGCCCCGAGGAGGAGGTCACCAACCGGCGGCGGAAGAAGGAGAGACGGTGATGATCGAGAGCCGCCGCAGTATCGAGGGATACGGAAGAGGCCGTGGGGCAAGTTTGCGGCGGAGATAAGGGACCCGACGAGGAACGGGGCGAGGAGATGGCTGGGGACTTTTGGGTCCGCGGAGGAGGCGGCTCGTGCTTACGACCGAGCCGCCTTCGCCTTTAGGGGTCACTTGGCCATACTCAACTTTCCCAATGAGTACCAAGCCACGCACCACGGTCATTATTATGGTTCGGATCCTGCTAATAGCGGTTACTCCCTGCAGCAGCCATTGGTGGCTTCCTCGTCGAATAGCTTCCACTATGGGTCCGCACCGGCTGAGGCTTCCACGGCCGCCACGGGGCAGCATGACGGTGAAGTGATAGAGTTGGAGTATCTGGATGATAACGTATTGGAGGAGCTTCTGGGCAATTACTCCGAGGATGGCCACCATTTCTACCAGTGACACAACTAGCCGTAAAGTTTTACGTAGTTTAAGTAGTTCTTCTTCGTAGAATGCATTGAAGGTGGCAGAAAATGGTTGTAAGAAAATAACTAGTAATAAGTAACCTGCGTACAACTCTCGAGTACTGCAGATCGTCTAATTTGTTTAGGCGGATATATTTATTATGTAGTTTGTCTAGCTAATTGCATTCAATGAAAATGTTGGGATATATGGATGCAATCAAAATGCATGGAACAAGGGGAAACATATATTGTTTGTCTCCAACCGATGAATGCATATGCATTCAGTATGAGGACCCCAAATATTAAAAATGATGAGAAGTAATAAAGGTAATTAGTTTAATCAAATACTTAAATTAAATGATGAGAACCCGACATAAAGCAAGTAATCGGCCACTGGCGATAATTATTTGGAAGGGTAAAGTTTTTCTATCTACCAACTCAAGCCACAGTTAAAGGATACTAATCAAAAGTTGATGGATTCGTAATATCATATTAATGAAAGTTGTCTACATGCATATGGCTTCTTGTAAACTCTGAACAGAGTCATCCCAAAATATTTGCTAGTGATAAGTAGATGTGTCAAAAACATAACCTGATCCAAGTAACCTGCCTGATCAATTCGATCTGTAATCCGATTACAATCTGTCAACTCAATTGACCAGCACCTCCCATAACCCGACTGGCCCATAACCCGATCAATCCAAATTCAATTGACCTGTAACCCAATTCAACATGTAACCCAATTGACACGACCCTACCTAACTCGTAACCCGCCCGATTGACTTGAATAATTACTGTATAATAGAACATGCAGTCTTTGAAAATGAAGTTTTTGTTCTAAATCTAAATAAAACCATGTTTTCAATTTGTAAAGGAAAGTTCAAAATACAAAAGTTCAAAACCATATTTACATTTACATATGATGATTTAGGAGTTTAACATCTGGTGAAAAAATATTGTCTATAGTTAACCTAATTATAGCCTTATAGAGCACGATAAATTGGATATAGTAGATTTGGGAGCATATCATGAGTTATCATATCATGATATATGCTATTTTATATAATAGATAATATACTTAATTATATACCAATGTGATCTTTATCGATTATAAGTTAAGAGTTTAGCATTTAGTAAGTCATTGTCTATATTAAACCTTGTTTTAGCTTTATTGGCAAGACTAATTGGTTATAATATATTTGAGAACATATCATGAGTCATCTTACCATAATTAAATATCTCTTCTGTTATGGTACACATGACATAATCTAGCACCCATTATATGAACTAATTTAATAGCTTTTGAAAATAACGTACTTTATATAATTATATGAACTAATTTTACTATTTTTAGGATATGAAGTTATATAATTTAAAGCTTAAGATGTATATAGGATTTGTTTTTATGAATTTAGTAACTAACTTCACAATTAGTTTCAACAATAATTTGTTTTTATAAAAGTTCACTTAATTTGTCTATGCGTGTTTTCTATACTTCTACATTTGTTGCAACTTCTGAAGTAAAAACTTCTGAAGTAAAGATTTTTTTCATTTAAGTTGTGCTTGAGTTGCATTTTGCATTTTTGGTTTCAAAATGACGGTTAACTAGGGACGGAGCCAGCATTGGGGAAGGAGGGGCCATGCCCTCCCCCCCCCCCCCCCCTAAAATTTCAGAGTTTTAACGTTGATATAGAGATCATAGCAACTTATTGCTAAATATTTGTCCCTAGTCAAGCGGAGTTTGCCCTTATATCAATTTGGTCTTTTTGTAAGAAGAAACTTCAATGGATCGATCCATCATGTGCTTTTTCTTAGTTCATTTTTGAATTAGAACCTTATTTCCAATTCTTTTAACTTCTATTGTTGCTAACTTCTCTTCTCTTCAAGTATATTTGTAATCCCTTTATTTGGCCATTTTGCTTTGTTGTTGGTAACTTTTGTTGTAGTGTATATGTAATTTATTAATATTTAAAATGAACATCTAGAAATTATCATTTGTGAAGATCTGATTTCACTTTTAGTGTTGTTAACTTATTGTTTGAAATATATATGCATACTCTTGAAATGTAGCACTATATTGATTTCAAAACTTAATTAAAAATCTTATTTTTCAACTTAAATACCAAGATAATGTGTAATTTCTTCCAAGAGTTAGAGGTAGTCATTTCTAGTATAGGACTTTGAAACATCGTATGTTATTTCTACAGTTATACTTCGTATTCACCTTATTGTATAAATTAAATTTCTTCAATTAATTCTATTATTTTGGGTGATTTTTCAAGAATAAATAAAAAAAATTTCATCATTTTTCGTTGAAAAAAAATTGATGGCCCCCCAACTTCAAATCCTAGCTCCGTCCCTAAGGTTAACCTTAGTTTAATGAGTCATTCGACTGCTACAACTCAATCATCTAAGAGAATACAAAATTAATTTATGATAAGTTTATAAAGTTTTATAGGTACTTCTACCAAAAAAACTTTTATGAGTACATATACGGGGTAGAAATAAATTTTCTAAAAATTACGAAAAAAACGTTTGAATTTAATGTAAGTTACTAAGTTGTAACGAGTAAAGAGTAAGTAAGATAATGCGCTAACTTGAAAAACTCGTAACCCGATCTGCTCGCAACTCATCTGATCCGTAACTCAATAAATCTGTAACACAATTTGACCCGCAACCCGATTGACCTGTAACTCAATCAACCCGTAACTCGACTGACCCGCACCCCAATGAACCTGCAACCCGATGAACCCGAAACTTGACTAGCCTGTAATCCTTATTGAACTCAACCCAACCCAGACCAACCCAAACCCGCCCGATTGACACCTCTTGTGATAAGCACAATGCTTTAGAGTGAAAACGTAGGTGTTTTTAGGATTTTATGTTTTATATATAGGAAGGAATGAAGACGATACTAAAATTACTAGAGTTTGTTTGGACGAGGGTTTTGAATTAGGAATTTTTTTCTAAATTTCTTATTTGGTCGGATTTCGGCCAAATCACTCGTTTGGGAATGGCTCTCAAAATGACTATTTTGAAGATATCAAATTTCAAAAACCCTCACTTGCAGGATTTCAAAATAGCTTATCCCCTTAACCTATTTTGAAATACCTCAATTTTTTCATCTTCTTCCATCTCACCCACCACTACAAACTCTTTTTTTCTTCATCTATTCTCTAAGCCGGAAAACCATCTCCATTTATCTCTCTCTCTCTCTCATTTTCATCGTCCTCCCTCTTACTCTACTCGTAGATGGTTGTGTCATTCCTGGAATCAAATTTGGATTGTAGTTCGTGAGACGAAGAAGAAGAGGATGTGATCTGCCTTGAGACACGATAGGAGGCAATTCTCTGGCTCAATTTTTGATTTCTCTATAGCTGAGGAGGGTGGTGTTACAGGAAAAAATTAGGTATCCTTAGTAAGCATAGTGTAGGTGATAAACTTCCTCTTTAAGCCAGACATTCTCAACAAGAACGAGGTCGTGGCATCAAAGACATTTGAGCTTGTCGAGTAGATTGTGGTTCTCGGTAGGAGGTGGACAACCTAGGACCAAAGCTCGATAATGTGCTTGTGATTCTACAACCTGGATCGTTGAGCTAATTACCTTCCTATTGGAGGTCATCTGTCTCTGCTTCATTATCGTCAGTAATGTTTCGTCAACTAGGTGAGCATTTATGACAATGGCTAACCTCATCCATAAAGGAGAAAATCCTTGTCGCTAAGCTCATTGTTGTCAGTAATGTTTCGTCAAGTAGCAGTGTATTTGTGACCGAACCTATACGAGTCGATAAAGATAATAATTTTCGTCACAGTTCATTTTTTGTAGAAATTTTGTGTCAATTTAAAAATTGTTATTCCGATTCTCTAAAAATGGTCTTTCTACTTTCTAGATAAATTAGCTGACTCCTTATTTGATTTGTGTTGTTAGAAGAAAATATATTTTTTATGTGATACTTATTTTTAGAATGTATATAGTAGTTGAAGCTATGTTATGTGATCAAAGTGCAAAAAAATTTCATTGAAATCAACTCTTAAACTTTGCGATCTTTTTCCATTATTTCATCATCATGGTTCTCACCATTATTACCCATTAAAATGGATACACACGAGTGGTGGAGGATAAAAATTATCGAAAACACCAATAAAAATAGGATACAGTTGCGAGAAAGGTTGAATCTTGAAAAAAGAGTAAAAAAAGGTAATATAACACCAAGTCCCCCATTAAAAGAAAAACAAATTCAAAAACACACCCTGCTACTCACGCTCCTAAGCGGCCAATTCCTTTCCTCTCGATCTCTATAACAAAACAACCCTAAACCTAAAACAATGCAGCCGCCACCACAAACCCCCATGTCCCTTCCTATTCGCACAAGTCCGAAGCTGCCGAAAGCAAAGTCCTCTCGTGAGCTTCCGTTGACCAAACGATCCTTACCATCCTCTGCTCTCCTCACGCATTACCAATCAACAAAATCATCAACACCCTTTCTTTGGCCAACCCTTGATCCACGAAAGCAGCAGTACGAGCCACCAGCGGAAGCAGAGGCAACAACCAGCCGCGCCGATGATCCTACCCGCATGACATCGACGTTATGTTACCCACGAATTTATCACTTCATATCACGTTCTATAGGTAAGAATCTTGATGAATTCAATCGAGTGCTAAAATCCATCCATGCCTAGCTCCAAACTCGGCTTTTAAAGCTGTAGCGTCGGCCACAATGATTGGAGGGTTTGAACGGTGATTGAATAGTTCCATTTACGTCTATAATCCTTCTTGCTATCCGTAGGGATGTGTTGGCGGTAAGAAAACCTGATCTCGTATGTTAATTCTGTTTTTCTTAATGTCGCTGGTTCGTTTCTTTTTCTTATGTAATTGTTTGCGGTAGAACTAAGCTGACTTGCAGTGGTTAGTCTAGGCAGAGAATAAAGAAGTGGATAAGTGGCACTGGGACGGTGGAGATCTTTGTGATTGTAGATCAAGGAATGATGGAGATCTTTCAGCGAGCAGTGGCTACTCAAGGAATGATAGAGAGCTGTCAATAAAAGATTAAGTGATGATGGAGATCTTTCAAGTGGTAGATCTGCAATCGTCAGCGTCACAAGGGTTGTGCCTTGTGGGAATGCCTATAGTGTTTGTGGGCTGGGTTTTTGTATTTATTTTGCTAAATTTGTAAATTTTCTTTTATACCTAACTATATATAGAGATAACTTTTTAGGGTGTGCCTACGGTGACATGCATGTCACGGTGACTTGCACTTTCCGGTCGACCTCAGTTAGGATTAGGTCGACCTCGTTTAGAATTCGGTCAACCTCATATAGGATCTGGTCGACCTCATTTAGGATTCGGTCGATCTCATATAAGATCAGATCGACCTAATATGTTGTTTCAATGTAAAATCAGTTCATGGTGCCTACTTTGGATATTCATATCATACAATTGGCTAGATGGAAATTGAAGACTAATGACTTGTTATAAAGCTGGAGTGCCCCTCTACATATTGAAGTGATTGAGAGCTCAATAGGAAGTCCAGAAGACCATTTTTGAACCTCATCAAAAGGCTATGCCAAAACTGGGAAACTGCCTGGAAATGGCTAAGCCTGGAAACATGTTTGTGAAGCCTATTTTGGAGCTCAATTCGAGAAGCATGAATGCGAGTCGAGTCCAGGAGCCTCTACCACATTAAATTAGTTATGTTTTTATACAAATTCAAGGCATTGGATGAAAGATTGGATATATGTAAGGCTTCAAACAAAAGGGTCGAAGTTGCTATAAATGTTGTTTTCTGGCAGACTTCGAGCACAAGCAAGCTGCCAGAAAAACAGCCTTCGTAGCAAATTCGAGCCTTTTGTTTGAAGCCTTAAAGATATTCAATCTTTCATCCTATGCCTTGCCTTTGTATAAAAAAATACTTAATTTAACGTGGTAGAGGCCCCTGGACTTGACTCGCATCCATGCTTCTCAAATTGAGCTCCAAAGTAGGCTTGATAAACACGTTGCCAGACTTCTATTGAGCTCCCAAGTACTTTAATGTGTAGAGGGACACTTCAGCTTCAAAACAAGCCTTTAATCTCCAATTTCCATCTAGCCAATTGTAAGATAGGAATCTCCAAAGTAGACACCATGAAACTGTTTTTACACTGAAACAACAGATTAGGTCGACCTAATCCTATATGAGATCGACCGAAAAGTGCATGTCATCGTGACATGCATGTCACCGTAGCAAAGTCCAACATTTTATCATTAGAGAAAAGACAATATCGTTAACTTTGTCAATGTGAAAATGCATTACCGATTACCTTATCACTTATTCAGACAATTATGTGTTGTCAGAAAAATGAAATCATTGCTAGCTTCGTTAGTGTGAAAATATATTACCGACGAGATTATTAACTATTGTGGCAATTCTTTGTCGTCACCAAAAAGGAGTTGTCAAGTTCGTCGATATAGAAATGCATTGGAGATGACTGTTGGCTGTCACAAAATAGTTTTTGGGACGGCTCGTCACACCCAAATTATTTGTGACGCCAGTATTTGGAACAAAGTGTGATGGCTACATGGCGTCGCTAATGCGCATTTGCTACGAAATCTCACATTTACTGGCGAAATCCTCTAGTCATTAATGACAGTCTTTTTTGTAGTGGTGGCAGAGCAATCCTACACAAAGCAAGATCAAACACTCTGTGATTAGCAATAGGTGTCAGAAGTGATAGGAGTTTACTTTCTGTATTGCTTGAGTGATTATGAGGTTGTATAGTTTCTCCCTTTAGCGTGAATGCTTGTGAGGAAGAGACAAATGGCTATATTGCTCTATTCTCGTCAAGATTCTGAGTTCCACCCAAATTAACTTAACTTGGAGTTATTAAAATAAGATAAAAACCTTGACAGTAGGTCTCAAAGGGTAAGCCACCTTTTAGTCATGACATAAGTAACAGGTCGAACTCGATTAATAAAACAACATGTTTACGTGTGTCTCTCCCTACTCTTCTCTATTGTGGATTTGCTTCTCGTTAGGAACATTATCTTGTTCATTCAAGGTTTATGACAACTCAATAAGGGCCAAATCCCATATCGTGCAACACTTGAGCTTTAGCAATGGGTCAAGCCCAACACACAAGTCTAGACGACCGGTCCATAATTAATCGTGTTTATTTATCTCCTTTTATAAGTTTATTAGTGTGTTCCATGTGTTCTACAATTGGTATAAGAGAATGTCTCTAATGAGGAACAAGATCCAAGGATGGAAGCTACAAGCTCATCAACCAGAATGATGAGTTATCTGCCTCTAATCACGCAATTTGAAGAATAGTCTTCAAGAAGACCACCAAAACACTACGACAAGAACTATGCCTTTGAAAAGGTTGCATGGAAGACTTGCTACAAGCCCTATGATATGAAGGTGTAGATCAATATCAAAATTAAGATTGAAACAAGGTGAGAATGACCTCGGGATTTGGTCAGAAAAAGATATGGTAAGTCTACAAATCAATGCTAAAGTTAAGCATATTCTTAAATGTGTTTTTGGAAGAGAAGAATATGGCAATGTAGCCATGTACAAAAACCACAAAGGGTATCTGGGACACTCTAGAGACTACATATGAAGTTATGTCTCAAGTTAAAGACACCGGGATTATAATGCTAGTCAGAGAACCTGAATTATTTAAAAACAGTGAAAATGAAAACATTACTAAATGTATGAAAGATTCACAAATATAGTAAATGGATTAATGACTCTTGGAAAAGTTTACACTGTGCAGACTTAGTTAGCAAGATTTTAAACTCCTTACCAAGATCTCGGAGACCAAAGGCAACAACTTTAGAAGAACCAAAAGATTTTGCTAAGTTTGACTTAAGTGGGTTAATAGGCTCACAAGATGCTCACGAATGTGTGTTAAAGATTGAGGATAAAGATCAAACTCTCAAGAGGACAGATCTAGCCCTCCAATCCCATCTGATGGAAGATGAAGTTACAAAGCCAATAAATAAAATCAAACAACAACGAGTTCAGTAAGCATCTGGTGCAGGTTGGAAATTTCCTATTTAAGCCAAAAAATCTCCTCAAGAACGCGGTCGTAGCACTCGAAGTCGTGGTTGAGCTTATCGAGCATATTATGCTTCTCGGTTGGAGGTGGACAACCTAGGACCAAATCTCGTCAAAGTGCTTCTACTTCTACATCCTGGATCACCGAGCCAATTAACTCCCTATTGGAGGTCTTCTATCTCTGCTTCATTGATGATTTGCATCAGTTTAGGCTTCTCATGGATCTAATAGGTCTATGCAGAGTCGGGAACTTCCATCAATAATTGTGAGAAAATGGGAAGCCGGATTTATAGTATTGAATTTTGCAATGGAGAAAGACGAAGAGTGTGAAGGATGATGAAGGGGTTATTGTTTATAAATGCTTTGGGCACAAATTCTATACGTGTAAACAAACAAGCTATTTGACCAAACCCCTTATACAATTTATCTTGTTTTTCAAGTGAGCAATTTGGGCGCACCTCTCGCATAATCTCTCAAAACCAAAACCCTCATTAAAATGAACCATAGAGGACAATTGATATTACTTCCTATTTGAAAGATAAAGATGATGTTAATAATGAAAGGAAAGGAAACAAGAACGAAATCACAACACGCACGAGAGAGATAATCCACAAATGGTTACCTAGACCATTATCTGATCTCATATAACACCTAAGTGCCCTTACTAGAGCAATATAGTCAAAATCGTGCTTTAAAACTTTGGTCTAATTCCACTAGGAAGACCAAACTATTCAAAAAGTGACATTTGTGTCCTAAACTATTCAATATGACGAATCTGGCACAAACTATTTTTCTATAATGTTGACCGACGTTGACTGATAGTATTTAATATAAAATCTAGTCAACATCTATGTGGTTTTGTGCCAGATTTGTCATAATTGAATAGTATAGGACACAAATGTCACAAAACACACATAGTTTATGCCAGATTGTCATACTTAATAGTTTAGCACACAAATGATAGTTTTAAAATAGTTTGGGCTTCCTAGTGGAATTAAACCTAAAAATTTAAAACTTACTCTTTTACTTTTCTAGGTCACCAAAATGCTTCTACATAAAATCACACTTATCACTTACAATTTTAGTCAAAATCTATGCTTTAAAACTTAAAGCTTATATTTTGACACTTCTAGATCACCAAAACGCTTCTACATAGAATCACGATTTTGAATGCAATGAACTAGAGGGCCCTTTGCAACACTAAGTATAAAAGTTTTGCTATTGAAAACCATCAAATCTTCAAAGAGGAAATTGGTTGCCTTTGTATAGAGTTTTATGTGTCCATTCGAGATTGTTCACAATTTAAATTCCACATAGATTGATGTGTAGGGATACATGGATGAACAATCACCTCCTATGCATATCAATGAGGAGCTTTTAATCAAACCACACATAGATGAATATGTGTTTAGGATTAAAAGCAATGTGATTCAAAAATCCCTCAACAAGATATCACCCTTTAAGATACCCCCTTGATGAAACATATATAAACTATTGATAAAGATGTCACCATTGAAACACCTTGGTGGCGCGGCCATCTTTATTAGAGATGGCAATTACCCATCCATGGATGAAACATATATAAACTATTGATAAAGATGTCACCATTGAAACGCCTTGGTGGGGCGACCATCTTTATTAGGGATGGTAATTACCCATCCATGGGTAATTTAACCCAAACCCAAATAGATTAATGGGTAGGGTATGAGGAAAGTATATATGGGTTTGGGGATTGTAGATGGGTTGGTAGGATATGGATATAGCTTCCATACTTTAAATGGGTATGGGTTGGATATGGATACCTATTTATTTGAGGGTGTTTTAACTAAGCATACAAAATTGGACCTATTTGTAAAATTTAAAAAGTTCAGGTACCAAAATGTAATACAAAAAAATTAGGTTGTAATTTTTCGTCGATATTTTGCAGCCTATATGCAAAAAGAATTAAATTTAGGTACTTAATCTAAAAATCTATTAAGTTTTGGTACCAAACTGTAATTTACAAATGGGTATGGGTACAAACTTAAATGGGTATGTGTACAAACTCATAAAACTTTACACATTTACCATCCATTTTAATTTCATACCCAACCGAATTGAGTTGGATACTAAAAAACCACGAGCATAACTGTATATTTGAAATTGCCATCCGTAATCTTTATCTTTAAGTAGCCATGTGAGCATTATAGTGTTATCGAGGAAACAGGGGGGGAGAAATTATGAGAGGATCTCTCTCCTCTCTCCTCAAAATAGGGCGGATTGTTGGGTGTTTCCTGGTGAACGCGTTCATCGTGCTTCTGTAGGTCAGTCTCAACAATCAACAATGGCTTTGAGGAAGTGCAACGGAACAGGATTCCATCCAAGTTGTAAGAGAGCCTCAACAACAACGAGTAAAGGTCAACCAAGGCTTCCACCGTCATGGTGTCCAGGTCCGTAAAAGAAACGCACGGTTAGCTAGTGATGCTGCCGAAAACATCAGAAAAAGAAAATGGGGCCCTCTCCCGGTGGATATCATGCCTCGAACCAAGAGGGCTCGAGTGCTAAAGAAAGTTTTGTCGCTTTTCACTACATGTTGAAGAAGATTTATATGCGGTTGTCGGGTCGGAGGAAATCCGGGCTCCTGCTGCCATGGTTGGCAGGCCGACAGCCAGCCTCACCAAGGAGGTTTAGCGACCAACGGCTAACGAGTGCAATGATGTCCTCATGGGAGGCCTCGCCAGTCGCCAGAAACTATTGTTTAAGACATTAGGGTCTCGGCACATGTCATCGCCACCGATGAGTCTTTCAAATGTTAAACCGAGAAACCTGCCTAGAATTTGGCGTTCCGGTACGCCCTGCGATATGGGTAGTTTGTTAGCCCAGGATATTGCATCCAGGAATTGGGGGTTTTCTCACTCTTATTTTCAAATCAAACGGAACACTCCTACCCAATCTCTGAAGGTTTCCAGCCTAGCTGGGACTCTGACCATTGGACGGCATCCGCCAACTTATTTATTGCCCCTACCCCATCCTCCTTCTCGCACAAATAATTCTCGACGAGGACTGTATTGGGTGGCGGCAGCAAATAGAGCATTTTGTTCTAAGCAGGGTCCCAAATATGGTAAGAGTTTATCTGATAACGTGTCCCTTGTGATTTTGAACTCGTGTTCCCCAGTTATACCTCTTGTTCCGCGTCGTACTTTCAATTTGCCAGCCTCTGCCTCCCTGAATATGGGTGCGGTTAGTACGAAAGATCGGATAGCACTTGTAGGAAGCCTACAAACTAATCCATGCTATGATATGTAGGATATAGTTAGGGCACGAGTGACCGAGGATCAGGTGGTGAGCTTCTAGATGGAGGAAGTACCATCTGCAAAATTCCGTGGCTCCCAATCGGTGCTGGGGAGATTATTCACGAATAGCAAGCTGACACCGGCAGTGTTGAGATATGCGGTCAACGTGCCATGGATTCGAGTTATGGAAGCTAAACACGGATTATTCGAATTCTTCCTTCCCAATGAAGCTTCAAAGAAATGGGTGTTGAACCGTATGCCGTGGGTGATTCAGGATAAAAATCCTCTACCTCCGAGCATGGACTCCCATCATCAACAAGAAAGTGTTTGATGATTTGGTTGTTGTCCCATTTTGGGTGCAGTTATGGGATGTGAAGGAGGATTTTTGCACTCAACAATTTGGACAAAAAGTAATAACTGAGACTATCAGGCGTGTTCTTGAATCAGGAGTGTTTGTGTGCCAGGATTCGAACCAATGCTTTGTGAAGGTGCGGACCCTAATCGATTTCACCAAGCCGTTGCGCTCTCAGCTAATGGTGGCCAATGATGAAATGGGATGCTTCTGGGTGTCTCGAAAATACGAGCATCTCCCGAGCTTCTGTTTTCATTGTGGTAGGTTGGTCATTTGCGTGGGGTAGTGTTCGTTTGACCCACCGAAAGGGAAAGAACGCTTTGGTCCACACATGTCGACGAAGAAGTCGGGGACACGACTCTACATCATGGAGGAGGACAACCCGCCTTTGGGGAAACCCACCCACTATTTGGGTTAATAGAGAACTGCGTGCACTAAGGAAAGATGCACCTGACTCTCCCCGGAAACTCACGCGGGACATGGCGATGAAGAAGGGTGCTCCGGCATAGCCTATTCCCACTCGCACCCTGCTGCATGGTGAGCACTCACGACCAATCCGCCCGGAGGAAGGTCGCCATGCTGGGAAAGGAAGAAGCCCGAAGGGATTCGTTGTGTCCAAAGCTCCAAGCTCCACCCTAATCGTCCCATGAGGCGCGCCAGCTCAAGCGAAGTTGCTACGGATTCCGGGGAGCATCCTGGGGAGGCCCATTCCCACGAGATGTCAAGGGACGAGCATGCAACTAGCAGGAGGTTGGCGAAGGAAGGGGCCAGGAGGAGACAGGTGGTGGCACTACGCAAGGGGAGTCAGCCTCATTGTAGTGGGTTGGTGCTTGAGGATTCAGATGAGGAGCTGCCTGTGGTGGAGACTCGGACAAAACGGGAGCCTAGAAGTGATGTCATGCATCACGCGGTTCATAATGGTGGGTCACATTGACACATGACTATTCCCCAGTAGGATTTGACATTTGACCCGCCTTTAGATAACTCGAGCCCCGTCCCAGCCATGCAAAGGCTTGCTCGGGAGGGTGGCGTTCGAGTTGTCAAAGTGGAAGACCTGGAGATGTCTGCTAAGCAGCGGGCAGGCCTCAAGGGCAAAAGGCAAATGCTGGAGGCGGAGGAGGACTTTGAAGAATGGGAACCGGAGCTAAATGTTGAACTGGAGGCTAGCCTCTCCCCTCTACCTCCATCCACGACTGTTCCTACTTGTGGAAGGGAGGAGGATCGCGTGGGTGACCAAGTTATGGTCGACTCTGACGCCACGTTCTCGGATGGGGGTGAGAACCAGTATGAATTCAAATTTCGCGAGCCATTCATGACACATGGTTCCTCGCGCCTGACCCAGACATGTGCTCTATCCCGAAAGCCTGGTAGAGTTCACCAGGTGGTCCTTGCTTATGAGGCTGGGGCGCATTTGACCAATAGATTCGTTGGATCAGGGATTCACCTAGCCGGGAAGGAGTCTGATCTCCTTATTGATGAATATAGCACTAATGCTACTGTCCCAGGTATTGGAGGTCGCAAGCGTGCATTACATGAACTTTCTGGGGAGATTGCTGAGGATCACTCGGCGAAGAAACAATGTGTGGAGGATACTGATGATAAGGAGCAAAAACACCTGGAGGAAGCCAACAAGCGAATAAATGAAGCTATTGGCATGGAATGTGAGAGGAATTGGACCCTCCCTCACATTTCAAATTGCTTTAGGCTTGGTTCATCCTAATAAACCGGACCTTGTCTTCCTTTCGGAAACAAAATCGAGCTGGAGAGTCGTCTCTCATTGTATGAGGTGTTTAGGTTTTTCTTATTCTAATTGTTTTTTTTCCGATGTTGTTAATGCATCTTGAGGTCTAGTTGTAGCTTGGTCCCCCTGAGTTGATGCTTCGGTGTTTTCCCATTCAAACTTTTTCATTTGTATTCGTGTTAATGAAGGCAATTTTTCTTACGTCGTGGTTTATGTTTATAGGACTTGTAATGAGGCAATGAGATTTGATCAGCTAGACCAGCTTCGTCACACTTACGGTGCGATTGACTTGCCATACGTAGTCATTGGAGACTTCAATTCTATGCTTCATGCCAGTGAAAAAGATGGTGGTAATCCATGGATTATGGGTCAAGCGCTGGCTCTTAGCAATTTTGTGCATGATTTGGGTCTCCATGACCCTGGTTATCAGGGTGATCAATTCACATGGACGAACAAGAGGATGGTTGCGTCTTGCATTCGTGAGCGGCTGGATCGGGCACTTTACTCCCAGGCCTGGATTGAAAGATACCCAGATTCCTTGGTCAAACACTTCATGGATCAGGGGTCTGATCATAGAGCCCTTCTCTTAGCTGATCAACCCTACATCTGAAATACTCGTCCCCTTTTCTGATTTGATGCTCATTGGGCAGATAATCCGGAGGTAAGGGCTATGGTGAACTATGTTTGGCAAGAGGATTTTTCATGGGTCCCCTATGGACCAACTCTCGGTCCGGCTGAAAAATCTACGCCATTTTCTGTATGACTGGAGCAATGCGTGGAATACCAATTCATTGCGAAACATCAAAACCCTCCAGGCTGAGATCGACCGTATCAAGCAACATCACCCAATCAATTTGGTTGAGGTGTTAATCGAAATGGAATTTCATCAATATGACACTATGAGGGTTGTCATGTTCTAGAAGAATAGCAGAAGCATTTTAATGTTACGTCTCTATTAAAATGCTATTAATTGCAAGTTAACTCACACATTTTGTAGTAGATTGCACAAAATAACACAAACGATAACCCAAAATCGAGATCTATCCTTAGTTCCTTTCAAAGCATAAGGATTCAGTACCAATGTAAACTAAATATGAGAAAGAGTTCTCAGAGGAAGCAACCACTCCTATGTGATCATTGTAGGTGATACGTGGTGAATTATACGTGTTTTATCCCTTGTTTTGTTATCGTTTCTTGGTCATTTATCTTCAAATCACTCTCTATATCCAACTTTACTCCAGGTTGTCCTTCTATGGCATATTTCAAGCCCTAGTGTATACACAATGCTAGGAAGCTAGTTTCGGGGCATTTGGAGGTAAAAAAGGGACCGAGGAGGATCAAAAGACAAAGTCACAACCATATTATTTGGAATCATGGTCGTGGCTCATCATAAGAGCTGCACGTGAAATTTGGGCAGTAGAGCAGTAAAAAATGCAATCTCTTCTGGAAAAATACTATCGCGTTTCAGGAAAAGAGGTAGTGTTTTTGGCCTGTAAATGGCACGATACCGTTTGAATCAATACGCGCTGGATCGGAAAACACAATTATATTTCAAGAGCTGGAGGTCGTGTTTTCAAGTCTGTGCAAGTTTTAGTAGATGAAAGCTGGTTTTTGGAAGATAAACACTTTTAGAGGGAGAAAATGAGGCATTGATGAACCCTAGAGAGAACATGATTTTTTAGAGTTCTTGGAGCAAAGATTAGCAATTTATTCCCTATTGGAGCTTGGGGTAAAAGCTGGGAAGAAGAAATTGAAGACTACAGTATGATATCTGTTGTCATAGGTTGTTTTTCCTTTCATATTTATTCATTTCTCTCTATGGAGCAATCTCTCTTCTCATTTGAGTATGAGGAACCCTAATCTTGCTTGTTGGTATGATGGTTGTATAATACTATGATTCATTTGAATTTGTAGTTTATATTCGGTCATACATGTTTCTTGAATTGTTTAAGCCTTAATCACATTCGTATGATTTCTATTTTGACCTAGGAGAATATCTTAATAAGTTGATAGAGCAAACATCTATTAGAAGTAGAGGATCAATTACACGAGAGTGAGTGAAATCGCTAATTTGTATTGGATTTCAATCCAATAAAGGGAGTCTGGTTTGATCAGGACGAGTTAATTTTTATCATTTCTGTATTTTTATTTAAATATTTTTGGGTATAGCTTTATATGTTTATTTATGCTTATATGGTAGTGACATGGCTCATTGACTATTAGTAAACGGTGTTGACCGTTTAACTTAATGTACACACTAGGATTATAATCAGTCATTTTGAGTAATAGTTCAGGCTATGATAGACATTTCTAAAAAACTTGGCCTCCATTTTAAGGTATTCCCTGTTGGAAATGGTGAATATCGTTGCAAGCTACATGTCACAAGAATACCACATTGGTGGGAGAACTCTTACCAAACGAGTAAAAAAATTGGGTTCTCTCTCTAAGGGGCATACCTCTTGGAATGACCCACTTTTATGGGAGAGGGAGGACCTACTAGATGACCCACAAAGCGCACATGCAACGTCTCTCTGTCCGACTGCCCAACAGACCGAGTGAGTGGGTGGTTCAACTTGGGACTAATGGTTTTTGGAGATTCCAAACTTAATTATTTCGTGTCCTTCACGGAAACATAAATGAGAATAATTAATTAAAGGAATATTCGAGAGATAATTTGGTGGATAATTCTCTCAACATACGCATTTTAATTAACGCGGCATTTATCTCTTAATTAAGCGTGATTTAATTCCCATGAAAGAGAATTATTTTGAGGGTCACGGCTCCTATAAATAGTTAACCTCTCAGACCCTCTAAACATACCAACTCGAAGAGCAAACTCACGAGGGAGAGTGCAATTCAAAGAGCTTCGGTGTCACACAAAAGTGCCAAGCAACAAAAAAGGTTGTTTTGTCCTGGAGGCAATCGTCTTATAATCTATTATGCGCAAAGAGACAATGTTACAAACGTCTTAAAAAAAAACATCCGACTCACTCAAATTTCGATAAAACCTAATTTCTCTTTATTCAGATTCTGACATTTCCCAAACATGAATGAATTGAACACCATCAAGAAAGAGTGGCGTGCAGTGATCCATTCATTACCACATTCTTTTGTCCCCAAGTGTGTCACAAATCCTGCCGACAAGTGCCCTAGCCCTAGCTACAACTCAAATGCTTGTAATGAGCAGATGAACCTACCGAATACATTCAAATAGAAGTCATCTATAACTGCGATGATAGTTGTCACGTCGGCATTTTACCATCTGGTTCAATCGGGTATAACTGATGATACTGGTCTAAATTGGGTGGAAAGACAGGTATTCAATGTCAATCAAATTTGGAAAAAAACCAAAATCGACCACAGAGCAGAAACTCGATTTCAGTATTTTCGCGCGTGTCCTTTAAATATAATAAATATTCATAATAGGATTAGAACCAAGTAGCTAATGTTAACTAGTTTCAATTATACACCAATAATAGGCTACAATGAACTTTGAAAACCGTACTAACCTTATATAATATAACTAATGTTGTATTTTACATAAATCATAGTAAATATTAATAAAATTCATTTTATAGACTTTTATTTTTTATTGCATAGTTGTTACTATAAGTTGGCAATCCATAATTATAAATTATTTTATGTGAATTAACTCTTTTAGTTGCTTCTTCCTAAGTAATTTATTATTATTGATGGATTTTACTTTTCTAGTGGTAATACCACTAGTTTTGAACGTGATCTTAGGTTTGATCTTTGAAGTAGTACCTAATCAAAAAAAAAAAAAAACTATATCACCTTTGTATATAAAATAAAATATCGCCATAACCAATATAACTCAATTATACATTCAATCGTGCCATTCCACTGGTCAATTATACATTCAATTGTGCCATTCCACTGGCCAAAACTAGCATAATGCAATGAATCGGTTTGACAAAGGATAGGCACAAAGGACACAGCCGAATCAAACTGCATGGAGTATTTTCAGAATAGCCAACCACCTGGTGAAGTAATTCTTAGGGTACTGAATGAGTTCACTACATTCAGTGGTGAGAACAAGGAACACGGAATTTCGATTCTAGCTGTTGCATTTAGACAAAGTTACTTGCTTTCCTTTGTCAACCACCTAGTAAGTAAGGAAGAGTGGTGGGTCTGAAAAATGTCTAATACAAAAACGTAGAGAGGAAACTAGCTTTAATTACATTGTCTTTCTCACACGTACAAAACACCTCGATAGGTCCTTGATGAAGGATGACATTCATTGCTTAAAGTAGAATACATTAGTCATTTTGTCGCCCACAAATGTATCCAAAAGATCCCGACTTTCATCCAATTGATTCAAGCTCAACCAAGGACATGACGGGAGTTTGCGCATACTGTATAGGATTAGAAGTAACCAAATAACAACGATGCAACGCTCACCATAAAATGCATAGTCTGAAAGACCGAGTATGTTGCGCCTGCACGCCTTTGGTTAAGCAGAAGGCAGGGGCAAGGCCTTTCTGGGGAGTTGGCTCGTGGATCCCGTTAGAGCCTTCATCTCCAACTCTTCCAACAGTTGACGAGCTTCTTCGAGTTCATCCTTTGCATTGATTCCATGGCTCTCCCATGCATCAACTACTCGCTGCTGGAATTCAATCGCGAGACCATAGCTGCAATAATATACCAACACGAAAGGGTTCAAGCAAACCAATCTTTGAGGGATCAAAGGTGAAAGCAAACATATATTCTTACTTTTTCATTGCAGCATAGGCTTTTGAGAGGTTCTGGCAAGATTCGATTGAATCAGCATGATGAGGGCCAAGTGCGGCATCCATGATGTCCTTGGCAACTGCAAACATCTGTGCAGCAGACTGCGGCCTATCTAATTCCATGTATGCTGACCCCAAATTGTTGTAGATATATCCCACTCCAAAATGCTTGGGCCCAAAGCTCTCTTTCAACCGTTCGGCAGCAGTCTCCAAGAAAGGAATTGCTTGGGTAACCCTACCAGTCAACAACAACAACCATCCAATTCGAGCACACACACTGCCTTCCGAGTGCTGCTCTTGTGGGAGCTTTTCAATTAAGGAGAGTGTTCTCTTCAACAAATATATTGCATTCTCAAACTCATTCATGTTCTCGTACTGCATTGCTATCTCAGAGTATGCCTCAGCAACTTCAACTGGAGAAACTCGTTCTTTTTTCTCGAGAACGCCACGAGCAATCTCAAGACACTTCTTTGCATCTGGAAATTTATCCTGACTAGACAATGCCTTCGACATTGAGATAAACACAAGGGCACGATTCTCACTATCCTTCTCAGTCTGCTGCACAATGCCCTTCAGCGTACCGATAGCTTCATCATATTTTCCCAATGCAATCTGCATATTCGCAGCATCAATCTCTGCACGCAACAAATCGGCAGTGAGACCCCAATTCTTTAGCACCTTCTGTGACAACTCATTCTGCTCTAGCGCCTTCTCGTGCTCCTCCAATCCACTGTAAATGACTCCAAGAAGTCTCCTATCATGTGCAACCTCAACTGAGTTATTCCCTAATCCATTCTGATGTATCTCCAACGCCTTTAGGGCAAATGGTAAGGCCTCCTTGAAATTCAGCACGGCAACATACGCATCGGCTAAATCCCTATTTGCAACACCAAACTCTTTACTGTCCTTGTCCAGAATCACCCCTTTGATTTCTAAGCAAGTCCTGAGATTCTCCAGCGCTTCCTCTCTCCGCCCAACTGCTGTCTTCACATTAGCCAACTCAAGCAACACGGCGTGCCTCAAAGGCATGATGTCCTCAGCATTAGCAGTCCCCTCTTCCTCTAATCCAACTAACATCCTATTAGCCCTACTCAAGTACCCCAAACTATCACTAAACCGTTTCAATCTGTAGCTCACCGAGCCTATTAACTGCAGGGCCATGGAGACATAGAAAGAGTTCTTGTTATCGTCTCTATCCAGGAGTTCTAAAGCCCTAGTAGCAAAAGCTAAGGTCTTTTGAGGGTCATCACCTTCCTGATCAAGTTGAAGCCCGACTTTCAGTGCCGGCAACCCGAGGTCTCGCTCATCGAAAGAGGCCTCCATCTCTTCAAAAACCTTGAGCGTCTCCGCAACTGTGTCGGCGGACTCCAGGGCATCTTCAAGTTGTGATTTTTCTCGCAATTTCCTCTGCCTCGACGAGATGGGCGGCGGTGGGAACTCGACGAGGGTGTCGATGTTCCGCGATGGGTTGACTAGGAAACGAGATTTTATGAGCAGACCTCGGGTTTTGGGGCAAGGCTTCAGATGGTGAGCCGAGGAGTGGAGAGAGGAAGAAGAAGGAGATGAGTCGGAGACATAGTCTCTGGAGAGCAGAGGGGACAGAGTTTTGGGCCGTGGCAGGGTGAGACGAGAGAGAAGGGAAACGGAAGCTCTCTTCATGATGGGATGATCTGTCTGTGAAAGGTCTTGGAGAAACAATTGATTCTCTGTTTCTTCCTCTGTGTTTAGATGAAAATGGTTTTTTCTAAACCCTAAACCCAGAGCGCTAGAATCCCCTCTTCTTCAGCAATTCCGTCCTTTTTTTTCTATTTTACAAATAATTCAACATTTATTCCTCCCTCGAAAAAAGCGAGCAAATTATAATCTCACACATTAGATCAAGAATATTAATCCAATAGACTCGCTATGACACAACTCCTAACAATGGCCAAGTGTAACCAATGAAAGAGACTGCAATATAGTAGCTCAAATAATAAATATCGAATCCACGAGTCTGTAGAGTTACTATTACTCAGCTTCAGTTCATTATCTAGCAAACCAGATTAAGATGGAACAACTAAAACTACTCTAACAAACTACAGTTAAAGTTAATCTAATTATAGGTTGGGAACTCACTTAGGTATGATTCCCCCTAGCCACTAGCCAGATTAATGATTGATGATTTCTAACTTGTTTCACTTTCATTCACAATGCAGAGAATCCTTGACTAGACCTTGAATCTCGACTAAAGGATCAATGCCCTCTTGAGTCGATTGCCTAGAGGGATGTATCCTTCTCTAGAACAATCGATCAAGGCGTTCTGAACTAGACTCCCTCTATCGAATGAGGTTCTCGATCGATACAAAGCAGTGAATCAACCCTCGACTAAAGCAATCGATCCAATACTATCAATCTATGGTGCTCTATTGACCTAATTAGGTATTCGCTCTCATAGGATCAAAGCAGAATCAATAATCTCGACTGAAGCAGAATTGAATCATGAAAACGTGCATAGATTGAATATGAACTCAAGATTATCAAGTAGGAATACTCATACAATCATCCAATCAAACAAACATAGCTAGGGTTCCTCAAAACCTAAGTGAAGGGAAGTTACTCCATAGAGAAGAGAGAGACTGCAGTAAGAATCTTCAGATGATCAGTCTTCAAGTCTGGGCTTGTTCCTCGAGCTTCCAAGGCAAAGAAACCCTCCAATTCCACTCTTAAAATGCCCTCAAATCGCCCTCTCTCTCTTTGGTTCGTCCCTTGGGTGTTTGGGATCCAAAACCCAGCTCTCCCTCTCTTTGGTTCGTCCCTTGGGTGTTTGGAATCCAAAACCCAGCTCTCCCTCGCAAAAAGGCACAAAACAGGCTTTTAATAGCCTGCGTTCGCGATCCCCAGTCAGAATACCCGGTCGGGTATACAGTCAGTTCATGGATAAAGGGACTCACACTATTCACAACCAAGGACTCGTTGATATGATCCCAAATTGCCCACAATTCACGTCACAATTACTTGACAAAGAAGCTATCAAAGTTGGGAAGAAGAAGGGCAGAATTTGGTTAAGTGTTGGAACAGTGTCAAGGTACATACTTTGGAGGCATGGTTCTCGCAATTGGCTCGATGGAAATTCAGTCTTAAGGATTCGTTTTGCAGATAAAGTTTCCATCTATCCAATGGTATGCTTGATGGATTCAAATGATGTCATTAAGGTTGTTTTCCAAGGCCTCAAAGTTGCTACCTCAAAACTGGAAAACTGCCAGAAAATGACTAAGGCAGAAAACTGTTCTGTGAGGCCTACTTTGGAGCTCAACTCAAGGAGCATGGATGGGATTCAAGTCAAAAGGCTTCCACAAAATGAAACTAGGTATGTTTGTGAACAAAGGGAAGGAATTGGATGAAAGATTGGAATTTGGGAAGGCCTCGAACGAAAGGCGCGAAGTTAGTACGAAAGCTGCCTTTTGACTGTTTTGCTGGCAGCTTACTTGCACTTGAAGAAAGAGAGTTTAAACCCGAATTTTATGTCCTTTTTAGTGTAGAATTTTACCTTAATTGTTTTCTACTTCTATTATGATTGTATTAGGTTTTATTTGCCTTTAAATACCGTTCTATTTCGTTGTAAAATTCAGAGTTGATTGAATAGAAAAGATACCGTTTGGTTTGTGCAAGTTGCGACTTGTTTTGGGTTTGGTGGATTCCAACCTTGCTGAGCTTGTGTATCGATTGAATAGTCACTTCAATCATGGTCGAGCAACTACCCTTTTATACCAATCGAGCTATCCCCAGGTGTGGATTTGTCCTTTTGGTTCCGTTTTATCCAAGTTCGTATTAAGAACGCGTTGTTCTTGATTCGAGCTCAATCGATTCTTCGATTGAGTCGTTTGCTGCGTGACTTTGATAAACATACACCCCCCAGGGGCGTATTAAGTGGTATCAGAGCCCAGTTCTACACAAGGGCGAAGGAGAAGAAGAACCTGCTGTTTCGTATAAGCCGTTTTATCGAGTTCCAAAACAGGGCAGCCCCTGTTTGTACTTTGCAGCTGCTGTTTGTGTTTGAAGTTTTCGGTTCTACACCAAAATATGGTGGAGAGCAGTGTAGAGGCAAGGAAGATGAAAATTCGTGTCCAAGAGGAGCAGCCAGCAGTCGTTTTTAAGCATCGAGAATCCGATGAGCAGCGTGATAATCTATTTCACAGCCGATGCTTTGTCGAAGGCAAGTTAATTTCGTTCGTGATCAATGGAGGTTGCTGCTCAAACATCATCAGCCTATACGCCGTTCAAAAGCTTGGATTGACGACACAAAGGCATCCAGCACCTTACCAACTCAGTTGGATCAACGAGCATGGAACAATTAATGTGACGAACCAAGCGGTGGTTCGTTTTCAACTCGGCAGCTACGAAGATGAGGTAATTTGTGATGTTGTGTCGATGAATTATGTTCACCTAATACTGGGTCGACCTTGGCAATTCGACAGAGGGGTTACCCATAATGGTTGGGAGAATTCCTACACATTCAGATACAAAGGTAGGAAAATCAAGCTGAAACCTCTTTCTCCAGACGACGTTTACACTGATCAGAAGCAAATAGAGGAGAATCAAAACGAAGGAAAGGAGCCTCGGGCTCAATTATGGATTAAAAGATGTATTGGATTCAATTTCCTGAGCTTTCGAAAGCTCCAGAGGGAATTTCCCACGCCAGAAACGACAGCCAGCAACGACCTCTGCTTTTCTGATGTGAAACAGAGTTCCGCCTTCAGAAGTCCTGCCGACGTCGTAGAAGCAAAGCCGGTACACGATGTGGCCAAAAACGTGTGCTTGGACATTGGAGGAACAACGAAGAGTCTTGAGAAATCTCCAGAGCTGGTTGGAGACGATCAAGCTCCTCCCTCGACGACTCTGCCACCACACTGCTATTTTACAGAAAAACAGAGTGTAAAGAACGACGATCTCGTCATGGCTACTGGGGATGATTCAAGTGCAGCCATTGAATTCGAAACCTTCCAAGAAATCCCAAGAACGAATTCTCGGGGAGAAGAGTTGTCGAATTCAGCTGAAAAGAAGAATTCGATTCAGGCCAAAATACCTCTGGAAACGGCGGTACAGAGCAGGAGAGAGGGGGATTTGGGTGGAGAAGTGGGAAGTCGTTCAGATCCAACCAGTGGTGCCGAAACCATCTATGGAGGACCAGGAAGCTTTTCCCTGGAATGGAATCCATCGAATGCTTCTGAATCGAAGGAACCCATTCTAGCTAAATCTGCTCTACAAAAGCTCGGTAACGGCAAGGAAACGACTGAAGTGGGTGGAGCAATCGACGATGATTCGGACCAAATGGAAGTTTCAGACACGTTTTGGAAGGATCCAGGAAGCTGTAGAGAGCTTCAATTCGTCTCGAAGCAACTGGGAATTAAAACCCCCAAAATCGACTTGGTTTTTCTATGTTGCGGATATTCAAATTCCGGCGACGGCGGGAAGAGGAAACTCATCGATTCGACGAGAATGGTGATGAATCAAGGCTGGAAAAGGGATCTAAATTTCAATCGGAGGCCTGGAGAGGACGTGGGAGTTGATGAATTGGATTGGGAATGCTTCAATTCGAAAACCCCAATTTGTTCAAAGGAGTTCGTGTGCAAAGAAGAGCTCCGACGACGAGCTAACTATTTTGATCCCTTTCAGGTGCAATTGATCGGGGATAAAGGGTTTTTTCAGGCCCAGGAAGAGTTCACAACCGCACTGCAAGCTTCAAAGGTGTTGGAAGAGCTCGAAGGTCGATTTGAATCTGTAAATTTTCTGCCGCAAAAGATGTTCGAGCAGCCCACTTTCGATCCAATTTGGGATCAATTCTGTGAACGATTTGAGCAACGAAATGCTAAAGTGTTGAGGGCAACACTTTTTCAAGAGGGAGGGCCTGATATGATCCCAAATTGCCCACAATTCACGTCACAATTACTTGACAAAGAAGCTATCAAAGTTGGGAAGAAGAAGGGCAGAATTTGGTTAAGTGTTGGAACAGTGTCAAGGTACATACTTTGGAGGCATGGTTCTCGCAATTGGCTCGATGGAAATTCAGTCTTAAGGATTCGTTTTGCAGATAAAGTTTCCATCTATCCAATGGTATGCTTGATGGATTCAAATGATGTCATTAAGGTTGTTTTCCAAGGCCTCAAAGTTGCTACCTCAAAACTGGAAAACTGCCAGAAAATGACTAAGGCAGAAAACTGTTCTGTGAGGCCTACTTTGGAGCTCAACTCAAGGCGCATGGATGGGATTCAAGTCAAAAGGCTTCCACAAAATGAAACTAGGTATGTTTGTGAACAAAGGGAAGGAATTGGATGAAAGATTGGAATTTGGGAAGGCCTCGAACGAAAGGCGCGAAGTTAGTACGAAAGCTGCCTTTTGACTGTTTTGCTGGCAGCTTACTTGCACTTGAAGAAAGAGAGTTTAAACCCGAATTTTATGTCCTTTTTAGTGTAGAATTTTACCTTAATTGTTTTCTACTTCTATTATGATTGTATTAGGTTTTATTTGCCTTTAAATACCGTTCTATTTCGTTGTAAAATTCAGAGTTGATTGAATAGAAAAGAAACCGTTTGGTTTGTGCAAGTTGCGACTTGTTTTGGGTTTGGTGGATTCCAACCTTGCTGAGCTTGCGTATCGATTGAATAGTCACTTCAATCATGGTCGAGCAACTACCCTTTTATACCAATCGAGCTATCCCCAGGTGTGGATTTGTCCTTTTGGTTCCGTTTTATCCAAGTTCGTATTAAGAACGCGTTGTTCTTGATTCGAGCTCAATCGATTCTTCGATTGAGTCGTTTGCTGCGTGACTTTGATAAACATACACCCCCCAGGGGCGTATTAAGTGGTATCAGAGCCTGGTTCTACACAAGGGCGAAGGAGAAGAAGAACCTGCTGTTTCGTATAAGCCGTTTTATCGAGTTCCAAAACAGGGCAGCCCCTGTTTGTACTTTGCAGCTGCTGTTTGTGTTTGAAGTTTTCGGTTCTACACCAAAATATGGTGGAGAGCAGTGTAGAGGCAAGGAAGATGAAAATTCGTGTCCAAGAGGAGCAGCCAACAGTCGTTTTTAAGCATCGAGAATCCGATGAGCAGCGTGATAATCTATTTCACAGCCGATGCTTTGTCGAAGGCAAGTTAATTTCGTTCGTGATCAATGGAGGTTGCTGCTCAAACATCATCAGCCTATACGCCGTTCAAAAGCTTGGATTGACGACACAAAGGCATCCAGCACCTTACCAACTCAGTTGGATCAACGAGCATGGAACAATTAATGTGACGAACCAAGCGGTGATTCCAACCTTGCTGAGCTTGTGTATCGATTTAATAGTCACTTCAATCGTGGTCGAGCAACTACCCTTTTATACCAATCGAGCTATCCCCAGGTGTGGATTTGTCCTTTTGGTTCCGTTTTATCCAAGTTTGTATTAAGAACGCGTTGTTCTTGATTCGAGCTCAATCGATTCTTCGATTGAGTCGTTTGCTGCGTGACTTTGATAAACATACACCCCCCCAGGGGCGTATTACTCGTTGTACCGGGGTGCTCTTTCACTTTATTTCACCGTTGGAACCCTTTTATCTCACTTTCATATACATTTCTTTTTTTCTGTCATTTGGCGGGGTTCCAACTGCAGTCTTTTGCACGGTCGACCCTTATTAGTCGAGCAAGAGTAATTTCTGTACATCTGGCACTCGCCAGAGTACTTCTTTTAAATCCTTTTCCTCAACTCGTGTGGAGGGTCAATGAAATTAAGGGGGTCGGAAGCTCTATACGTGCCCTTAAAAACACATCCTCAAGTAGGCAAACCATTCAACGGGTGGAAGTTTTCCTTGTACTAGAAACAGCTTAGCTTCACCTTGTAGGAGTACCCCACTATGGATCACTAAAATCTCTTCCAAAACCCGATTTTGTGCAATGAACGGTGCCGCACACGTTGGGCTTACCCCATGTTTTAAGATTTCAATGATTTCGACATGGAGGACCAACTTCTTTTCATTACCCACATAAGCACCATGTTCGATACACGAGTCCATAACACAATCCAAATAGAGTCACCATTACCACACGAATTCAACGGTCTTAGCTCCACTAATTCACAAAATCAACTGGCACAGCCGAGAGCTAGATAGGAAAAATCTTATACTTCAACATCCTCCATAGTGCTACACTACCTCCCTAGGTTGCACATTACTATAGAGACTGTCAATTCAAAGCATACTGAGCAGGCAATTTGCAAGGAAACACGTACTTGGGGCCCTCAAATCGAAATTTGGACAGTGGACTTGGCTCCAAGCACACAAACAGCCAAACATTCACCCGCATACATAATCGAACACCCCCCCCCCCCATACTTAAGCACGACATTGACCTCAATGGAGGAAAGATAAGGAGGGTAGAACGAAGTTACCAGATCAAGGGTGAATGATGGTGGGCGGGGCAGGCGGTGCATTCCAGGAGGTGAGAGTAGTTGGAACACAAACACCACACAAAATCTCACAAAGGCTGAGTTATTGACTCTAAAATCAAAGAACAAAACTGACTCAACCGAGGTGAAATAGAGAAAGAAATGCAAACCGACTGGTTGGGTTGCCTCCCAACAAGCGCTTCTTTCACGTCGTGAGCCGGACGATGGCTCCTAAGTTTCGGTCCACCCCAAAAGCTCCTTGAAGTTGAGGTTATCATCGATGAGGTGGAGTCTCAAGTCACGAGCATGTGGCATGACAGGTGATGGAAGCTCGTGCACTTGATGCAGATGAAGTCTCCACCCTCGAGACCTCTTCTTCTCTTCTCTCGTCTCATTGCCCCAAACCAGATATGACAGCATCGATTGACCACCATCGCGTCCACCAAGAGGGACCGATGTCAACGTGGCCTTGGTCTAGCAAAGAGACACTGCAAATGGGTCCTTGCTAAGCAATTCCTCGAAGTTTGGTGGAGATATCACATGTAACTCATGGCCAGTGCAGGCCTCTTCCACCTCAACTCCATACTCGTCCTGGACGCCAATTGCTTCTTCAACCCCCCTTTCTTCTTCTTGTGGTATCACCCCTGGGAAATGATAAAGAACTCCTTCAGCTCACTTTCGTCATCCTCCACAACTTCTTTATGAACCCTTTCTCGCTCTTCTTCTTCTAGCACGGATTGGAGAGCAAGTTGCCAAACAATTTCTTTCATGAGATCTTCTTGCATCTCCTCACTCATGCCTGCCTCTTCAAAGCTCAGTTTGGGATGTGGGAAGATGTGGTTGGCTACAACAGGACATTCCTGATCATGATCATCACGGGAGCTCTCCGTGACAACTTCTGTGTGCTCCACAATGTCTTCGTAGCCTTCTTCTTCCTCCTCCTCTTCTAGTATGGTAGCAGAAGGGAGATCTGGAGCAGGTTGTGCGTAAGATCGCTCAAGATCATCGACGCTCTTCTTAATGCTGAGGAGGATCTCCTTTGTTTCACGATAGGCCTGGGTACAAAGATCCATCCTGGACCATGATCTCTCACTGTCTTGAGCAAACTGATCCATGAGAAGCCTCAATTCATAGTTTGGATCTGGCTGTGGAGTGTATCATGGCTCTGTAGAATGGCCCGTGAAGGCGGCCATGGGTAACTCCAACTCCGATGGCCCTTCTGGTTGTGGGAGAAAGTCTTCTTGGTAATGAGGTTGTTCTTGATATGCCCAGGGGTCTAATTGTTCTCCGTAGTAAGGGGGTTGGTACTGGAACCCGAATCCATAGGCTTCTCCTCCTTGATTGCTCCAGGGAGTCTAGGGGAAATACCACTCGGATGGTGGTGTATACCCCCAATGGTTGGAGAAGCCATGAGGATCCATGATTCAGATCTGCACCAACAAAAACAAAAACACCCAAGTGAAAAGCAAGGATGAAAAAGAAAAGAAAAACGCTAAAATAACAAACTTCTGCCTTTCCTAATAATCTAGAAAGTCCCCGGCAACGGCACCAAAAACTTGACTCGCTATGACACAACTCCTAACAATGGCCAAGTGTAACCAATGAAAGGGACTGCAGTATAGTGGCTCAAGTAATAAATATCGAATCCACGGGTCTCTAGAGTTACTATTACTCAGCTTCAGTTCATTATCTAACAAACCAGATTAAGATGGAACAACTAAAACTACTCTAACAAACTACTGTTAAAGATAATCTAATTATATAGGTTGGGAACTCACTTAGGTATGATTCCCCCTAGCCACTAGCCAGATTAATGATTGATGATTTCTAACTTGTTTCACTTTCATTCACAATGCAGAGAATCCTTGACTAGACCTTGAATCTCGACTAAAGGATCAAGGCCCTCTTGAGTCGATTGCCTAGAGGGACGTATCCTTCTCTAGAACAACCGATCAAGGCGTTCTGAACTAGACTCCCTCTATCGAATGAGGTTCTCAATCGATACAAAGCAGTGAATCAACCCTCGACTAAAGCAATCGATCCAATACTATCAATCTATGGTGCTCTATTGACCTAATCAGTTATTCGCTCTCATAAGATCAAAGCATAATCAATAATCTCGACTAAAGCAGAATTGAATCATGAAAACGTGCATAGATTGAATATGAACTCAAGATTATCAAGTAGGAGTACTCATACAATCATCCAATCAAACAAACATAGCTAGAGTTCTTCAAAACCTAAGTGAAGGGAAGTTACTCCATTGAGAAGAGAGAGACTACAGTAAGAATCTTCAGATGATCAGTCTTCGAATCTGGGCTTGTTCCTCAAGCTTCCAAGGCGAAGAAATCCTCCAATTCCACTCTTAGAATGCCCTCAAATCGCCCTCTCTCTCTTTGGTTCGTCCCTTGGGTGTTTGGGATCTAAAACCCAGTTCTCCCTCGCAAAAACGCACAAAACAGGCTTTTAGCAGCCTGCGTTCGCGATCCCCGGTCTGAATACCCGGTCGGGTATTTTAGGTGGCGACCGGGGATTGTTGAAACACACCGTCGGGGACAGGTGATTAATCCCCGATTAGGGTCAAGAATACCCGACCAGGGATTTATGATTAATGCCCGGGCCCCCTTCTGCTTCTTAGACGCCCAAAACATATTTTGCTCGGTCTGCTCCATATAATACCCGGCCGGGTATTTCTGCTCATGGCCGGGTATTTTGCTCCTTCAGCACACTTCAACCCAAACGTGCTTCTTTCGACCCGATTCTCGTTTCTTTGCCTCGATGTCAACGCTAAGTCCTGAAATATGACATAAACGCACAACCTAGCGTGAAATCGGCTTAAAACACGAGAATCAACATCTCAAACGGCTCAAGAATAGGGGTTAAAACATGTGCAATTAATGGTCTATCACTAGTCAACAGGCAGATTAGATCTCGCTTTAGATCGTGCAATCCAGTCCGCTCTATCATTCATCGCTCTTGGTACCTCCTTGACTTTAATAGTAGGGTTTGACCTGAGGATATTGATCATAGACCCCATCCATGCTGCACAGCACCATTGCCATCTTGATTTACCTTTACCCAAAGCTTTCACCAGTACCTGACAGTAAGATTGGACAATGCATTCTGATCCATATTCTTTTGCTAATTTTAAAACTTCTAAGAGAGCCCTTGCTTCCACTTCAATCGGGGTGGAACAAAGAAGATTCTCAGCTCGCCCATCACACACTTGTCCATGGTGGTTAACCGCAACAACACCATAAGCCGCCGGCTGGGAGTCGCTAATGAACGAGCCATCACAGTGAATCTCCATAGGATGATTACTTAGTGGGGGAGTCGTAGTGGAATGGGTTCCCCTGAGCTTAGCCGGAGAGGCATGATTATGGGACTGGGGCCTCGGGCATGAAGTCCATTCTGAAAGTTCTCTAAAAGTTTGCAGACCAACGTTAGGAGGCCAAGGAACTCTATTCTTGAACGTACACTCATTCCTTTCCTTCCATATATTCTAGCAAAGGAAAACAATATGGATAAGAGAATCATGTGAAATGACCTCCTTAAGCACAAATCCAATCAAAGAACGAAGAATCCTGGGGAGGGAGGGGGAGAGAAGGGAAGATGTTGCTCCAAGCTTCACTGGCATGAGGGCAATAAAAGAGGCAGTGTGAGATGGATTCGTTTGGGTTTTTGCAAACCTGACAAATCGGGTTAGGGGCACATTTCCGATGAAAAATCCTCGCTTTTGTTGCCAACACATTTATGGAGCACCTCCATATGAAGAACTTGAGCTTTGGTGGGAGGTTCAAACTCCACATCCATTTCCATTTGTCCGCGTTTCCCATCGGTTGATAGTTTGTGTTTGCTTTGTGAAAAGCGTGGTAAGCCGTCTTAACCGAGAACATTCCCTCTTTTGTGAGATTCCATGCCCAAAAATCATCAGCTCCTTCCTCCCCAATCGGAACTCTCAGAATGGCATTTAATTCCGCCTCCGAAACGTGGCCTTGAAAAAAATATGAGTTCCAACATCTATTCTCCTGATCAATCCAATCCTTGACCTTCATCTGCTGTTGGGGCCCACTTAAAATGGTGAACATTTGAAGATTGGGAATCCATGGGTCTTGTCCTGCCCATATATCATCTCCCGAACCAATGACCTTAATCGCTCCCAAGTTCAAGACTTTTCTGGCCTCCCAAGGCTAGCCCATATCCAAGAGGCTCTACTTCCCTTCTTCGCTTTCATGAAGTCTCCTCACGGAAAATAGAGTCCCTTAAGGAGGCGGCTCCAAAGGGAATCAGGGGAAGATAGGAGACGCCAAGCCTGTTTTGCCAAAAGGGCCATGTTGAAATCTTTAAAACTCCGGAAGGCCAATCCCCCTTCTGATTTCGGAGCAGTGAGTACCTCTTTTCTACACCAGTGCAAGCTACTTTTATGTATTGACCCCGACCATAAGAAGTTGGCCAGGAGAGAGTCCATTTTCTTGGTAAGATTCACCGGGAGGTGGAAGAGATACATGATGTATGATGGGATAGCCTGTATCACGGCCTTGAGCATAATTTCTTTCCTTGCGTGCGATAACAGAAGGCTCTTCCAAGCTTCCCCCATCTTTTCCATTCTTTGAATGAGGAAGCTAAAAGTTTCTTTTTTCGAATTACCCCATTCAGTTCAACATACTCTCGATTGGGGAAAATTTTGAGACTTCTTCTTGTTCTTCCATGAAAGCCTCATTCTTGCTAGTTTTCATAAGAAAGACAATCGAAGGGCCTAATCGTCTACAAAGACGTTTAGCATAACTTCTTGTAAGGGGTGGGCCAAATCCCCTACAATTCCAACTTACAATAATCATTCCCGGAGAGGTGGCTTCTGGCGAACCACAGCTGCCCTCAGATCCCTTCCTTGCTCCCCTTCAGATAGACCCTCCTTTGAGTTGTAGGTAGAGTGTGCTCTAAACTTTTGATTCTTCTTCTTCTTATTTTTTTCTCCAGGCCCTCCCAAGAAAACTGTCTCTGCTGGGCCAAAAGGAATTTCGGCCTCATCATTGACTTCACTCCTGGGCCTGTCCATGCTTGATTGGCCCATTCCTTTCCTCTTTTTCAGCCCGCGCCCCATCTCCTTCTCAAGAACCTCCTGTTGATGTTGATAAAGAAGACTGGCCATTGGGCCATGATTGCTCACACTTTGGGCCATTTCCACACCCATCCTCGGCCCTAGGGTTAGGCCCGTCTCCACCTCATTCTCCACCTCCGCTTCTGTTTGCCCGACGCCACCCAAGAACCGCCCCTCTTCCAATCGCAGACTCCCCTCCATTGCCGCAACAGTTCTCTCCATCTCCAAATTCAAATTCCTTGCTCCCATCTCTTGTCTGTACCTTCCTCTCATTCTCCCTTGATTCTCATGTTCTTCTCTATTTTGAGACTCCAAGTCAATTCTCCTGATGGTGAAACCAGGGGGATTTGAAGATTCCTTTCCTCTTGCAGCCCTCCTCCCTGTGCAGCCACTTCAGCAATCCCTTCTCCCCGCCGGTGATATTCACCTGTCCTTAATCTGTCTGTTCCCATCTGCGAGCTCTGTGTCCCTTCCCCTTCTCTGTTGTTTCTGAATTGACCCGCTCTATTTGGAGAGTCGATTCCCGCCTTGAGCGAAGCATTGTACACCTCCGACAGATATGCCACCCCGTTCCTCTTCCTCTCCTCATCCATCCTTCTGCATGTTGGCCAGTTATGGCCTATTCACCCATAGAAATAGCACAACTCCACAAGCCTTTCGTACTTGAAGTCAATTACATTGCAGTAATCCACCCCTGTATTTTCATCTGTGAATGGGAAGTCGAACCCTATTGGAATCGACTCCCTGAGATCCACCTCCACCAGAATCCTTAAGAATCTCCTATAGCCCATAAATTCCAGACTTGCCCTGTCGAGATTGAGGAAACCAGGGAAGTAGTGGGTTCCTATCGCCACCATGTTCTGCTCATTCCTTTGATCTTGGTGCATCCCGTGTATCTTCACCCACCTTGCAGGCTTCTCCATAGGTACTTCTTCTGGCTTTCCCCTTCCATTGTACTTCTCTATTGCTGTCAGAGTGTTTGATAAACTCTATGGTCTGTCTCTCCTGATTGTTTCTCTAATCTCTGGGTTCCTGAAAGTGAAAATAAAGAGATTCTGAGAATCAGTAGGTTGAATATTCACCTCTCCATATCCACCCCAAGCATAACGAGCTGCTCCTGCTGCTTTTGCCAAAGCCACCCTATTTTCAGTCAACATCCTCCCCAGCAGCATGGAGATTCCACGGCCTCCTGTGGAAATTAGGTTTGGGCCTCCACCTCTTCCTCTTGATGATGACGGGACGACTCCACCAGCATTCCTTCCCTCATTTTGTGCCAAGCTATTGGTTTCCATTGGGAGCAGAAGAGGGCTAACAAGTTTGAACTGTTTTGTGTTTTTAGCAGGGGAGGCCAGCGTGGAGAATAGGAGCCAGAGGGAAACTTGGAAGTGAATTCTCTTGGTAGCAAGAAGTCTTCTTGTAGCTCTGTCTCCTTTATGGCTCTTGCTAGGCCGGTGAACCATAACTCCCTCTTTATGGCGGTAGAAATCATTCCTTTCAAAGCCTTCATTATTTCTCTTCTGCCTACTCTTTTTCCTGCTCTGTTTCTTCCCTGTTGTGGCAGAGGCTCTTGGCTCGAAATTCTTCCTGCTCTGTACTCGAATATTAATGCTTTGTTCATAGAATAGCCTCTTAGCTTTTCTGTTCCTTTCCTCCCTTCTCCTCTTCTTCTTGGACTAACACCAGATCATACACCTCCTCCAGTCTAGTGGTTTCCAAACATAACCTTTCTTTATGTCCCTGGCAGCATATCCCTTGAGTTGTCTTATCTCTTTTCGTATCTTTGTTATTGGACTGCACTTGTCTCTTCCCCGCCCTTGCCATTCTTTACACTGTGGGAGATCTTTGATTAAGGCTGTGGAAATCTTTCGGACTAACTGTGCAAGAGCATGACGAGTCCCAGCCAAGGGGACAGAAAAAGAACCGTTGGAAGGTTCAGAGAAAAGTTCCGTTAGAGAGAGAGAGAGGACAGCGTCATTTTTTAACTTGCAATTCCGTCCCTTTGCGGCTTTGCTTTGCCTTGTTTTTTCCTTTTTTCATATGTCCATTTGCCTTTCAAGTTACTTTTTTTTTTAAATTCTATAAGAAATCTGGAATTTTATTTAGCTTGACAAATTGTCCTTACAGTCCTTCAACAAAAGATGAATGATTTCTACCAAAAAAATAATGTCTATTTATTATCAAAAAAATTTCAAATTCTTTTATTTTAGTCAAATCTATTGAAATACTAAGAATTAACCAAATGTTTTGTAACACGTCAAAATATTAGCTATTTTTACGTTATCGTTAATAATTTTGTAACTCTTTTCTTGGTTAAAATACTAAAATTTTGAAATGTTGACCTTCATTTTTCTCTTCCAAGTCATTATGTGGCCAAGTCAATATTACTAACAAAATTGCTAACTAAGATTTAACATTTGGCTAATTATTAGTAATTCAATAAATTTGCCTCATAAAAAAAATCTGAAAAAAGTTTGACTAATAAATAGCCATTACCAAAAAAAAATTGAATGATGAAAATGGGTCTCTCTACCCACATCTCTATCACCTCTCATCTACAATTTTTCCTAGCCATTCATGAGCTACTATTAGAGGTGAACAAAACAACACGCAAACTGACACACCCGGAAAACCCGACCCAACACACTCATATTTATTGTCAAAATTAAAGTTTAAGGTTGAGTGAAGGTTTTCTTTTGTATAACCCACATTTATTGTGTTGGGACCATATTTTGGGTAACGCAACCCGTAGAACCCGGCCCAATTAGTGTTGAACTATTGTCATAAGTGTTCGTATACTAAACATATTTGTGTCATAGTAAACATATTTGTGAGAAAATTAAGATATCTTATCATATTTTTCTCTTTGTGGTTTCTCTAGTCTTATACATTCTTCAACTTAATGTTTAGACTTAGATTTAATTAAGTTATGATTCATATAAACTTTTTTCTTGTGTGTCCAATTTTAGAAAAACAATATATTATGAATGTGTTAGCTTATAACTACTTTAGCTTACTTCGACAAATATTAATGAAAAAGACTAGACATATGTTGAAGTAAATTGCATTTCAGTAAAATCCAAACAATATTTATGCAGATTGAAACTATTTGCCTCGATTTATTTGTTTAAAATCTCAATTATTTATATAATATTTTCGTAGTGTATAATAGTTATCTTTTTTGTGTTAGGTTGGATATTTGATATAAAGTATCCTCAACCCGACCCGGCCTAATTATAAACAAACCGTAGGGTTTTAATTTTTTTTGGGTTGGGTTCGATTTAAAATTTTCAAAACCTTAGTATATGAGTCGGGTATTTAAAATGACCAAACCTGAACCACCCGACCCATGTACACCCCTAGCTATTGTATTGCCTCCTTTCCGCCCAAAATCTTCTTACAAACCTACTATATCTCAATCAGTAGCTCCCGAATTTCATCCAGCACCATTCTCAACTCCTTTTCAATCACCTCCTCCCTGTTAGGTTTCAGAATTAGGGATTGGCAATTTGATTCCAGCAGAAGCGGCTTCGATGCATGCATTCGAGCACTCTGTAGAGCCCATAAAAACCGCACGAGCTTCAACAAGCTCTAACTCCTAGACAACCCTCGTTATTTTCACCGCTGACAACACAAACCTCCCTTTCTCGTCTCTTATCACCATCCCCAAACCTATCTCGCCCACCTTCACCTTTGTCGCACCAACATTGAGTTTCAAGACTCCCCTCTTCGGTTTCTCCCATGTCGTCACCTGTCGGAGTCCTCTTCCATGGGTCTCACTTTGTTGACAACTACTCCTCCAGGTAAAGCTGTGATCTTTCAATTACTTCCTCCTCCTCTAGCTTATTATTGTTGAATAAATGATTTTTTCGTTCTTTCCACATAAACATAATTCTTCATCCAAAACTTTTTCAATCATTCCAAAGAGCCACTCGTCACTGGATTTCTCTTCCCCCATTGAGAATAGGCTACCCAGAAAACTAGGTCTTCATATCCTTCCTGCCCAATCACAATCCCTAAGGATATGTTCCTAAATTTCTCGTAATCCACATAATGGAGATTCATCAGTTGCCTCTCTTATCCTTTTAGTTAGGTTACCTCTAGTTAGGTTACCTCTAGTTGGGAGGATGTTGCTAACTTTCGGTGTTGATGGTATCACATCCTCTTCCAGTCCACATGGATATATGTTTTGCATGTCTCTTCTTGTCTCTTTTTTCTCCATTCATGGTAACCTGACTTCACAATGTACTTTCCTAGTCTATCTCGCCCCCAAACTTAGACGTCGTGTCGTTGTCTTATAGATAAAGGAATCTGAGCAATCATTCCTATGCCAATAGGATGGAAATTTGACTGCAATATGTTGCTTTTCCAATTCATGTCTGACGGCTCAATGAGATCAGAAACCCTCACTTGTAACCTCAAATTGGAGAGTGGAGATTCAATCGTGAAATTTGAACTGTTTGGCACCAATTTATCCCACCAGACTCTAACTTGATCACCCTTTCCTATTCTCCACCTTATTCCTTCTTTCATTAGCGATTGAGCAGTCATAAGGTTGCGCCAGATGTAGCTCGGATTGTTTCCTAATTTAGCTTCCAATATGTCACACTTAGGATTATATCTCGCTTTGAGGTCTTTCCTACCAAGGAGTTAGGATTTTTTGTAATATTTAAAACATGTCTACATGGCAAGGCAATATTAAAGCCATGAAATATCTTAACCCCATCCCACCTTCACTTTTCGGTTGGCTTAGCCTCTTCCAACTCATCTAGTGGATCCTCCTTTCTTCTTTCTTTTTGCCGCACAAGAAACCTACTATTAAACTCTGTAATTCCTGGATCACACCTTGAGGTATAAGAAAGACAGACATAACATACTTATTTTGAGCTTGAGCTATTGTTTTAATTAACACCTCATTGGTTTCATTAGATAAGGTTTTGCTTTTCCACATCTTCATTTTCTTTCAAACTTTATCTATGAGTTTTGTGAATGTAGCCTTCTTTGATCTTCCTATGATAGTATGGCGTCCCAAGTACTTGTCATGGTACATAACTTGTTTCATTCCCAAAAGATCTATCTTTGCTTATCTTTGCTCATCATCCATTAAAGATAGTTCAGATTTATGGAGACTAACTTGCTTATCTGATTCCTCTTCATACTGCTTAAGAATATGCCTCGGAACTTCACATTGATCCTTTTTATTTTCGAAAAAGAAGATGTTATCATTTACACACACAAAAAAAGAGGTGTGAGATAATAGGTTCATTCTTACTCGCTTGAATTCCTTTTAGCTTTCCTTCCTCCACTGTCTTGCTTGTTAAGGTTTATAGTCCCTCGGCACACATAAGAAAAAAGGTATGGGTAAATGGGGTCTCCCTGTCTTAGTCCTCTGGTAAGATAGAAAACCTCATATCTGTGACCATTGATTAGAACCGAGTAGGATACTGTTTTAACACACTGCTTGATCAGGCTAACACATTTGGCTTCAAACCCCAATTTCAACATGAATTTATCTAGATAATCCCTATCCACCCTGTCTTAATCTTGTTATATCAAGTTTGGCAGTTACAAAACCCTTCTTTCCAACTCTCCTATTTTTCATAGCATTAAAACATTCAAAAGCCACCATAACATTGTCTGTTATATACCTGCCACCAACAAAAGCACTTTGGTTCTACGTGATAACCTCCTTCAAAATCATTTTTAATCAAATTTGCTAAGACCTTTGAAAGAATCTTATATAGAACCTTACATAGACTTATAGGCCTGAATTCCATCAGATTCTTGGGTGTCTCTGTCTTGGGAATAAGTGCTAGTAGTGTTTGGTCGAGACTTTCTGTGATTTGGCTATTTTTTAAGAACGAGTGTAATTTTGTTGTAATCGTAGGCCCTATAGTTTCCCAATCCTTATGGAAGAAGAGAGCATGCATCTCATCTGGTCCAGTGGACTTCAAAGGCGCCATATGCTTCAATGCTCTCCAAATTTCCACTTCTTAGAAAGGTCTTAGCATGTATGCATTCATCTCATCATCCATCACCTTTCTCTGCACTGCCTGAATAACTTCATTTCTGAAGGAACTAGCTAGGGCATGCTTTGAATAGAGTCTGGAATTATTCTAGCATTCAACGTGTGTCCACTTCCTCACCCTCATATGTAGTTCCATTTGGACCCCCTGAATTTTGTGATTTTATTTCATTTTTTATTATCGGTGGCTTTTCGATGGAAAATTTTGATATTTTTGTCTCCCTCATTAAGCCAATATGCTTTAAAAAATTATTTCCAAATTAGTTCCTCTTAGTAATAAAATTCACTGAGTTCCTTCTCCAGCACCCTTCTTTGGATCACCACAACTTTATTCTTTATCCTCTCCGAGACAATGTCTAATGCATGCTCGGCCTTCATTATCCTTCATTTGATATCACCAAATGTGTCTTTGCTCCACTTAAGTAATTTTCCTTCACAAGCTTTGATCCTCTCCTCCATATTCTTTCCTTGATTCTTCTGCCATTCTTCAGCTATTAGGGGTGCACATTCCTCGTGTTTTGTCAGTAAGCCTCAAACCGAAAATGCCATCCTCATTTGAGTTTCTCCTCTTGTAGGTATAATTCAATACTGATGGGGAGATTGTCTGAAACCCATCTTTCTAAATGATACACTTGAGCAAACTTAAAAGAGATCTCTCCATTTACTATTAGCAACTACTCTGTCTAATCTCTCCTCCAAGAACCCTCCATCTTATGTACCATTACCCCAAGTATATATATTGACAATGTATCCCGAGTCCTCTAGATTACAAGTGTCTAGAGCTTCCAGAAATTCTTCCATGCGGTGCGCATCAGGTGGTCTTATACCATTCTTTTCTTCTTATCCCAACACCTTATTTAAATCCCACACATAATAACCAAGGCATATGAACCTGCCTATGCGAACATAGTTCCTGAGTCTTTCTTTTCTTTCCTTGGTCAGGCCAGCCAAAAATCCTAGTCGATCTCCAATTCTCGGTTGGATCTGCCTCTTCAACTAAATCATCAATGAAATGTCTCGATAAATCTTTCATAGTCACTTGAATATCTTCCTTCCACATTAGTAACAAGCCACCTGCTTTATATCACTATATCCCTAGACCATGGCTTTGCCGCCGAATCCGAGGGGAAGCTTGGATCGAGGCTTGGAAATCTTCACTCACAACCCCTCGCTCCTCCTGCTGATTGCTCTTCACTCACGACCACCATCTGATTCCAACCATCCTGAATTCCCTCCCGCTCATGGATGACTCCTCCTCCATGGCTCGATCTTCCTCTTCTCCTTCCCCTCCTCAACTCGCCACAATTTAGTTCTCGATCAACCTCAACAACTCCTCCTCCAACCGTCCGCCTCGTGAAGATGAAATTGAAAGTGAAAGTGAAATTGAAACCCACCAGTTGTTTCTTCGATTGGGTCATTAGATTTGGAGGTTTTCTTGGTTTCAATGTAGCGGAGGCAGAGGAAGAAACAAAGAAGTTGGCGGAGGGGCGAGGGGGCGACGAGTCAAGGTCGCGATTGGGGAGGTCGAAGTGAGAGTTTTTATTTTGTTTATTTTAGTTTTTATTTAATTTTGAATTAAAAATATTAGGTGGCAGTGACGTGGCGTCTACGTGGCAGCCACGTTTTTGCCAAGTCAGCAAAAGTCAATGTCAAGTTGACCACCATCTAGTCAACCGTATTTATAACGGTCAACGAAATCATCAGGAAATAAATGACACAAAACTATAATAGGTTGGGACACAAATGTCATATTAGATACTTTAGGACACAAATGACGCATTATTAATAGCTCGATTTTCCTGGTGGTATTAGCCCCTATTTTTTTATCCCAGTCCTTTTCCACTCGATCATCCATATCACTCATCACATGTTCTCATTCATGATTTTGCTTTTTGTTTCCATTAATAAAAAAATTTGGGCCTTTCTTCTAAGTAGCTCAACTACTTTCTTCACTGTCGTGGGGTTCCCCAGCTCATGACAGTTGTAACTTTGAACACTCATTGGACGGGGCGACGCTGCTCCCTGATAGAGGTCTCCTCATCCCCAACCATTTGTTATGTTTTTTTTTTTTTGTTTCTTAGTGTCTATGCCCATATCCATCACCTGATCGTCTCTCATTTCCCTCTTGGACCCTCCTACCAAATTTTTTGAAGGGCCCTGTGATCTCTCTTTGCTTTGTAGCCTACGCTTCCCTGTACCTCCTTTCTTCATTGTATGTGGTTCGGTAGAGGTCAAGCCTTGTTGAGACTTCCATAGTGAAAGTAAATAGATTAGGGAACAAAGAGTTCTCTTGTCTCAACCCCTTCTTTGCTTTAAAACTTCTTGTCCATCCTCCACTAAAACATACTTGGAACTTTGTACTCCATAAGCAAATACTAATCCAGGATATAAACTGTGAGGGAAATTCATTTTTATGAATGAGGGAACCCCATTGCCGCCACAATATGCAACATAAAAATAATGTCAACATATGTCCAACTGACTATCATTGTGTAGATCACACAAATATAAATTTTCTGCGCAAAAAAATTGAATTTGTAAATAAAATGGAAGAAATTGACCCGATTAAGAATAATATGAGAATTGGAAGAAAAAAAAAAGAGAATGCACTAGGTAACCCATTTTAATTGGATGACTGCAAAATTAAAAAGAAATCATTAAATAAAATCATAATTACTCTTTCTATTTAGACTTTCAGGTCTACAAAGTAAAAATCTAAATGACTATAAAATATGCTAACGAAAATACACAAAAGCTGAGAACTTTTGAAATTGTGAAGTGTGAATGGAAAAAGTATATTATATATTTTATAGATATAACATAATATTAATAAATATTTAGATCTTCAAAGAATGGATTAGTTAACGTTCATATTCTATAAACTACTAAAGTACGTGATTATTGTAAGTTGTGACTATTTTATAGAAGAGAAATAGGATAAAATTAGAAGTGTATAGAAGTAAAACGGGTTGACATCATTTTAAGATTATTTAAAAATAAATGTTGGAACTTGGAAGTGTATATTTAACTAAAATTTTGATTAATTGATAAAGGGATCGGCGTGTTACCCTGTTAGCACCATGGTTACGTAATTCATAAATGATATTTTGGTTATCGAAACATCAAGACTAGAGGTGAACTTGACTTTGACAAGGCAGCTGGAACTGGAAAGTTTCCATTCCAAGTGATGTGCAATACATAGTAGTATTCTCGAGTAATAATCCTATGTATGTCTAAGATCCTATTTTACGGGTCTTTTGATAGTAACTACTTTGAAACTAACTACTTATGCATTATTGGATAACAATAAACTTAATATGAAGGGTTGAGGTTCCTAGTGGTTTGGTTGAAATTCTACTATCTAATAACAAAAATAAGCAAGAAAGCAATTAAAGAATTATTGTTTAGATAGTTTCACCTAGATGATCATTTATATAATCTCACTAATAAGATGCATCTATATATATTCTATTATGATACTCTATCTCTTCGACTAAAGCATCATAACCGAGCTTTCGCCATATGATCATAGAGTACTACAACTAGTTGATGCGTGCTTTCGCTTCATGTCATTAACTAATCAATAAAACAAGAAAGTAAGGATAGCTCATTTACTATTTATGGCCTCCATAAGTCATATCAATGGTCTATAGCAATGATGATCTAAGTATCAAGCATTGATCTCGCATATGCATGCATAGTTGTGTCTAGCTAAGCATACCTACACAATGCGATAACACATCATACAAGAGTAGTTTTCTAACACTTAACATGACATTATAAACAATACCAGTGTAGCACATAATAGATGATATAAGCATAGAATGATTAAAACATTGAATAACTAACACATTGGATGACATAAGCATCACATGACTAATCTAATGACCAAAGCATATCATCAAATCTGTCGCGGTCGGCTCTCCATTTTCTATTTTCCTATTGTTCCGGTTGCCATGCCGCCCAACATCTCGTGAAGCGTATAATCTTCCTCGCCTGCATTTGTGCTCGTTTTCTTTTAGCTGAAAATTTTAATAAATCATGAAAAGACCATATAAATCATTACTAATTCCTATTAATTTCTAACTATATGATTTAAAACACCATCGTGATTAAGCGTAGGGATGACAATGGGAACCCAGCACTCCGAGAATTACCTAACTTGATCCGCGATGAGGCGAGTATTACCCGACCCGTAGTAGCATGCCGCTAGGCATGGGTATCTACTTCCGACCTGCCGCGCCCGCCCCGTATTTGACCTATTCTGTCTCAATTTCTTTACAATATCTATTCATATTTCTCCTATTTTGACTTTGCTTCAGCTAGTTTGACTCAATTACTCATTATATTATCACTATTTTAATTTATAAAGTATTTTTCCTTCGTTTTATCGTAAAAAGTAAAATTTTGCGTATATTTTTTTCAACTAATATGTAAAAGTGAGTCGACACACTCTACCCCATACCCACACAATATTAACCGCCCCGACCCACACTAACATGGAACCAGATATGAGTATTGAGGTACCGCCCCGCTCATTGTCATCACTAACTATGAGAACCCTTTAATCATATAATCTCATCCCAGAAACAAAAAATTACTCATCTTCACGTCTTCCATCCCATTTATACATTTTATTGTTTGTAAGAAACAAAAAACTAGGCTTCCGTAAGAAGTCAGTAAAAGAAAACAATGTTTGTATATTGGAACCCAGGATAAGTGGGGAGGACACTATCAAAGTCATCAAGACGCTCGGATATGATACCTAAATTGTATCAGACGCTGAGGGCTTCAGTGGCGGGATCTGGATCCTTTTTGACAAAGGAAACATTGAGTTGGAGGCTCAGGATAAACAAAAACAGTTCATTCGCATCAAATGCAAGATGAAATGTCTTCCGGTCTGCTACTACACTGCTGTTTACGCTAGCCCCAACGAGCATGAAAGAAGTAAGTTGTGGGATGCCATTAGAGGGATTGAAGGAAGCACCAGCGATCCTTGGCTTCTCTTTGGTGACTTCAACTCTATCACCAAGCCATCTGAGAAACAAGGAGGAGCCTGCTTCAACCCTGCTAAAGCAAGAGCTTTTAACAACTGTATTGAAGACTGTGGTCTGATCGATCTTGGATTTACTGGACCGAGCTTCACCTGGTTCACCAATAAGACCAGGCGTAAGGCAAGGTTGGATCGTGCTCTTTGCAATGTGGCATGGTAGCATACCTTCCCGGACAGCTCCAACCACCACCTGACAAAGATCAAATCGGATCATAGGCCTATCCTCATTTGTAGTGCTAGAACTCATGACAAAAACAAATTGGAAAGAAGGTTTCAGTTTATTGTTTCCTGGCTTGGACATGAGGAATTCCAACCGTTGGTTGCTTATACGTGGACTAAGGACAAGGATTTTCTTCCCTCCCTGCAAGCCCTCACTGAAAAGCTTAGAAGCTGGAACAAAGAAAGCTTTGGGAATATCTTCAGGAGGAAGAAGAAGCTACTCAACAAGCTAGGAACTCTGGAGTGGAGAAACAAAAACAACCCAACAGAGCAGTCCCTTCGAGCAGAGCAAGGAATCAGGGTAGAGCTCGAAGATACCCTTTGGCAAGAAGAGCTCCTATGGCTTCAGAAGTCTAGGGTGAAAGGGGTGGAATAGGGGGACCGGAATACATGCTTCTTCCACACCAGTACACTTGCTAGAAGGAAAAGAAATAAGATTAGAGGCCTCAAAGACGACCTGGGCCAATGGATCACTAATCCGGATCAACTTATCCTTATGGCTAGAGATCACTTTGTTAACCTATTCTCGAGTGATAACAATGAGGAAAGAGATGTTGTTGCTGCTGACTTCCCAGGGCTTAATGAGTCTGTTCTCAGAAGAATTGACACCCCACCGCTGACGATGGAGATCAAAGCGATTGTTGCAAGCATGAATGGATTGAAAGCGCCAGGAAGTGACGGATTCCATGCCCTCTTTTACCAAAAGTGTTGGGATGTGGTTGGAGATGATCTCTGCAGCTTTGTTGCAGAATGCTATAGAAATCCGGAGTTAATTCGCAGTGTGAATGGAACCCTCCTCACTTTGATACCCAAAGTGGAAGCCCCTAGTTACACGAACCACTTCAGGCCTATCAGCCTTTGTAACATAAGCTACAAAGTGGTCGCTATGTCCAGGAAGTCAGGAAAGAAGGGTAAAATGCTTCTTAAGATCGACCTGGTCAAGGCATACGACAGACTCAACTGGAAGTTCATTGAGGAGACTTTGCAAGGTGCAGGAATTCAAGAGAATGGGGTCAGAATGATTATGGCATGTGTGACAACAACTGAACTAAAAATCCTTTGGAATGGGGGGTGAAACAGAGGCCTTTACTCCAAGCAGAGGCTTAAGACAGGGATGTCCCCTCTCACCCTATCTCTTTACTTTGTGTATTGAACGTCTAGGCCACTGTATTTCTAGAGAAGTTAGGGATGGTAGATGGAAACCTATCAGGTTGTCTAAGAATGGTCCTGATCTCTCCTATTTGTTCTTTGCTAATGCCTTAGTCATCTTTGCTGAGGCCAATGTGAGGCAAACAGAGATTGTCATGAGATGTTTGGAAAGGTTCTGTAGTGCTTCTGGTGAACTTACTAGCAAAGACAAGTCTCAAGTGTTCTTGTCTAAAAACTTCAGGAACCTGGATAGGACTTGTATTTGCAGTAGGATGGGTATTCAGAGCACTGAAGACCTTGAAAAATACCTTGGTGTTCCTATTTTACACGGTAGAATAAATAGAAACACATATAGGTACATTATTGAAAAGATTGATAGGAAACTAAATGCTTGGAAAGCCAGAACACTTTCATTGGCTGGGAGAGTCACACTTGCTACTACAGTGCTTAATGCAATACCTACTTATGCTATGCAAACCTCTGTTCCCTTTGTCTGTGTGTGATGAGATAGATAGGAAAATTATAGGGTTTATTTGGGGAACCAAAGATGGAAAGAAGAAAGTCCACTTGATTTCCTGGGAGGAAATCTGTAAGCCAAAAGATCAAGAGGGCTTGGATTAAGAAATGCTAGAAGTCTGAATAAAGCTTACCTTGTCAAACTTGCTTGACAGCTTCTTAACAATGAAAATAATCTTTGGGTGCAGGTCTTCCAAGGGAAGTACTTCAATCACCACAATGGTCAAATTACCTACATGAAGACCAGTAACCACTCTACACTCTGGAAAGGAATCTTAAAAGCTATGCCTGCCATGGACTCAGCAACATGCTCGAGCATTAGAGATGGGAAGACTACCTTTTTTTGGACTCAAGCTTGGATCGACTCGGGAATCATTCTGGAGGATTTCCTTCTTTCCAACCTCGAAGAAGATGAAAGGATGAACCTATGTGCAACTATGTTACTGATTGTGGGGATTGGAATTGGGAACGGTTAAATGGCAAACTCTCTAATGATGTTCTATCCTTAATTGCAGGTACTGAAACACCAAAGCAGGGACAAGGAGAAGAAAAATGATTTGGGGAATCGAACCAAAAGGAAAATTCAGCCTCAGATCAGCTTACAAGCTCGTCGCAGATGAGGTGGAGCCACATGAGGATGAGGGATGGAAGAGGATCTGGAAGTGGAAAGGGTCGAGCAGAATTAAACACTTCCTCTGGCTCTCAATGCATGGAAGACTGCTCACTAATCACGAAAGAGCTCGAGGAAGTTGACAACTGATGGAAGGTGCTCTCACCCGGCCTGCCTTGGACAAGAAGAAACAACCGAGCACATCCTGAGGAAGTGTGCTAAAACTGAATTTCTCTGGAGGAGCCTGAAACACTCTATTACAGAGTCGAGCTCCTCAATCCCCTTCAACCACTGGCTTCTTGCAAACCTGAGAGATGAAGAGAAGGGTATTGATTTTGGAGTCATTCTGTGTGACATTTGGAGACAGCGAAACGAAGAGGCCCTTGATGGGAAGAGATACTGTGAGCAAAGCCTCTTGAATAGAATCCTTGCATTCTTCAATGTTGTGAGGAAAGTCAAAACGATAGGAGAAGCAGTGCATCGACATAGTTCCCTCACATCAGAGATCCACAAACTCTTGGACCTGAATTGGGAAGTCCGCATCGAGCATATCTACAGAGAATGTAATAGCACGACGGATTTTCTGGCCAACAAAGGTCATTGTTTGAATTTTGGTACACATCCTGTTGATGTGTATGATCCAAGTCTTTGTTACTTAATCCATTTTGATGTCATGGGTGTTACCCAAGAATGTTCAGTTTGATTTATGAATTATGGTGTGACACCATTGATGTCGGTCTTCTTAAAAAAAAAAAAAAAAGAAGAAAAACAGCAGAAGAAAATATATAAAAAGCATACAACTTTATTATAAAACTCTTCGTTTAACTTTCCGTTGTTTGCCTTGTAGAATTTCCCTAACGAAAAAAGAATAGGAAAAAGGACCCAATTCTCTAACGAGGAAATTCATCTTTCGTCCACGCAACCAAACTTTTGTTCGGCTGGCTGGCCCTCTTACCCCTTTGCAACTCCGCTCCGGTATTCCTTCCCGTCTGGTTCACTGCTAAAGGGAAATATAAGAGCTTTTCCGATCATCCTTGTCCTTCTTTTCCTTTTTCGCTCCTGGGTTGCCTTCTACTTCTCTAGCGAACCTTTCCTCTGTTGTTTATCTGTCTTCCTGGGTTCGGTAAATTCCAGGGGATACCTATTTGCGCCCCTGTCCACCCGATAGTTCCTAGGGCGCTTCGTTTGGAGCTCTTGCTTTGCTGGGTCGCAGGTAATTCCATATCCTTGTCCTTTGTTAAATTAAGATTGTACGTTTGAGGTTCCGCTTATTGGCGGCGTGCCAGATAGTTGAAATTCTCCAGCTCAGCTTCTTCCTTGGGTATTGGGTTTTAAAGTTCGGAGTTTTATTCTCCATGATCGATTGAGGTTGAATTAGGTGCCTGCAAAGTTTTCCTTGAGCTCTGGTTTCAGAGTACCACGATTTTTAGCTTCTATGAGTTTATGTTTGGACAGTGGGTGTTTATTACTGTTTGGTCATCCGCTGACAGTTTTTGATGTATGCGCCGGCAGTTTGATGAGTTTGAACTATGGATAAGCTTTTGATTCTGGGGTTTCTTCTAAGCGCAGTAATAAGTGTTAGATTGAGTTCTATTTCTAGAGCCATTCTGAAGTTTTTATCTTTGCTCTTCATGGTCCTTATTTCGTGAACTTTATGCGGGAAGCAAATCATTCTTGTTAACCGTAAGTCAGTAGATTAATCACCATCTCTTGGTAATACACTGCCCCGCTTGGATTAAACATTCCTGCATTACCGCACCAGGGTGAGTCTGGCTGTAGAAGAACTAAATAGTGGAAGTACTCAGACTGCAATGCATGGTGGATGTAATACTTTAAGCATGTAGAATACTTGATTGTGAGCTATTAATGAGTCACGACGTCTTAATTTCCTGCTTAATTATATTATCTCGATAACTTACTGGCAATAAGTAGTACTGTTGGTGAACAGAGAGGCCGTTTTGTAGCACACTTCATAGAATGTTGTCAAACTTTTTGCTTCTGTACCAATTACTCATATCTGTAAACCTCATTGTTCATTCGTGGTTATGGAAAATTCTTGCTTTGGCGCAGTACATCCTTGCCAAAGGTTCCTAATAGATGGGGGGAAAAAACTCGAGAGAGTTTATCAGCCTTTTGTCCTTAGCAACAGGAAAAATCACGTTGCTTCGGACTTGTATATCCTATACCTATTTCAAACTTGATTCTGGAAATCTGATGCCGTCACTTAGAGCCAAAGGATGCCTACTGTTTTTTCTCTTCTCAAGTTCTGTCTCATAAAATCCTGTATAGCTGTGTCCAAGTCCAATTTGTTTGGTTGCCAACATGCCAACATATGGGTTCAAAGAATTTAGTGGGTTGCACGGTTGTGACTCGCTGGAATGTTTAAGAACCTTATATGAAACAAAAGGGGAGCTAAACGATAATAACACAACAGTTTCGTAAATATAATAGGGAGTTTGGAATATCGCATGTGCTATGGCTCATCCAGTGGGATAATTGTACAAGTCTAGTCCATTTCCTGGCATCAACTAGAACATGTACTTTAAGATGTTGGGATTATATTGTTGTGTGCTCACGTTATTGGGATTTGTCAGCAGACTGTTACTATTCAGTTGATAAATCAGTGATCCTGCAGCTGATTGGTTTGAGGCTGTAATAGTCTGATTGCTTAATTGGGGCATTTAGATATCAGAACCTCACTTCTTTTCCCTCCAATTCTATTTCCATTCTCTGTCTTTCTTGTGAGTACTGGACTTTGAATCTACAATAGTTATTTTATTTATCTACTTTTGATAAGGGAGATTTATTATGCTACGATGAGGGAACCAGCAAGTTCAACAGTACTTGTTATGTCCTTTGAACCCCCCCCCCCCCCCCCCCCCCCCCCGCCCCCCCCCCCCCGCCACCCCCCCCCCCCCCCCCCCCTCTCTCCCCCCACCCACCCAACGCCAAGGTGTTTCTCTGGATCCTGCCCCTTCTTTACAGGCCGTGTGACCAATGATCACGATAATTTATATGTTATCCTAGTTGGTTTTTACAGACTGTGAGTGCAATCTCAATGGCACTTCAATTTAAGTTGTCTGCTTTGTGTTTACTATGAATGAAAAATAAATCCCAGCTACAGCTTGTAATTAACTGAAGTTCCTTTTTTATCTCCAGAACTTTGTTGTAGCTATTTTTGCGTTCTGGGGGATGGACTGGTTGACTTTGCATACTCTATGCATTTGTGAATGATGTTCAGTGGGCAAACGAGCTCTAACACCCTCAGGAAATTTAATTGGAGATGGCATGATGACTCCACTTTGACAGCAGGCTTGCTTAAGGATGTGGCACCAGAGATTGAGCTGTCTGGTTATGGAAGGATACCAAGTCCTGGTAGTGAAAGCCCTTCTGGACTTCTTAATGGTGAAAGCTTGAACGTTGAGCCAATTGCTGATCTGGACCTGTTCTTTGAAAGGCTTTACAGCTACTACTGTGAGAAGGGCCTCTGGTGCATTATTATAAAATGGATAGTTGAACTCCTGAGCCTTGGTTTCACCATCTGTTTCTCTGGGTTTTTCTTACTTTACGTTGACTGGAATGGTTTACGTAATGCTAAGTGTGGAATGGATGCAGTTGAATCTGGAACCAAGCCTTGTGACCTGGCAAAAGAAGCTCTTCATGAACACCCATTAACCCCCTTAACTCTATCAAAAGCCATCATTGTTGGATATTTGGGATTATTTTCCATCTATCTTGTCTTCTGTTTCTTCAGGTTTTTCTCACAGTTGAAGGAGACCCTTCGGATCCGTCAATTCTATCACAATAGGTAACCATGATACCCTGATTAGCATGTCTGAAGTTCTTTGGGTTAGCTTTTCAGTGACTTTTTCTTTGCTTATCTATGGTAATTTCCTTATTTATTTTTTGATCTTGCTATGTTCTTTGGTTTTGGCTGCGTTGCTCCTTTTAACGGCGAGTACTTCAGGTATCAAACTGTGAATTTCATTTTCTTTTGCAGTCTTCATGTGACAGACAAGGAGATTCAAACTATGCCATGGGCAACAGTTCTTGAAAAGGTTGTCCAACTGCAAACCTCTCGACAACTCTGCGTGGTCAAAGACCTATCAGCCCATGACATGGTCATGCGATTGATGCGAAAAGAGAACTACTTGATTGGAATGCTCAATAAAGGGGTAATTGCATTCCCCATATCACCATGGATTCCAGGTGCTGGGCCAATTGTCAAATTTGGTACAGATGGAACTCAGTATCGCTTGATTCTCACAAAGACTCTTGAGTGGACCTTAAATTGGTGCATACTGCAGAGCATGTTTGATCGGTAAGTTCTGATATATGCTTGTTCTCGTGTGCGTTTGAATGCCAAGGACTGAACATTCTGATTTCTGAATGTTGTTTTACAGAAACTTCTGTGTTAAGATGGACTTCCTTTCGAATCCTAAAACGCTGAAAAAGCGACTTATGGTCGTGGGGATTGCAATGCTTCTGCTTTCGCCATTTCTTGTCATATTCATGTTAGTATATCTCTTCTTGCGACATGCTGAGCAGTTCTATAATCATCCTGGCACAGCATCATCTAGACGGTGGTCAAATTTGTCGAGGTGGATGTTTAGAGAATTCAATGAGGTGTATCTCTGTCTCTTTGTGTTTCTCTCTTTCTGCAGTCTGTAAATTGGTTAATTTTCTTGTGCTTTGTAAAACAATATTCAGATCTCCCCCCTGCTTTTAGAATGATGCCATAGTCTTAAAGTAACTGCTTGGAGTTATAGTTTGCTAATACCCCTTCTCTGATTGTTTCTGTGGCATCACGCTGACAAAACATATACGGACAATTAAGTGAATTTCTAGTTGATATGTGTGATGGTTTAGTGCAGGCTGCTGGTTGGTGGAAATATTGTTGTTTTTTGCTATCTCCACATGCTAGACAAAAGTTTCTTTCAGTCTAATTCTTTTTCTATAGGCACTAAATTGAGCACTGGTGAATGGTGATTGAAGATTCTTTTGTTTGTGTCCTAGGTTGACCATTTGTTCAAGCATCGAATCAACAGCAGTATAGTGCATGCTTCAGAATATCTAAAACAGTTCCCATCTCCTATAATTTCCATTGTTGCAAAGTTTATCTCATTCGTATCCGGTGGATTTGCTGCTGTCCTGCTGATCATTGCATTTGTGGAGGAATCTTTACTCGAGGGCCATGTAAGAGAATTGTTTCTCCACCCCTCCCAAGAACTTTACCATATATGTAGGCTAGATGTCTTTCTCCGTTTAGTACCAATTTCAGCGATACATGTTATATCACATTGAGGATTTCATTTGTAGATCTTCGGGCGCAACTTGCTTTGGTATGCTGCTGTTTTTGGAACTATAACAGCTATCAGCCGGGCTGCAGTGACAAATGATCTCTTAGTTCTTGATCCGGAAGGAACAATGACTGTGGTGGTACAGCATACTCATTACATGCCAAAGAGATGGCGGGGCAAGGAACATACTGAGACAGTTAGAATAGAGTTTGAAACCTTATTTCAGGTAGTGTGAGCCCCTTATCCTAGCTCAAATGAAGTAAAATGTAGTGCTTTCTTCTCTTTCTTTCATATTTGACTGAGTTCTAAGTTTGTTTTGCTCATCCTGGGGATTTTACGTGCTGCAGTATACTGGTATGATGTTACTTGAGGAGATGGCATCTATATTTCTCACTCCACTCTTGCTTTTATTTGTTGTACCTAAGGTACCAGCTTGTTCACACATGTCTCTATCTTGTTCTGTGTGATATATTTAATAGTTTGAATTTATATACCAGATTTAAGCCATTACCTATATATTGTGCAGCGCGTTGATGACATCTTGGAGTTCATAGCAAATTTCACTGTGGAAGTGCAAGGCGTTGGTCATGTTTGTAGGTCAGTTTTTTTATTAACCCTTAAAACCATAGATTGATCAAGAATGAACAAGTTTTGGTTTTCTTTTGCTCTCGGCACTAAACAGTTTCAAAATTTTCATTTAAACTATTGCAGTTTTAGTGCTTTTGATTTTCTAAATCATGGCAATAGCAACTACGCTTCGCCCTGTAATGCACCTCGCACTCAAAGGAGTTCTCAGGGAAAGATGGAAAAAGCAATGTTGAGGTATGACTATGTCCTGCTAGCAAATCTTGATGCAGATTGATTAATGTTTGGTCATGTCGCTGGCCAAGTTCTAAATCTCAATTATACAATAGGTTAATTAGTTTGCCCAGTGCAGGGCTTATAGGCTGTAAGAACTAATTTTCCAATGTGGTTTTGCAGTTTCAAGAGTAGCTATCCTTCATGGGAACCAAATGCTCAAGGGAAGCAGTTCTTGCTAAATCTTAGGAATTTCAGGGAACAGAAGATGCAAGGACCAGGAATTAGACATATGTGTCACCATCCACAAATGTTGCGAGGCAGTCCTCTAAGCCTTAGAAGTGCCGGGGAGAGAAACACGACCATTTTTAGGGGTGCACCGTATCATACTGCTGGATTTCAGTTGGACTCCTTATGGTTGATTGATGTGGATCAAAAGAATCATCATCCATATCTTCTGGATTGGTACTATATGTCTCAACGCGACAATTTGATGAATGATAATCCTAGAGAAGAACATACTGCACAACTTGATGTTACTGACCAACAAACCGAAGATTTCTGGAACCCTACCAATTTGGCGCAGTGTGGTGATCAAAGATATGATGATGAAGACTACTGGGACCGTCAGCATTTTGATGATCGACCAGGCTCTCATCTGCAGGCTTCCACATCTGCTCCATTCTTTCGGGAGAGTGTGATCCAGCATCATGATTCCACTCACGGTGTTCATCGTCCTGGTGGAAGCCATTGGTGGTCCAGAAGCAACTTGCACGGACAACAGCCCCAGGCAAGTTTCCTGGAGCCCCCTGATTTCAACAGATATGCCCATAGTAATCAGTTTGAGAATTTATCGGAAAGAAGCATGGAGGAACAAGAACAGGACCTGGAGTTGAGGAACTCGCGTAGTATGTCCAGGACTACTTACATGTATGATGATGACATTGAAGCTGGAGGGAATTTAAGTCTCCATTTTGATGAAGTGTATGGCAGCAGACCTCCTGAAACTGAAACTATAGGTGAAGACCTTGAAGACCCACCTAGCTTTTAAAGAAAAACGATATGGGGTATAAGATCAGGTTATCAAGCCTGGAAGTTATGTTCAGATTTGTGGACTTGTAGTGGACTTGTACAGGTTTAGATTTAATTGTTGTACATAAGATTCATTTTTAAGGTAGCTTTTATCCAGTCAATTTTTAGAGGGCCACTCCATTCTGAGCTGCCTTCTGAAACTGTAAAGACTCAAGACAATGCAATCTAAATCCAACGTAGATTCATTAAATCTTCTGTTAACATCTGACTTCCTGTTTCTTTCTGATGGCTGCAAATTGCAATGCACTGCTAATGGGGTAAATCACTTCGTAGTACGCTAGTCGTTATAAATATTTTTAGCGGTAAGCAACGACTCTTGGCCCAACGAAATACAACGTAAATACGCAGGCCCAAAATCTCTTATGAGGCTACCGATGATGGACCCGCGGGAAGCAACGACTCTATTTGGCGGGAATCAGACGTGGTAGGTCTCCAGCTCAGCATTCCCGCCAAAAAGAACCCCAATAAAAGCCTTCCCTATTTCCCAGCCTTACTTCCCCACTCGTCGCCACCGTTCCCCGCCGCGCTCTCTGCCACTCCATCTCTCTTTCTGCCTCGCCTCTCAAAAGCAAAAACAACAAGAAACACAGCCCTTCCTTTCTCCGTCGATGGAAACTGGCAAGACGAACTCTTCCCATTCTTCATTTATTTCGACTCCTTTGAAGCCCAGAAAGCCTCCTCGCCCCTCCACTCCCAAATCCAAACAACCCACTGATGGCTTCACCACCCAGACGCCCGACAAGCCCTCGACGGAGCCGGCAACCGGACCCGTCCGCCGCCTCCGCAACCGCAACGTGGCCCTCTCGCTGACTGAAATCAAAATGGCGGCGGCTACTCAAACCAGCCCAGCCGAAAAGGGTGTGTCCCGCCGCCGGACCCCCAAATCTGCCCGCCGCCTGATCGATTCTTTACCTCATGCCCCATCTCCGTCTGTCCCTGCCGCGAAACCTGGGGGTTCCAGTCGTGATAGCTCTGCTAAGATCCCTGAAAAGTAAGCCGCTTCTTTTTTAGTGTTTGGGGTATGGATTGAGTTTGAAAAGCCAGATCTGAGTGAATCGAATCCTCTTGACTGTTTACTTAATAGTGCTCGAAAATGGGTTTTGATTTTGGCAGGTACCAGGTGCTGATTGAGTTTTTCAACTGCTTAGATAGTTCAATTCGATTAGTGCGGCTGAAGGGCTCGTCCCCTAGTTTCTCCAACATTTACCCTAAAATTGAATCCCTAACGGGCAGGTACGTGATGTCTGTTTCAGCCCTCTGTTTTTGTTTGCCTTACAGTCTGTGCCTTTTAGATCCAGTTTGTTCATATCTGGTGTTGTTTTTATTTTCTATAGGAGATTTTCTCCTAGAAATTTGGCTCAATTGAAGTACATATTACCGGATGCTATTGAGATAAAGAAGGTGATGAAGTTTGACGAACGGACAAGTTGTATGAAGCCTGATCTCCATGTTACTCTTAATCCTGATGCTATTGAGCTGGATGAATTACCGAAATCTGAGGACAAAATTAGTCTTTTGAGGAAGGTTTTCCTCAAACGCATTGAGGCATTCTGTCAATCCCACCCTGAGGTAAATTCATGTGCATCTCCAGTATTTCTGCTGGTTTGGTTTTAGTTATCCCTGCACGTTTTAAGGTGTTTCAGTAGTCTTAGTGTACTCTATTTGTGTATGTTCTGTTGGTCTATATTGGAGCGTTGCTCTTGTTCATAATGGCCCCCGTGTATTCTGTTGTACTCAGGGTGCTGAAGTTCCTGAAGAGATGCTGCCGGAACCATTCAATTATAGAAAGGGCGATACGAATGTGGATACTCCTCAGTACACCAATGCATCCTCAGCCACGGACCACAGAGCTACTGCCAGTAGAGAAGGTTGTTGTGGCACTCCATTTTCCACAGAGGCTGAAGCACTCGAGAAACTGCAACCAGAAGTAGCTTCTCATCTTTCCGGGTCTTTTAGGAGGTCCTTCTCCAATAGGAGAAAAATCGAAGCACGGATTGTAGAGAATGGGTCTTCAAATGCATCAGTCAGGGAGGCATGCATCACCTCTATCTCTTCAGTTGTAGAAATGGGTTCTTCGAATTCAGTTCTCAGTGCAACAGCAGCCAAACCAACAACCGACATTGTATCTTTGGCTTCAGCTTCTCCGGCTGGTGCATCCATTATACCTTGCATTCCTCCAACTCCGATCAAGGTGATGGAGGGTGATGGTGCTTCCTATGAAAGTGCTCAAGTCCAGTCAACTCCAGCAAAAGTTGCTTTCTCTCCCGCCAGGTTAATGTCTGCTACACCTGAACCTGGACAGAAAAAGAGAAGGAATATGACCCCTGATGGCGATGCTACCAACTCACCAAACAAGCTGGTAAGGCGCCTACCACGAACCAGGTTGTTTATATCAGATACCTCTGCAACGAATGCAGAGAATGAAGTGAATCGGATAAGGGTTGTGCCAGTTGATGATGATATTATTCTTCCCGAGAGACTTCTTGAATCGGTAAGTGCACCCTACTTTGTATGTTCGTTTCCCATTTCCTTGTAGAAGCGGAAACTGCGATTAGGTATCTGTTGAATGGTTATCATACTCAATGTGCTTGGATTGACAAGGCTAGGCGTGGACTTGCTTCAATTTTAATTTTACCAAAAACCTAATTGCATTGTTGCCCTGCAGATAAGAGAGAAGGAGAGAAAGGCTAATGAAGAGAAGGATCCAGCCATCTCGCAAGCAAAGAGGCGGCGACAGATGATCGCCTGTTTGCCGAAGCTCTTCAACGTGATTCATTTCTTGTTTCAGTCCTTAAGGAGATCAGTTATCACCAAGGAGGAACTTATCCATAAGATAATTGCTGGTCATTCAGATATCGTTGACAAAAGTAAGCACATATTAGTAAGTTCGTGTAATGTAGCTAGCTGGAGTGCAGTTAGAACCAATCTAACTGCTGTTTAATGGCATCTATTCACAGGAGAAGTGGAAGAGCAGTTAAAATTGCTGGAGGAACTAGTTCCAGAGTGGATATCTGAGAAAAAGGGATTAAGTGGCGATTTGCTGTGCTGGTAATTTCTCTTATACAACTTGCTTCAGTTAACTGTATGAAATCAAGTGCATTACCTTTTGGAGTTAAATACTGTATATATTATGATGATCAACACCTTAATCCTTACTGTCTGTCTTCTTTTTCAGCATTAGTAAAACGTCAAACGCAGAAGCAGTGAGAGCTCGTCTCGAGGAAGCGAAGTGAGCAACAAGAAATTCTCCTTTTTTTTCCTCTGATAGGAGCAGCATAGCGAGAGACATAGTTGGGCATAGCTACAGCTGGTCCTTTATTTATTAAGATTAGTATAGCAGTATGGTCTTAGCAAGCTATCTTGTTGGTATTTGTTTTGTAAAGGTAAGTTCTTGTTCAGCAACCTTTGTTTCTTGCTCAATCCCGTGTACAACATGCATTGAAGCTGCAGATGGTGGAGGATAATCACAGAATCGATGTAATTATTCTGACATTTCTGGTTTTGTCTTACCTAATTTATTTCCTGCTGCAAGATTCTTGTTCACCACAATTGTTCTTGGCCTGCTTGCTTCGCCCTGTTTTTGTACCATATTTACCAAGTATAGCTAGTTGGGATGCCGATAGTACTTGGTCAAGATGAAAGCAACAAACAAGGTGCCAATTCATTTTAACCCAATAGCTAGGGATGGTAATCAAACTCGTCACAGTTGATATCCGATATAGACAACGTGGGAAATTTCTGCATTAATTGGATACTGGGCTGATAGAATCAAGAGATATGGCTCTATCTAGGGATTAGAGTAGGTTAAATCAACTAGGGATTGATCGTCCAATGGGAAGGAAAGTGATGTGGATTTGGGAAGTTGAATAGAGATGGTAGGGGAGGAAGAAGTGTTGCGGCAGCAACTTGTAGAGAGAGTGGAAGGGTTTCGGCAGAGGAGGAAGAGAGAGAATTAGGAGAAATTATTTAGGTTTAATCTTGCTTAGTGGGTAAATTTCACTTACAAGAATATTTATATAATTGGTTAGTTCTGTGATGCTACCCCAAATTATTAATCCCCCATAATTAACAGATAATAAATCCCAAATAGTTCTAAAGAACAATAGACCGACAAACCATCCAAATAATCGAATTGCAGAAATGCGGATTTCTATCATAATCGCATCCTTCAAAACAACCTTGTGCTTAAAGTTTAACTCGAGCTTCCGGGTCTCTTCTCCCTTCCCCGACCTCGTCCTCCGCCTCGTCCTCCCAGCGCCTCACCAGCATCATCAAGTCAGGCCTCGCACACTAGTGTCCGAACGTGAATCTCTCGTTGCAGTTAAAGCACTTGCCTTCTCTCCTCTTTTGTTCGATCTCGGTGGGGGGTAACCTCACGAAGCCCTTTGGCGACGCCCTCGCTCCAGGTCGACCTCCCGCCGATGTTGCGATCACTGCAGTCTTAGCTCCTAAGCTCGCCCCGACTGGAGCGCCTCCTCCACTCGTGATTCCTGCACTACTACTCCCTCCACCACTAGGCCTCTAATAGCGACCTATGGTGCTTCGCCAGCTCGTAAGCTCCTCTTCTTTGTGACCTGCAAGACAGAAAGCAGTCTTCAAGGAATCTGGCTCGAAGACCATGACTGTGGCAGCGATCTCAGACTTCAAGCTTGCCATACATAGCCCCACCAGATTGTCATCGGGCACCCCTTTGCATTGGTTGCCCAACTTAAGGAACTCTGCTCGGTAGCTTCAACTTGGCTAGTTGCTCTGGAGCCCAGCCCTCCAAATTACCAAACTGGTAACAGAGCTCCTCCTGGAATATCAGCCACGTAATCAAAGTCTCAGCTGCAACGTAGTACCTCTCCATCCATTCCCACCACTATAATGCATCTCCCTCCAAGTAGAAGGACGCTATGTGCGCCTTGCGCTCTTCCCGTGTGGGATGGTTTCTGAACCATCTATCAGTTGCATACAACCACAATCTTGCATCCTCTTGACCATTGAATTTTGGAAATTCAATGGTTGGAGGTTTGGTCCGGAAGACTAAATCATCATCTCTATCATAAGTATGTTGATACGATCCATACCTGTCGAAGCCTCGCGTCCCACCAGGGTAGCCTCGCGAGCATTTCTCCTCCCTCTTCTGGATCTCCGAACCGCCCTTGCCTCTTGGGTAACCCCCATAACCACCTTCCCAGGACTGAGGCTTCCGTCTGGCATTCGTCCTCTGGTCGGGTTGGTGCACAACTGCTTGTGGAGCCCTGAACGGTGGGTAGGAGGCCACTGCCTTACCGTAGGGGCTTTTCCAAGACGTCAAACCCTTGTTACATGTCCCAATTTGCTGCTGGTCGAATCAGTAAGGGTCAATCCTAGTTCGACCCACCTTGGTTCACCCAACATCGGACTGACCGGTCCCCTAACCTGGCTCCAACTTCCCTATTCTTGGACCGGCTCGACCCACGACTTATATCGGTTCACCAGACTTATCTCGTCTTCTTCCTGTTCTTGGTCTAAGCCCAGCCAGCCTAGCCCATTGAGTTTCCTGGGGTATCTAGCTGCCCCTTCTTGGGCCGTAGAGTTCAGCAACCCTAAGCTTGGATATTGGGCCCCATCCTCGTAGCCCGACATCTTATTCTTGCCCTTGAGGGCTGCAAATTCTTGGGCCATGGGTGTTGGCAGAAGTCTGGACTCGTCACCCTTCCCTAACGGACCGTGGCCTGCACGCTCCGTCCCATCAAGGTCAGCCGCCGCCCCTCATACCTTTGCGGCGCTCGTCGCCAGCATCGCCCCCGCGTCCTGCGACGCCACCATTGTCTATGTTGCCACCGGGTCACCTCCGAGGTTCCTCTCGGCCCCGGTCCGATGGTTCCCCTGAAAGTTGGTCAGAACCTCTTTTATCTCATCTAACGTCCACTATTTGAGCCTTTGGCTCCTGTTCCTGCGCCACCAGTAGTCTCTTCAGGGTGGTCTTTAGATCATCCTCCTCCGTTTCATCAGCCACCACTCTGTCCTCCCTCGTAATTTCAAAATCCCTAATCTCAAATCCTCTCTCGTTCTTCGTTGTCTACAACGATGGGTTCCTCGCCAGCACGCTCTTCGATGGCACGACAGCAGCATCGGAAGGCTCTCATCCATGGCCCTGTTTTGCTGTCGGAGCTCCAGCTTAGTCTTCTCTTGGGTGGCCTTCTCGGCCGCTTTCTCGACATCAGACTACGATTTGGTTACCGCCATCTTTCATCTCGGATCGTCCCTGGTCTAGAGTAGTAATAGTTCGGCTCTCAACCAGACTCTCATACCAAATGATAGAACTAAGAAATTTGGCTCTACCTAGGGATTAGAAGTAGGAAAGATCAACTAGGGATTGATCGACCTATGGGAAGGAAAGTGATGGGAATTTGGGAAATTGAATAGAGATGAGGGGGAAGGAAGAAGTGATGCGGCAGCTTGTAAAGAGAGAGGAAGGATTTTAGCATAGCAGGAAGAGAAAGAGAGAGAATAAGTAGAAATGATTTAGGTTTAATTTTGCTTAGTGGATAAATTCCACTTACAAGAATATTTTATAATTGGATAGTTCTCTAATGCTACCCCAAATTATTAATCCTCTACAATCAACCCATAATAAATCCCAAATAGTTCTAAAAATAATAAACCGACAAACCATCTAAATAATCAAACTGTAGAAATGCAGGTTTCTATCACGGACGGATGTGGTTAAAACCGCTAAAGAGGTTGATGGGAATGAGCAGTTATGGTTTTGGACTCTCCACCTCATACTCATACACATATGACATACCCGTCCCAACATTAGTGATTCTTTATATATAAAAATATAATGAGCATTTTGTAATTTGTCAATGGTAGTAGGGTATAATTAAAAAAAATGTAAAATATATGCAGATCCATTGGCCACAATAATTTCTGACAATAATAGCCACATTTGGATAAATAGACAAAATGTCCAATTTCATCCAAAACTATAACAGTGTCATCTAACAGGCTTACTGGACTAATGACCTGGCAACATTTCGTAAAATATTTTGACACGTGGATTAAGGAAAACTAGAAAAAAAAAATGAAAAATAAAAACAAAAATTTCTCTTCACTTTCTCCCCTTTTTCTCAGAGCCCAAGCAATTCCACAGAACATCAAATTCCTAGCTAATCGTCGGCATCTCCTTCCACACTTACCAATTTGCCACTGATATGTCTCTTACAATAAGAGACTTGAAAAGAAATCGATACCAGACCATAATTCACCTACTAGTGGCGCATTGAGCTTCGCTCAGACCATCCAAGACACCGCCACGACTACTTCGCCCATATCTTCGTCTTCGATCAAAAATTCACCCACATAGCTATAACTATCGATTGTATGACAATAATAGCCAATTTCTGAGAAATACACAATTTCCATATTTTGGAAACATGTTCGAAAAATTTAGCCACTTCCGTTACAAACTTTTAATGCAGTTAGAGATTCTGTCAGTTACATTAGCAAGAAGATGATGAGGATGCCACCTTGACGCACACGTCAGCTGCAACATATCATGCCGCGTGGACGCCACATCAAACTTTAATGGCAAAATACACATGCATCGTCATAACTATCAACTTTGTGATAATAATAGCCAATTTCTCTGAAATAGACAAAATGTCCAGTTTCTTACAAAACTGTAACGGAGTCATTTTAGATGCTGACTGGACTAACATTTTTGTTGACTTGATGATACCTAATATAAAATTTTCAGGGTGTAATTAATTTAATTCTCTTGAATAGCTAGATTGTATTGTTCATATACCGTTAGTCATACGTGTTGACTAATTGGACAAACACGTTGCCTAACGGTCAACTCGCCACGTCACTGGCAAGTCAGTACATACCACTTAAAATATGGAAAAGATAAATGAAAGGGACCCGACATTTTTAATTTCTTTTCCTTTTTTATTCTTCTTTTGTTCAAAATAAAAAAGATAAATTGTAATAGGTGGAAAAAACCAAAATTTTAAAGTGGTTTGTAATGACTTGGCAGTGACGTGGCGCGTTGACCATTTGTCAAAGCGTTTGACCGTCCAAGATAACGGTCAAAGCGTTCGACCGTCCAAGAAAACGGTCAAATCTTGGGTTTGGCCAATTTCGTAACTTTAATGCATAGTTAAGGCCACAAAGTTATAGATCAGAAAAATTGATCAGAATGTTTAATATGTGAAAATTTCGAATCATACAAATAAAGTATGTTATAAACTTCCCCACATAAGCTAGCTATAACGTCTTCTTGAATGATACGGCTTCAGCCTTCAAGACAATTTAAAGTGAGAAAGTGGGGAGCCATTTGACTTAAAATAGTCGAGAAACTCAACCAAATGAACCTCCCTGTAAACCGGCTCCACAAGATCACCACCCAGAACCAGCTCCTTGGCAGGCCCGTAAAGCCTGTACTTATTCTCGGAGCCAGGGCCGAAGAAGCAAACAACTGAGGAACGTGTAGTGGAGCTCTGAGCTACGACTCGATGCTCCACGCTCTTGAACTTGTCGTTGGTGATGAGCTGCAGGAAGTCGCCGACGTTCACCACCAGAGCTCCTCGCGCCGATTTCGGCATGTCGACCCACCGGTCGTGGTTTCGAACCTGGAGCCCTTGGTTGTGGTCTTGGAGGAGGATGGTGAGGCAGAAGGGATCGGTGTGCTTTGAGGAACCGATCGTGAGGTGAGGCTGGGGACAAGGTGGGTAGTAGTGGCACGCCATTGTCTGTGATTCCATGCACTTGATGGTGGAGAGGTGATCTCGATTCAGTCCCGCGGCATCGGAGAGGAGTTCCGCCAGCTTGTTTTTCAGCTTGAGTGTTTGTTTCAGATACTCTGTTGCGACTTCCCTGCCATCAAGAAAGCTAGGTTTTTTTAGTAGTGACGATTGGCAAACCACATAAATTTTTAGAGACGTGTAAAGTACGAGTAAATTGTAAATAATAAAAGTGTCTTTTTTTTTTTTTGACAAAAGACGAATCTAATAAAAGTGTCATTGACCTCAGCTCATGAGACCAAATTATCTTTAAATTTTTCTAATTTTCTGGATCGGTTTATATCTCTTTTTTATTTCAATTAAAAAAATTACATTGAAAAATTATTACTTTTGATATAATAATGACATTCATTTCAATAAGTTTCAAAGAAAATGGTTGTCATAAAATATACCACCATCACATGATTTGGGGCCACCATGACATATTTTATAAACCACCGCGTACCATAGTATAGTTTAGTGTTACCTTGTGTGATATCTGTAGTATATTAACATGGTAAATCATGTTACAAATATATTTGCAATGTCGCAATTTATTCATTTTTTTTTTAACTTCATGTTGAAATAAACGATATTATGGTCCCTTTAAAATTTAGTGTTAGAAATTATTATGTAATCATGAATAAATAAGTTTATTTTTATCGTACCTTTATTCAGATAACTATTGACCCGACAATTAAGTCAACATGAAAAAAAGTTTACAACTTATAAGTCAACAATTAAATTCTTCTTTTTTTTTTTTTTTTTGTTAACGACCAACGAAAGTTGTGGTTACATGTCCAATGAGGTCGAGACTTGATATTCAAAAGTGTCCGCGTACTAGCAGTGCCATGAAATTCTAAATCACATTCACACATGACTAATTAAGCATGCACAGATATACGATACGTCTTTTTAGGAAAAGTTGTTATGTTATAGGGTGTGAACAAAGAAAAATGGGGAAAATATTAATTTAATTACGAAATTAAAAGTGATTAGTAAGATACTAATTAATCGTTGTGATTTCTAAGATTGCCGGGGGGAAAGAATAAAAATAAAAACTTATTAAATCCATAGTATGCATGAATGATATATCTTCCTTATTTTGTTTTGTTTCTGAAACAAGAAAGAAACTACGTACGCACCTGCATACAGGAGGAACAGATAGCGGGTCCAACCCGCCGTCGGGAACGTGAAACGCCAGCGTATCCCTCCAGTCCGCCGGCGCCGCTCGATCCAGCAGCCTGCCGTTGCTGACGTACCGAACGGGCCTCGTGACATCCCTTGAGTAAAACGGAATCTTCTCCTCACGTGGCAGCTCGTGGAACCTCCTGGTCGACGCCAGCATTTCCTCCATGAGCTCCGTTTCCACGCCGTGGTTGACGACCTGGAAGAACCCCCAAGTCCCCGCCGCCTCCCTGATCTGCTCCACCACCTCCTCCCACCGCCCGGCCCCCATGTCTATCACCGGCGGCAAGTGGTGGACGGGCGGATCCCCGACCCTTGCTACCACGGCGTCGTTTTCGGGAGGGTGGATGAAGAAGCGAGGGATGGTGGTGAGCCCGGCGTCCACCAGCCCCTTGACGCCGGCTTTCGTGTCTTCAAACGCCTTGACGTCAGCCGCCCTGTCGTAGTCCGGCTCGGATGTGACGGCGGCGGGCGGCGGGTTGGATGGGATCGGGGGGAGATCGGAGGTGAGGAGTAGTGGTGGTGAGATGATGGTTTGCGCCAGCGCCATGGCTTTGTGTTGTTGGGGTAGGAACGTGCTTAGTGGTGGTTGTCTGCCTTGCTTAGGTCTTGCTCTCTTAATTTAACACAGGAGAGTCAGTCAACGCAACGGTGTTGCCGAAAGAAGTATAAAGAAATAAATTGTGCATCGGATCGGATGAGGATGTGCACATTAGTATAGAATACCGTCGATTATCGATAGCGAAATTATAGCGTCATTGTTGCCTTGAGGTGTGTGGCTCAAAAAGTCAACACACAGGAGATTTTGACTTCGAAACGTTTGTTGTAGCGTATGCGTATTGATTGGGAATTTTTGTTCCTAGCCATAAATACTGAAAGTGTTTGCTTTTCCCCTGTAGATAGATAACAATTTCGATACGGATCTGAGGTGTTTATCAGGCTGAATGGTGACCAAGGAGAAAGAGGTGATAAATGGATTGAATCCATGAATTTTTGTGGATTTATGAGTTTGGATCAAATTAATTGGTGGATTCATAAATTAGGTTAAATGGATTGGTGAAGTGGATTCATAAATTCAAGTGATATCTAAATATTGGATCAATATGAAAATTTTATAAAGGGTTATAGGTATAATATGCCCCTTTACTATGACGTTTTATCAAACATGCCCCTTTACTATTTTTTACATCAAACATGCCCATGTAATTTGGAAACTATCAAACATGCCCTTCAGTTGAAATTTCCATTGAAAAAATCGTCAATCATGGTTGAATCGAGATTTAGACGACCTGACATCGATAAATGGGAGGGAAAATGTCAGTTTTGACCCTTGCTTTATTTCTCTAGGTCTCATCAAAGTGAAATTATTATAATTATTTGGCTATACAAAAGAAGAAGAAAAAAACTCTAAAGTGAAATGATTAGAGATATTTTAGATATTTGGGTCGCCCAAACCAAAGTTCGGTCTTGGTTAACGGTATTTGGATGGAAATTTTAGCAAAATGGCATGTTTGATAAGTTTTTCAAAGTACAAGGGCATGTTTGACGTGAAAAATAGTAGAGGGAGCATGTTTGATAAAACGTCATAGTAAAGGGGCATATTATACCTATAACCCTTTTATAAAGTTTAGGCACTACAATGCTACTATAAAATATTTAGGTACCAAAACGTAAAATTTCAATAATTTGTTCATTAAAAAACTAGGTATAAAATTTTAAAATATAAAAAACAGAGATAGTAAACTATAATTTGAAAATGATCCATGAATTTATTAATCTAATTAGATTTGGATTATATATATTGGATTTGAATGGATTAGATTTTCTGTAAAAGAAAAATGGATTAGATTAATTGGATAGTTTAGTAGATGGATTAGATTGGTGGATAGTAAGAAGTACTCGATCTTGATTCAGATACAAAATAATATTTTTATATCAAATTATAAAATATAAAAAATAGAGGTACTAAACTATTGTTGTCAACAATTCAAGAATTCATTAACCCAATTGGATTTAAATGGATTGAAGTAATAAGATCTTTTAGCGGATGAATTGAATTGGTGGATTTGATACAAAATTGTCACCTCCAGTAAGAAGTAGTCGATTTTGGATTTGGATAGAAAATAAATTTTAGGTATCAAAATGTAATATATAGAAAATTCAGGTACTAAACTATAATTTAATAATAATCTATTAATACAATTTAATTTTGATTAGATATATTAGATTAAATAAATTTAATTAACTGAATATTTTAGTGGTTGAATTAGATTAGTGAATTTGATACAAATTTGTAAGATGTACTCAGATAGTCAGATTGCAATTATATATGGTGCTTTTTTATTTTTTATGATTTTCTAGGACTTTTTTATTTTCGATTTATGGTCTTATTTCTCTTTATACTTTCTGTATCTGGTTCTCTTCCATAACAAGTTGTAGAATATCACGAATTTCTACAACTGTAGCCGTCGATTACATGGGTTGGGTCTAAGTACTGAAATCTTAAAAAATAAGTGCGCACACAATCTTGTTCCCGACTCCCAATTTTGCATCAAAAAAAAAGATAGCTAAGCTATAAAAAAAAAAATACAAAGAGACAATAATATATAATAAACAAGTATTAACAATACAACAAGTTATAAAAATTGTGAACACTAAAGGGACGTATCACCAACCCTGCCTCTCCTCCTCCCACCGTATCTTCTCCCCAAAACGTCATGTAGATAAATTAACAAAGGATAAAAGAGGTGTTGACGTTCAATAAACATATAGATACAGTTTCGTAAAAGGAAATAAACATGCGGTACAATTAAAGGTTATAGGTATAATATGCTCATCTACTATGATGTTTTATCAAATATGCTTCTTTATTATTTTTTACATCAAATATGTCCATGTAATTTGGAAAAACTATCAAACATGCTCTTCAGTTGAAATTTCCATTGAAAAAATCGTCAATCATGGTTGAACTGAGATTTAGACGACCCTACATCGATAAATGGGAGGGGAAATGTCTGTTTTGACCCTTGCTTTATTTCTCTAGGTCTCATCAAAGTGAAATTATCATAATTATTTGACTACACAAAAGAAAAAAAACTCTAAAGTGAAATTATTAGAGATAGTTTGATTGAAAAAGTCCCATAAGCAAAAAATGACACAACGTCTATTATTTTAATAACAATAAATGAAAAACTTTACAAGGTTCACAATCACCCGTTTTCCAGGTACAAGATAAATTGAGTTAAAAAAAAATGTACAATAAGGTATATATATAATTTGAATTTGTATCATAAAGAATTTTGCACAAAAATGTATAGGTATAATCATATAAATTTACTCTGTATCTTAACGTGAGTACTAATTCCGTTTATACTTTATACCATAAAAAAAATTTAGGGTGACGTAATGTCTATTTATTAACCAAAAATTTTTCGGATTCTTTTATTTTATCCAAACCTATTGGAATATTATTTATTAACCAAACATTAAATCTCCGTTAACTTGTCCGTTTGATGATGGTAAGCTGTCAGATGTGGCGCTGAGTTGGAAGGAATATTCTGACGTGGCCGTCAAAAAATGCCACATCAGTCGGTCAACCATTGACCATCTTTTTCGCATTCTTTTTATTACCCAACCCTATTGAATTACTAATAATTAACCAAATGTTAACTTTCCGTTAGAAATTTTGTTAGTAATATTGACTTGGGAACATGATACTGACTTGTAAGTGACACATAGAGGTCAACATTCCAAAACTTTAGTATTTTAACTAAGAAAAAAGTTATAAAATTATTAACGATACAATAAAATGGCGAATATTTTGATGCATTACAAAAGATTTGGTCAATTATTAGTAATTCAATAAGTTTGACTAATAAAAAAATGCGAGAAAAGTTTGGCTAATAATTAATTACCCAATTTGATTTTATTCATTCATGAGGTGGCAGCTGAGTTGAACGCTAAAGTGGAGCACCTTTAAAAAATAGTTAACGGTAACGAATTAATGCCTATTACTTTATCATGTTAAAAAACTTTTGATGAATTCTTATTATTTCAATAAATTTGACTCATAAAAAAGAATCCATAAAACGTTTGGCTTATAAATAATCCATTCCAGAGAAAAGTATTTGATTCCAGCAAAAAAAAAAGAAGAAGCAAAAACTGGTTAATGGTGCTGTGTGAAGAAATGAATTGATTAATTTATAAGATTTGTGAAATTTCGTACAGAAATGGATTATACCCTTAATGATGAGCTTGCCTTATGTATAGATATCTGAAAAACAAGCTACAAACGTAAACGATGATGTGATTTCATCCTAATTTGATTTAGTTAAAACGTATTATTGGTAAATTGCTATAATATCACGCAAACTTTGATATAGATGGAGTTGAAGCACGTGAAGACGTAATCAATCTTAATAGACAGATCAACTAACCCACGCAGTACCAAAAGTCAGCTATATATACCTGGAGGCCCCTTCTTTGATGCATACCTCATGTCGACGTCGACCACACATGAACATCTATCTGCTATGTATTACAATACAACCTCAACAAGAATATTAAATTACACCGAATCCTTAATGTATTGCCTGCCAACTGTTAGCCTTAATTTTGTAGTTGACATGTAGTCTAATGTGTTTTTTTTTTCTTCTTCTTCTTCCTAATTAATAATGTGTACTTATAATCCATATAATATTAGTCTTGCTAAAAAGATCAATTTGTTACGACAATGATGAAAGTAGCACCGAAGAAACACAAGAACAAAGTAGAAACAATAGGAAGAGTGGAGGCTAGCTAACAGTACTTTTCATATATATCTCTTCCACATGCTTGTATATCTCTTGACAAGTTACCATAGGCAATATACCCTCTCATGTGTTTCCTTCAAATATCAACTGCAATGAGAGATGATTAATGAATAATAAAGATAGTTTACATGTAAAGAAAGAAATTACATAGAACTCATAACATGTAATGGTCATCGACATCAATTCTCGTATTTTACTTATACTCCTCTTTAGAGTTTAGATGTCTATTAGTTGATGGCATACTTCATTAAACCTTACTATAAAACTAGCTTTTTACCCGGCACATTGGCCGGTGAGATTAATTTTAGAATTTATATTAATTAATTTATTTATATGTTTAAATCATTTTGGATCTTTTATTGTGTTATTGATTCATAATAGAATTTGTAGTGTGTTTATATTGAAAATTTCCAATATTTAGCACACTCACTTGTGATACTTCGGTGTTCTAATCATAAATTATGTCGTTGTCACGTCTCATTTAGAACTTATGTCAAACTTTGTAAATCAAAACACTAATATTCAGCGTATGTCAACCTGAACCATACACACATATATATAGTTCAAGCTAGTGTGCACTATACTTTTTCATTCACACTACCATACGACCATTGACTTTTACTATTTAGACCCCGAATTAACCGGAGTTTTTTGGAGCATAATATTATACCCTAACCTCTAATAGGTGAACTCCAGTCCCTAATTCTCTAACCTCTCATTTATGCACATACTTCAGCATACCTATCTTCTATCGTATTTTGACTAAAATCAAAAGTATAGTACACCTTCATATTATATATGTGTGTATATATATAGTAGGCTCTAAATTATCCAGATACTTCGCCAGACCTATCTTATATCGCCTAATACTCATATTAAAAGTGCTACTTGTTTATCCCCCACCCTCGGGATAGAGATCCTGCTTTTACCCCCATAACATCAAACAACCATTGGGGTTGTCTATCGTTCGATATGTAATATATAAAGAGGCAAATCCTAAGATCCTGCTATTTATTTCATATCCTCTCCTGCCGCTCCCTTTATGGAGAATAAAAGGGTAGGGATGACAGGATCATAACTCGATATAGTTATATACTGTTCATCTTATAAGAGGTTATGTTCTTTTTTGCTTTTTTGGGATTCTTTTCATTATTCTTTGGCACCTACGGTTGTGATCAGAAGTATTTAGCCCTCGAAAGGGATTGAGATTTTAGGTCCTTTGGAAATCCAGTACACATTCACGATCCCCAAGTTTGGAAGAAATCTCGACTAATGTTGTAAAGATTATGACTTTTTTGTGAGAAATTCTTAGTAAATATACTTCATTATTGGATCAATTTATTCATCCATATTGAAACTTGACGCACACTGTTGCGCTCATGATGATTAAATTCTCTAATCTCGACTCATTTCCATTTTGGATGTTAGTTTATTTTATCAAGACACTTAAATTTAGTATATTATACAATATGTATCAGTTGTTAATTCTTGAAGTTAAGATTGAACCTTAACCCGTGGTCATTGTTTAAATTTTGGTGTTAATATGGTCGTTGAATGTGTAATTTTCAAAACTTTTATCACTTATATATTAATAATCGATAAAGAGTGTGTACAATACACACATATTTCATGTGCATTTAAAATATCTTATCATTTGAACAATATCGATGGATTTCATTTGATTATTTGCATTAAATTATTATCTTGTACAACATATATCATTTCGTGATTTTTGAGTTTGGACAAACTGGCAACCAATTTTGAGAGTTGAGATTATTAGATAAAGACACTTGATTGTTGGATAAATATGTTTATCCCAATTGACTATCTTACTAAAATTTCACAACCTTTATTTGGTAAATGCTTAGGTTAAACGTAATGTTTATTGTATATTCTCATGAAAGATTTCTCTAACCTTCACATATGTATTTTTCAAGGAATCTTGTGTCTGATCTTAGGGTATAAAGTCAAAGTTCGTCAACAATCATACCTAAGTTAGTTTGAAAATTTTGATTTATAATCGTGGACGATAACTCCAAGTCTAAAAGAAAATTTCTTTGCATACGACTTAGGTTCTCAATAGAGCTTTGATCAATCAACATGATATAGAGAAACTATTGTTAATGTGAACTTAAGACACATTATAAAATTATTGCAAATGCGATCCCTCTTCATTTGAGGAGTTTAAGGTAGAACATGATCTAAATGAATAAGAAGTCCTTTTTAAATAAATAATTGTAACTACTCTATCAAAATTATACTCTGACATTTTGCTAAATAATACTTATTTTATTTTATTTTATAGACATATACTTTATGAATAAGAGAGTGTTTTATTGCAACAAAATATAAAGTAATATAATTTATTTTTCAAAGATAATTGAATGTCAAATGTTTATTTTCTCTCTTTTCATATATATTTTGTTTAATCTATAAAAATATTATTGTTTATGCGTATTTTTTTTTAATTTTCATCAAAATTTAACTTATCATTCAATTTTAGTAAAAATGAGTAGAAATTTTACTTCATAATGTTTAATTAGATATTTTTATTTTAAAAAAGTATTATATGTCACTCTCTGTTTCCTTATTTATATTTTTTTACCTGACGAAAGATTATTATTTAGGTGTGTTTGGTTAAGTTTATTAACATGTAACTTATTATCAAAGCAAAAAAAAAAAAACAAGAATAAATGAAAAAGAATATTTGGATTAAAGAAATTAAAATATTAAAGAAGAGAGAGGTAGCTCAATAAATACATTAATAACTAAATTTTTTGTTTGTAAAAAAGTTGTCCAACTTGGCAAATTGTGGATCTCCAAGTGTTTATGTGGCAAGAGATTACTTTTGAATTGTCATAATATATGGTATAGATAGATAGATAGATAAATAAATTATATGTGATAAAATTCTAACAAAGGAAAAAGTGCATAGTCATTTCATTATGATATCTCATATGCCTCATCATAAAAGAAATCAAGCTTATTAAGAAAACCCTTTGTGGACATTGTTTTCATAAGTACTTTAGCAAATGAAAATGCTAGTATCACTTGATTGGACTATTTCAATAATTATTTATCTACTGTTTTGAAGATCATGAGTGATAATTATTTTTAGGGTTAATATATTTATATGGCCTGAATTTTGACCAAAATAAACATCTTGACCAATCTTTTCGATCTATAACATTCTGGCCCAAACTATACATCAAATAACGAAATTGGTCAAACTATATGTTTGACCGTTAACTTGGATTGTTAACGTGCTGCCAAGTCATCACAAAACACTGAAAAAATTTGATTTTACACCTATTACTATTTATCTTTTTTTATTTTTAACAAAAAAATAAAAATAAATTTAAAAATATAAGAAATCTTATCTTGAGATCGTCAAAGAAGGAAACAGAGCTCTGCCTAACGCGGCGAAATCCAACGCCTTCCACCACAGCTTCTCCAACACCACCGTGTAATCCGCCAGGTTCCGCCGCGTCCTGTAGCTCTTGTAGAACTTCTGAGCTTCACAGTCAAGTCCTCCATCTCGCTCGTCGACTTCAGGGAGAACATAATCGTCGGCGCTACAGAGGGCCAAACAGATCCATCCCATCTCGAAATCTCTATCTTTCCTCTCATGGTTCGCAAATCAAAAGGGATCCAATCCATTCTCAAACTCAACGCAGGAGAGTGGCGTATCTGATTGAGGCGGCGATGACTGAAGCGGATCTACTGGTGGCACGTCTTTTCTTACCTTGTGGCGGTGACGAAGGTCGTTGATTGAGGTTGGATGGCAGCTCGGATTGCAATAATAAGAAGATGCAACTAGGTTGCTCATTGTTTTGCTTGGTCTTCGTGCCAGATCTTTCCGAGCTGCTCCATTGAGCTGAAGATTCAAAGATGCAGTGAGAACTGAGAAGGGGAAGAAGATAAAGGGATTAAAGTTTATAATTGTCCTAATTAATCACCCTTGCCGGTGGGGAACGGGAAAAAAATCCAAAACTACCACTGTTTAAAAAAATTATAAAAATAGCACCCAATCCCAACAATTTCTAAAAATAACACCGTTTATTAAAAACCGCGCCTCTAATAGGCAGTTAATATATAAACCATGCCACCAGGCAGCGGTTTACATCATAACCGCCTTGTCAACAGGTGATTTTTAATTTCAGGTAAAACCGCTCCTCGAAGGCGCGGTTTATATATTAACCCTACCACAAAACGCTTCTTGAGGAAGCGTTTAAATGTCGGCTTGATAAACCGCACCACCAGACGGCGGTTTATCATGTGCAGACATAAACCGCAGCCCCAATGGCGGTTTGTGCCTGGTCACCCGACATGGGGCTGCATGGCAGACCTAAAACCGCCCCCCCCCCCCCCCCCCCCCCCCCCCGGCGGTTTGTACTGCAAAATTCGCCTATAAAAGGCTGTTTCAGAGAACTCAAACTCTTCACTCCTCAAATTCTTCACACTCCTCCTCCTTGTTCAAATTTCAGTTGTGCACCTTTAAATTATTTAGTTTTTGCGATTAACGTTAATTCGTAAGTTTGTTTTGTCTTACTTTTCATTGTCCTTTGTGATTTTATGTTAGTAACTTAATTACATCTTTATTGCAGATGTCATTCCAAAGGTTCACACTTGGGTTGCGGTGGAATGGTTACACGGAAGAGACTGAAAAGGGTGTAAGTTACGTCGGTGAAAATTTTTATAAAATGAAGGTCCGTACGAGACCGATGCTTGAAGAGCTCCATCAAATGTGCACTCAGATTACATGCATGGATGGCACTAGAAGAGTTGATCAAATGGTGTATCGATATCCAAACAGACATGACGGGTCACTGTGGAATGAGGAATTCCTCCTTACCACTCAGGAGGACGTTCATGTCATGGTCCAATTTTTTACCACCAATAAAATTAAGCAAGCGGAGATGTTCGTTTACACCGAGGCCGTCGAAGGCGGTGTAGGTCATTCTGGAGATGGCCAAACATCTTGTATCCACGGTGGGAGTGTATTATACAAAGATCATCCCCACCAGGAGTACCAAGACTCGAGCTGGAGGCAGGAGTATCATGATGGAACTGGCATCATCAATCCTTCCCTTCATATGAAGAAGAAGCTCAACAGGCGGATCATAACCAACAAGCAGGCTACCAGTACCCACCCGAGTACAACTTCTACCAAAGCGGTGTTAGTTACCACAACTACCATTACGGAGCTAGTGAAGGTGAAGGTGTCTTTCATGATGATAATCAGATGAAAGAAGAGGTCAATCCAAGTCCAGTTAGTGATCCTGAGGTTGAAGAAGAGGAAGGCGATGTTAGTGCAGACAGCTTCGATCCTCTTGAAGGTGCTGATGATTCCGGTCCAGATTCAGACGCAGACGGTGATGAGGTACCTCGCGACCATGTACCTATCATGTACTACAATCACATTCAAAATGAAGATTGGTATGTTTATGCCGACATGGACCCGCTAGAGGTGCCAGTATGGGTTCCAATCACTGGCTTTACGAAGGGCCAACAATTTGCAACGAAGAATGAGGTCAGCACGCTATTGCCACTGAAGCAATGACATTGGAGATTTTCACAATTAACACACTTCGATGCAATGTTCCATCTTTTTGAATAAAACACATCACGAACACAAACACACTACATGATGAGGTAAAAAATAACTTCAACTAAAAACAAATTTTTCAACTTAATTTAAACAAAACATAACTTGAAATAAACACAACTTATCACACTCATGCATTATTTCGACGATTTGCCCTATGTTTCCTTGTGCGATGGGCGACTGGTCCACTGAGTGTAATAGGGGTTGGAACTGGTGGCAGATTCCTATTCGCCGTAGAAGGGCGCTGGTCCGTGCTATGTCGCCTTGGTGTCGTGGTAGGTGGCCCCTCCGTGCGTGGTCGAGGACTATCCACGCTCATACGGTGGGGAGTGGACTGCCATTGTTGTTGTTGTCGATGCAAAGGTGAGAAGTCTTGGTGGGGACTTGAGTATGAACCATCGGCCCAAGTAGCTGAGGATGTGGCGTCATGAAATGTACTTGGCCGGGGATCACACTGGAAAATGGGTCGAAGATTGTATTGGAAACTCGATCGGGGATCATACTGGCTTCCGGGCGTGGGATCGTAGTGGAAGCTGGGGCGAGGATCATGTTGAGTACTGGGGTCGTAGAAAGCACTTGGTCAGGGATCGTAGTGAAAACTCGACCGGGGATCATACTGAGTACTCGACCCTGCACCGCTGCACACCTCCAATGGAGTAGGCACCTTCCACGCCTCAATCGGCTTGATCTCCGGCACGTGAGGTCGATCCCTTGTAGCTTTGTTTGGCCTTCTATGGACCAGCGGAGGCATGTGGGGGACATCCTTCATCACCGGCGGCGGTCTCACTTGGGGAACTGGCGGGTATCTGTGATGGTCACGTCTGCGCGCTCTCATACAGCCAAGGAGACTGTTCGCTATCCTTTGAATGAGCCCCACCTCTCGACTCGCAACCGAATGATCTACAATACGAGCGAAGTCGTGTATACGCTCGATGACATCAACCTAAATTTAAGAAAATAACAACGTGAGCCATTTAAAAAGTAATGTACCGCATTCCTAAATAAATAAAAGCTGAATTACTTACCAAAGCTCCGTCCGCCGCACCTTCGGGGGTCATGTAACAAACAAATTGTCTTTTGTATGTTTCCATGTATGGGTCATGGTAGCCCATCCCCCCACATGAGATCCCGTCACAATATCCTGATCTTGCCTAACGTTCCACAGAGCGATCAATTCTACATACTCCTCCGGCCAATTAGTAGCTCCTTGTCGACCATCTTACTATGGTACCCCCTCTGACTCTCCGGGACTTCCAATGGTAGGCATTGCTCACGTCCGAATTGTTGTAGAAATCGATCCGGCAAGTGCCACTCCACTATATGGTGGCAGATTAGTGGAACTCGGGTGCACCATTGACCGGGATGCAACGGGAACTTGTGGACGTGATGCGCGACAATGCGTTTTGGATACGGATCGAACTTAAGCTACGAAGGTGCAGAAAAAAATGGACCATTAAGAAACATAATAATATAAGTTGAAAAGAAAGTAGGAAGTAATAGTGTATTATGATGGTCACCTCTGCTTCCCACAGGCGATCAAGCCTCCTACGATACTCCTCCAACTTATACGCTCCTAGGTTGTCGCATGTTTTTTCACCAAGCCACCTATTCAATCCAAAAAGTACATCATGAATACATAATAGCTGGTTCGTTATAAAATACCCAATTAGTAAAAAAAGGTGAGAACTATGAGTGGGATAGAAAATATTTACCTACAACCATAAGCTTCATGTTGTAGGGGATGGTTGGGTCCCCGTTCCTTGTCGGGATCTACCTTCGGCGCAATCCATGGAAAATGCTCCCAAGCCCAAAATTGGACGACGAACATGGCCCCATCAATCTCCTTCACCTCTCTCGCACTAGCATTACAGAGGGAGCGGTAGAGATGAGCTAGGCAAGCAGATACCCAGCTCAGGTTTCCCATATCATCAACGCCCAAGTATAATCTTCAACAAAGAATTGCTGATTGAATTGTTGGATTTCTTGGGGAGGAAAACTCCTCCGATCATGTCGAGGATGTAGATACATGCATAAATGTCTTTATCACGCTCCGAACTTTCCTCCGTGAGGGGAATGCCTCCGAACTCAGGGTTGTGCTTACGCCTGATCTCCGCTGTCAACCACGTGATGGATACTTGGCCCTTGGACAATGGTGGATTACCATCCACATTGTGATCTCCCTTTTCTGGAGGACACAACCCGGTGACCGTCCATATAAAATGCTGCCAACCACTCATATTGGCTACAACTTTAGGTGGTGGCGTAGAGTCCAAACAAATAACATCACCATCGATGGGCAAATCGGTTAGGATGGCGATGTCATTAAGTGTGATGGTGCACTCGCCTTCACGAAAATTGAAGGAGTGTGTCTCCTTTCGCCATCTCTCTACCAATGCTGTGATGAGTTGGCGGTCGATTTTGATTCCATTAAAGTGCCTAATTGAATCCAATATTGCCCTTTTTAGAAAGGGCAAGATGACGTCGTTCCATTCAAGCACATTCGTCGTGCCCCTATAGCGGACTATATGGTATGCATCCTAGAGAAGAATTTAACTTTCACTATAAGTTGATGATTTATACATATATAAATATATTATAAGATGCAATATTTATTAAATCCAGTTTGTTTTAGAGAAATATACATTATCTAATAAATATTAATTTTAACATAACTAAAATAATTTTCGAAATTTAAGTATAATTATTTTTTGTACACATACACATAAAATCAAATATATTATTTTTTTAATCGTATTGATTATTTTCAATAATTTAAAGCAATACAAGTACACTCGTAAGACTCTTAGGAGAGGTATACATCTCCTTAGAAACACAGTCTTTATGATAGAAAAATGGGGGATCCGAGGATCGCTTAGAACCCGATTTTCCCAGGTCATGGGGGGATCATGATGATCGCTTAAGTCCCCATTTCCTTAGACATGCATTTCTTTATAAAGAGTCTAAATAAGTGTTGTATTTTATTGATTTAAATTATTGAAAATAATCAATACGATTAACAATTAAGTAAATTATTGTACAAACAAATAAATTACTTTAACAAAATACAAATTACAAGTGATGATAAATAATATGTACCTTGTGGTCGTTTCAAACGTCTCTTGAACAATGATTGGCTTGATCGTATAAAATAGTCGGATCAATCGGTCCTTGATCAACATAATATCGTTGATTGTATATATCAACATCCAGCCCAACCTATGATAGCATAACAACAACATAAATATATTAGTATATAAATTAAATAAATCATTATAACAACAATAATTGGGTAAAATGAGTACGTATCGTTTGATAATCATCATAGTAAATACCCTCTTCTTGGATAAAATCGGCCATTTTTTCAGAATCCGGACAGAGATTCGACGGTTTTTTAGTGAAAACCAAAGAAAAAGTTTTAGTAAAAACCAACAAAACAACTAATTCTGAGGTTTTTTGGTGGGAAGGGGGTGGGTAGAGTGATGAGTTAGAGAGAGAGGGGGGAATGAAGTTTGGTGTGGAGAAAATGGGAGGGGGGTAAGGGGTTTATATGGGGACGAAACCGCGTGCTGGAGGGGCGGTTTTGTCTTTTTACTCCACCTAATACCGCGCCTCCAGCGCACGGTTTACGTTCCCCAATGCGCAAACCACGCCTTGGGGGAGCGGTTTGACTGAGCGACGCGGATCGCTGAGATGGCGCGCGGTTTGGCCGTAAGACCGCTTCCCCATCGCGCGGTCGCATGAGCCGCCACGTGGCAATGCGGTTTGACAGACAGGAAGGGTCAAACTGCCTATGGAATGCACGGTTTGACTGTGAACCGCGCCTTCGAGGCGCGTTTTGGTTTATATCCGCGCCTTCGAGGTGCGTTTTGTGTGGAAGGGTGGTATTTTTGGAAATTGTTGATTATGAGTGGTATTTTTGTAATTTTTTATAGTGGTAGTTTTGGATTTTTTCCGGGGAACGGGGGTGTTTCAGGGAGATATAAGGGTACCGACATTTTTAAACGGTAAATGCTACATTTGGTCACTGAGATTACTAAATCGTGTCATGTTTAGTCACTAGAAAATTTTAATATCAATTTTGGTCACTCGAATTACTGAAACATGTCACATTTAGTCACTCTCTCGTCAGTTTCCGACCAACTCCATTAATGGAATTGGACGGAAACTAACGGGAGAGTGACTAAATGTGACATGTTTCAGTAATTCGAGTGAACGGAGTTGGACGGAGGCTAACGAGAGAGTGACTAAATGTGACATGTTTCGGTAATTTGAGTGACCAAAATTGATATTAAAATTTTCTAGTGACTAAACATGACACGATTTAATAATCTCAATGACAAAATGTGGCATTTACCCCATTTTTAAATTTCTTTTCTTTTTCTTCTGTTTTTGTTAAAACTAAAAGAGAAAAATGGTAATAGGTGGAAAAAAATCAAAATTTTTAAGTGTTCTGTGCTGATTTGGCAGTGACGTGGCACGTTGACCGTTAGTCAACCCGTTTGACCGTTAGTCAACGCGTTTGACCGTTCAAGTTAACGATCAAACATCGAGTTTGACAAATTTCGTTATTTTGATGTATAGTTTAGGCCAGGATGTTATAGATCGAAAAAATTGACCAAGATATTTATTTTGGTCAAAGTTCAGGCCATACAAATATATTAACCCTTATTTTTATGAAATATGTTTGCTCTCTTTTCTTCAATATATTATTCTATTAACTAGGTGGTATATTCTCGAATTGTGTTTATACATGATCTTCAGAATCATTATTATTTGTGGAGAGAGTCAATAAGTATCTCATATATGTTGAATCACAAATCTAAACCAAACGTATTCACAACTTCTCTCATATGTATTATTAATGTTTGTGCTCGTGTGGAACTCAATATGAAGATGGGGAGGGACATGATAGAGTTGTTATTAGACAGTGTCGATCGTAGTCATTATATTTATAGGAGTATACTGGATGGCTTGATCTACCTGCCTTATAGGTGTCTCGATATTGCTTATGCGATTCAGGTTGTTGCTCAGTTCATATCAGCTTCGCGTACTGTGGAGTTTGGTTTGTTTCATTCTTCTAATGGTAATTTTGTTCTTTGGGGTTTTCATATTTTTTTTTTTTTAACAAAAGATAGCTTGCATTACCAAGAACTCAAGATCACAAACGATTACATCTCCGAATGGAGCCAAACGCAAAAATCGAACCCCTCAATAAGAGCGGGAAACAAAGAAAGGGCTTTCCTAGCCACCCTATGGGCTACCCTATTGTTATCCCTGCCTACAAATCGAAGCTTCTCCCCTAAACCAGCCGCCAGCATTCCTTGAACCTCCTGTAACACAGCACCCCCCCTGGAATCCCACGTACACCCCGCCACCACTTTGTCAATCACGACCTTTGCATCCCCCTGGTAGCAGACATCCTGGATACCCATCGCCCGACACCACAAGATCGCTTCCCGAAGCGCCATCAACTCCACAAGCATTGGGTCAGTAAGACCAGCCAACCCCCTTCCCATCGCCCTGACCACCACCCCATCCGGCCCTTGCAGCACCACCCCAACCGCAGAATGAGATCCCTCGCGCACTGCCCCATCAAAGGAGCACACCCAAGACACATCCTGCGGCCACAGATCCCTCCTACTTACCGCCCCCTGCCTGTGATCCCTGCGGCTCCCTTCCCCCGCACCATTCGCATGCCGCCATTCGTCGACCTGGATACACCATTGGTTACATAAGACCACCCTCTGATATTGGCATCCATCGAAAACAACCCAGTTGCGAGACTTCCACACCCTCCAGAGCATAGAAATGACCCGCATCAGGATCCCCTCATCGGACACCTCGTCCAGCAGCCTACGCACCATCAAGCCCACATTCTCCACTGGCAACCTAGCCCGAACATCCTCCAATCCCGAATCCGCCCACAAATCCCTCGCCACCGGGCAATGGAGGAACAAATGCTCCAAATCCTCCACCTCATGCTAACACACCGGACACCGCTCCTCCACCTCAATGTCTCGCACAAGAAAGGCCTCCACAGTCGGCAAAATCCTGTTCATGACCTGCCACATGAAGAACTTAAGCTTCGGCGGAATTCTGAGATTCCACAACTTCCCCCACAAGACTGGGTCCATCCAAGAAACCTCACACTTGCCCCTCCACTGGCCCTTGTTCAACCTCATCGCTAAACGATACCCTGACTTCACCGTGTACTGCCCGGACCGGTCCTCATGCCAGACAAGCTTATCCCGAATAGGCAATCGAGGGAGGATGATCGCTTTGATTGCCTGTCCCACCTCCGGACTGAAGCAATTTGCCAAGCACTCATCACACCACGTCCCTGGCTCCTCACCCATCAACCCCGATACTGTGGCACCATCCCAGAGATGAGCTGACGCCCGCACCACCGGAGGATTAGGGTGACACTCCGGCACCCAAATGGTTGTTGCAATCTCCACCTCCTCTCCCGTACCCACCTGCCAGCGTAGCCCTGCCTTTAAAAGATTAACACCATGCAGAACGCTCTGCCACCCCCAAGACGGCCTAGATCGAGCGGTGGCCGTCAACAGAGAACCATTCGGGAAATATTTCCCCTTATAGATCCGAGCGAGCAGTGAGTCAGGCTCCTGTATCATCCGCCATCCCACTTTGGCCAGCAGAGCTTGATTAAACTGCTCAAACCGTCGAAAGCCCAGACCCCCTTCATTCTTAGGCTGGCACAGTTTTCGCCATGATCTCCAGTGAATCCTCTCTACCGAACCCCCCCACCAAAACCGCGCCATATATTTATCTAGACGCCTGCACAACGTCACGGGAAGCTTAAAACACGCCATAACATATACCGGCAAAGCAGCCGCCACCGATTTTAGCAGAGTCTCTTTAGCAGCCCAAGACAAGTGACGCTGCTTCCAACCTTTTAACTTCTGCAACATCGTCTCCTCTAGAAATCGGAATGTCTCTGACTTAGATCGAGCAATTAAGGTGGGGAGCCCCAGATACTTATCCTGAACTCCCACCGCCCCCACCCCCAACTTTCCGGCCATGGCGTCACAGTCCTCCTCCGTCACATTCCGGCTAAAGCAAACCGCAGACTTTCCCAGATTCACTCGTTGCCCGCTCAACTCCTCATACTCCCCCAGAACTTGCAGCAGGTTCTCACAATGCGGCATCGATGCTTGCACGAACAAATATGAATCATCTGCAAAGAACAGGTTGGACACCCTGGGCGCTTTCGGGCTAACCCGAACCCCCACCAACCGCCGTTCCACTACTGCTTTTTTTATCAACGCCGTCAAACCTTCCGTGCAGAGAACAAACAAGAGGGGTGACAACGGATCCCCCTGCCTGAGTCCCCTGGTCGGACGAAAGTACCCTGCTGGCATCCCATTCATACATGATCGAGAAGGAGGAGGACGAAACACACTCCTGGATCCATTTGACCCACTGATCACCAAACCCCATTTTCTTCATGAGCGAAAGTAAGAAGGGCCATTCAACCCTGTCATAGGCCTTTTCCATGTCAACCTTCAAGGCCATATAACCCTTCTTCCCTTTCGTCTTAATCTTCAAATAGTGCATGATTTCATGACCAATCAGAACATTATCAACAATTTGTCTCTCCTTGATAAAAGCATTTTGCTCAGGCGAGACCACCGTTGGTAAAATCAGCGCCAACCTATTAGCCAAGATCTTCGAAATAATCTTGTAGATGACCTGACATAGACTGATTGGCCGCAACTGCCGCATCGATTCAACTTCCTCCACCTTCGGAATCAGCGTCACCCAGGTGTGATTAAAGCTCCGAAGGAGCTTACCATTCACAAAAAAGGCCTCCACTGCCTCCACGACCAACTGGCCCACAATATCCCAGTATGCCCGAAAAAACTTAGCCGTGAACCCATCAGACCCCGGCGCCTGCGTAGGACCTATGGAGAAAATCGTACGACGTATCTCCTCGGGCGTAACGGAGGCAACCAGAGCCTGATTCATTTCCGCCGTTACAAGCCTCTCAATAGGCAAATCCGCCACCCTAGCCTCCAGGTTCTCAACCTGGTGTTCCGTCGTAAACAGCTTTTCAAAAAAATCCACCGCCATTTTGCCCTTCTCCGCTTCCTCTTCAACCCACCCCCCCTCCTCATTTCGGAGCTTCTCAATAAAATTCTTCCTACGGCGAGTACGCGTCACCATATGGAAATACGATGAATTGCGATCACCCTCTTTCAGCCACCGGACCCTAGATTTTTGTTTCCAAAAAACCTCCTCCGAGGCCCATTGTCTCCCTAACTCCACCTCCAGCTCCCTAATCGTCTCCCAATCCACCGGATTTCCCCCCCTGAGCGCCTCGATTTCCCCTTGCAGCGAGCGAATATTCCTAGCCGAATTCGACGTCCCCGCCCGCGACCAATCGTACAGCATATGTCGTACCTTTTTGAGCTTCGTCCAGAGTTGAAACATCGGCGAACCCGATTCCACCTGCGCCCAAACATACTCGATCATAAGTCGAACCTCCGGATTTTCTACCCAACGGGCATCAAACCGAAACAGTCTACGGGCCGTTCGTTTAAAAGGCTTATCCGCAATAATGAGCGCCCTATGATCGGATCCAATATCCGTACAATGGAGAACAATCGTATCCGGGAAGGCCTCCATCCAAGCCGCCGAACCAAGGGCACGATCTAAGCGTTTTTGCACACACGCCGCTCCCATTCTTCTATTCGTCCACGTAAACAACGGACCCTGGAAGCTCAAGTCATGAAGCGCCAACGAGTCTACAAAATTACGGAAATCAAGAGATTGGGTCGGCGCCCACGGAATCCCCCCCTCCTTCTCGTTAGAAGAGAGAGTCGAGTTAAAGTCACCCACAATGACAAAGGGTTCCGAAATCCCCTGGCAATAGGCTCGCAGGGCCACCAACTGCCCTCGACGCACTGAATCAACGCAACTAATATAAACACAAACCACCACATACGGAACATCCATATTATTAATCCGAATTGAAATAAAAAACGACGAACTACATAACACCGTAGCACAAATGCTCGGGGACCACCCTACAACTAGGCCGCCAGAAGAATCCACGGCATCGACAAGAAAACACGACTCTAAATCAAACCCCAACCCACGCATACGACGCTTAACAACTTTTCGACGAGACCTGGTCTCCGACAAGAACACCAAATCCGGATTATTGACTCTAATTAAGCCTAACAACGATTGGAACGTTAGGGACGGCCCAATCCCACGCACGTTCCAAGACAGGAGTCTCATTTATCCAACTGGGGCCATTTCGGGCTGGCTACCTCCACCATTTCTTTGTCCTCCTTGTTCGGATTTTCAGCGCACAGTTTCTTCGTGGGTGTTGGATCCTGCGCAAGATCCTCCACCATCTCCACCGATCTCTTTCTCTCTACCAGTTCGTCTTCCGCAATCGCCATCCTGAACACCTCCGACAGCTTGGGGAAATTGGTCCCGTATTCGTCCGTCACTTTTGGTTCGGCATCTAAAACTTCCGGCTTCTCCCCTTCCTCCACCACTCCCGCGACCACCTCATTCTTATCCACCTTTTCCGATTGCAACCCCACCTGTGCTACCGCCTCACCCGCATCCCCAGCCCCAACAAGTGGGGATTTTGGCGAGTCCCCTTTCTTCTCCTTCCCTTTGCTTCCCCCGTCTGGTAGCCCAGCCGCACCCTGCCCTTCCGTCTCCAACTTTCCCCTTTTACCCAGCCCCTTCTCTTTTTCCCTTATCGCACCCCTCCCCGCCAGAACTCCCCCCTCCTTCTTCAATCCTCCCTGCCCCCCTGACTTCCCACCATCTCCCCGCCCCATCAATCCCACCTCCGGCCGGCCCCCTCCTTCCACCAATTGATTACCACGCTCACCTGCGCCCCGCCCAACAGCCTCCCTCTGCTTCTTTGACCGGGGCTCCATCGGCTCCCTCTCCTCCACACGAGCACCCCGTCCTCCCTTCTGACTCCCCCCGACCCCACCCTGCCTATTCCCTTCGCGGCTCCAAACCCCCTGCCCCCCTTTCCCGACGCGGTCACCTTCTGCCGGTAACGCCAGCACCACCTCCCGCCCGAGGCTCTTGGACTCACTCATCCGCTTGTCGCCCCGATCAGTCGCCGACCCCACCGCCACCTTCCCTTTGGTTTTCGGATTTACCCACACAGACTGCGGGAGCGGCGGAGGGTTGAATTGGGCAGGTTTGAGGGTATCTTCCTTCAGCCGAAAGCCCACCTCCGTAGTCACCATCTCCTGGCTAAATCTTTCTTCACCACTTGGATCTGGAAGCACACAATTGCGCTCCATGTGCCCCAACCGCCCGCAGTGGAAGCAGAACAGGGGAAGGAATTCGTAAGCAAAGGTCACCCAGAATTTGCCGGCGACCTCATTGCTAGCCCAAATTTGTGACCGCAGCGGCTGAAGCACATTGATTTTCACTCTGGCTTTGAGGAACTGGTCAGACTCCCCTTTGATTCCAAACAGGCCAACATCCAGGACCTCACCCAACTTCGATTCCGCCACCCTTCGACCGAATGCGATCGTGCGGCAGTGGGAGGGGATCCCCCACATCTGGACCGAGAATGGTACGAAACCAAGGGAGTCAAAAACCTCTTCCGAAACCGGTGACCAGCGTTGGAGATGCAACACCCGGTCCTTGACTGGCCACGGCGTGCGCTTGAGCACCCATTCCATGTCCTCCGTGTCGTCGAACAGAAATTGCAGCAGCCCCATCTCCGCCTCCATCACCTGAACTTTCTTCCTGCATTCCCAAGCACCAGTAACAATCTTGTGAATGACCGCCAGACTCGGCCTGTTCTCAATGAATAGTCTCCCAAGGAGGCTCATTTTCGCCCTCTGCATACTCACAGCTACATCATCAGTGGAGAACTCCACGATCTGGTCCTGGCAAATATTTTGTTCTGCCATTGTTTCTATCTGCCGCTGTTCGGCGATTTCCGTCCGAGGAGCAAGACAGCTAGAAAGAAAGCTCGCCTCACTCAGCCCTTGGTCCAACCGAATTCGTTGTAAACTATCAACCAACCACCCCTTGAAAGTTTTTTGAATGCAGAGGTTGTTGTAGTACTCAAACAGATTTAAAGTCCCCCCAAGACTTCGACCCCAAGAAGGAAACCCGATCGGTTTCATGAGGATAATCCAGGGGGTTAAAGTTTGAACTGCCAGATTCGGGTCTTGGGAATTATCCCCATCCCAACCGCTTAACCAATTATTAGTCAAATAAATCCTCTTACGGATGTCGAAATTAATATTATCAATATTATTTAAATCCCCTTCAAATCGGGTACTCCGGATTTGCCGCCAACAACTCCACGTCAGCTCGATTCCGTGCTCTTCCTCGCCGCGCGTCAGTTCCGTTCGCCGATCACCGCTTCGGCTCCAATTCCTTGTTAGTCTCTGACCACCAGTGGCAAACTTGCCCATTGACATCACCGTTTCATTTTCATGATCCCTACTCAGATCACCACCCTCCGAAGGAGGTTTTCCGCACTGGCCAAACCCAGTATTCATCATCGCAATTACCCCACCCCGTGCGTCTTCCAGCCAACGTTTCTTCGCCGCTGTGCGCATCATAGGGCCCTTGTTCCGCCTGAACACCGCCTCCACCTTGCCCCATAACTCTTCCAAGCTTTTTCTCGCCCAGCTTGCCCATCCTGTTGAGCTCTCCATGGTTTCATCCTTCGAAAACCAAATGGAGAGGAAGAGGAAGTATGCAGTTCCCACGATTTTCCGTAGGAGAGAGGACAGAGCATTCTTCACCATTTTTTTTTTTTTTGTGCGTGCGACTCCCCAACCTAACAAGTAGATGTCTTTTGGGGTTTTCATATTCAAATTATGCTAAAAATAATATTGAAGAAACACAAGAGCAAAGTAGAAACTGAAACAATGGGATGAGGGGAGGCTAACACTTTTCATATAGCATCTTCTTAAGTAATTTAGCAAACGAAAATGCTTGTATCGTTTGATTGGTCTATTAGAACAATTATTTCTCTACTCTTTTGAAGATCATAAGTGATAATGATTTTTTTATGAAATATGTTTTTTCTCTGTTCTTCAATATGTCATTCTATTAACTTGGTGATATATTGTCGAACTATGTTCATACATGATCATTGAATCAATATTTGTGGAGACAGTCAATAAGTCTCTCATATGTGTTGAATCTCAAATCTAAACCAAACATATTCACAGCTTACCTCGTGAATTGTTAAGATTTTATTTTATTGGTAGTTTTTCGGATCGTAGCTTCACAAATAAACAAATAGTCATTTTGTGATTGACCATTATGAGGATGAAAATGGACTTTTGCATCAACATATCACATCAACTATATCTTTGATACACCTAAATAGAACAATCAATATCCATAATTCTTCAAGGGTAACAAAGTAATTGTTTAATCTTAATTATCTTTTTATATATTGACAACAAAATATATTATAGATATTGTTGACTCGACCCTATTAACACTACAACCCCACCTGTAAGCCAAATGCAACCAATGATTGGGTGTAGTATAGCGAATGTAAAGTTTAATTATCAACTTGGGTGGCAAATCTATTATTACTTACGTGAACTAACTTGTTATCTAGCAAATCAATGTTTGAATTTTACTAATAAACTACAAAACGAAGCAAATAAAGTTTGGTTGGAAACTATCAAGAGAAAGTCACTCTGGTGTGCTTCCCACTAGCTACAATTTAGACCGCCGATTGGTGAGTTTAATTTGATCAATACCCAAATTAATTTCATGAAATACATCAATTCTTTATATAGTCAAGAGTTCAAACAAGCAAAAGAAACATTCAATCATTTAATCTAACAAACATAGCTAGAGTTCACAATACTCAAGTGAATAAGGGTCTAGCTCATAGTGAGAGAAAGAGAGTAACAAAAATAAAAGAGAAGAAATCATCTTTGGGGAATGGGTTCTTCCTCTCGATCTTCAATCTCCAATCCTTGACGATGAGATTAACCTCTAATTAATGATGGATTGAAACTCCAACTCACCACCTATTGATCTCCTTCATCACTTTTGTATGAATGGTGGAACTTGTGATTGTCGAAGTATAGTTGTAATAAGAAAATTAATATTTTTGGCAGTGGACTAGTCTCGTTCTTCTTGAACTAGAGAACCAGATAAATTCAGTATAAATTTCATTTTTGCTTGTTTGGTTTCGGTTATCGTTCAGTATCTATTACTAGTGTCACACAAAAAAACTAATGTTTTCATAAGTTTATGATGCAAATTTCATACACAAAATTTTAAAAAGAAAATATATACTGTCATCATAATAGAATATGTAGTAGCCTGTAGCTGTACAATCTATTTACAGTGGAGATATGACAATAAAAACATACGAAAATGTTACTGCATCAGGCGGAAGGATAATGGAAAGGTCGTGTAAGCTCTGCAACTAAACACACGCGTGACACATGGCACGAGTGTAGATACAGAGTCCTGAAGTAGGGGATCATGGAAGCCTGAAATGAGAGAGGGTAGGTTTGCCATCCAACCCTTTGGACCTGAAATGGGCTATGAATTCAGTGAAATGGGTCTCTCTGTAGATTGGTGGGCTTTGAGGAGAGACAAGCTCCTGGGCCGGCCCATAAGCTGTTAGTTTATTTGCGGAGCTTGGGTAGAAAAGGCTTGCCACTGATGTCCTGCACCCCACCTCTTCACTCGGAGCTACCACTCTGTGTTCCGCGCTCTTGAACTTTCCATTTGTAATCAGCTGCAAGATTAAGATTAAGGTTAAGGTTTAATGGAATAAAACATTTTCAAACAACTCGGTTAACGCCTTGTTCAGTTTATTCAAGAATTGTTAAATCGTATTAGAGGTTACAAGAAAGTTTAATGATATAATATTTTGTACTAAAATCGTGATTTGATCGTGGTTCAACCATTTTATAAGTTAAAATCGTCTACTTTTTGGAGTCCGATACATGGTGTTTTGGTCCAACCGAATGGTAGGATATGGTTTCAAAAACATCGGTTTTTTCATAGAATTTTTAGTTTCATGCAATTAAATGTATTTTTATGCAAAAATAAAAATAAAATAAAAAATCATGCCCCCACTTTGAGTTATATTTTCTTACGTAATTTTCACTCTGAGTAAAAATAGCTAATTTGACTATTGTTGAACAAATTGTTCCGGAAAAAATAGAAGACACAGACGATTGTGCTCATTTTTACACGCGACAGAAACATATGCTATAGCTAGATAAAAATTAACATAGATGGGCCAATGAGGAAGTTTCGACAATACTTACAAATTTAGGTCATTTGAATAACAATTTAATGATGACTTGAATTTTCCAAGACTACAACTTACAAGCCCGTTTTGGCACTTTGCATCAAGCATTATTGTTTAATTTATTATATATTTCTGGTTTTTATCTTAGTGGGGTATCGTATATTTTGAGTTGTTTCATACAATATGATAATTAGGAGGATATGTTTCAATGAGTAAGAATTATCAATTATTATTTAAATAAGTTCGTTTTATGAATTTTCAAATTGGAGGATACATATTTATTGGTTTAGTCATTAAAGTTTAGGATATAATAGTATACCCTGAATTTTGATTAAACAGATGTTTTAAATTTAGAGGGTTTTTTTTTCTTTTTTTTTTAATATGAGAGAAATTTGTCAAAGATGGTAAACCCAACCATCCCACCCGGAAACAAAAACCTCACAAACTCTCATAGAAATATTCGAGCAGATAAGATGATCACACAAAACCGCTTCCGAAACATCCAAATCTAAATCCTTACCATCTCTACTAATCCTTAAAAGTCGAGGTTATTCATTTGCTACTTTGATTGACTATTAAATTTGTTTACCTAATTGATTAATTAAATAGTAGTTAATTAACATATACCTGCACGAAATCGCCAATGTTGACAATAAGCGCGCCGGGGAGAGGCGCAACGTTGACCCATTGATTGTGATGATCATTGAGCACCTGGAGGCCGTCTTTGTGGTCTTGCAGCAGAATCGTGAGAAAAGAAGGATCCATATGGTTGGTGGCGCCCAAGGTGAGCTGCGGCTGAGGGCACGGCGGGTAGTAATGGCACAAAAACGACATCGTTTCCGTGCATCCGTTGTCCGACAGGTAATCTTTCCCGAGCCCCGCCGCCTCCGATACCAGCTCCGACAACTCCTTTTTCAGTTCCATCAACTTATCTGTGTACTTTCCCACAGCTTCTCTGAAAATGATCAACGCATAGAATATTTATTTATTAGTCTCTAAAAGGGAAAGGTTACTAGTGTTTTTTTTGTGGGTTTTTAGTGAAATAAGTGTGCAGTTTAGTTTTGTTAATTGATTAATTGAGTTTGATTAACTAATTAATTGATTATTTTTGTGAAAAGTTACCGCCGTTATTAAACAAACGATAGTTTTCACAACATTTAAATTATGGTGCAATTAGAAATCTTCCTGTGTACTTCTCCTTTTTCGAGTTTTCCTTCTCTATATCACAAATACCAAAGTCTGAAAGTTGTTGCTTTCATATTTTGACTGATTCCTTGAATCCAGCTTTCCAATTTTCGTAGAAAGCTTCGTACTTTCTTCTTCCGGTTTTCCTTCTCTAAATGAACTCATTGAATTGAGTGATTTATCTAATTCCTACTAACAATTATAGTGACGGTTAAACAAATCACATGGTGAGTTTTATCGCGTGCCTTCAGTTTCGTGTTTTTGTCTCTATCCCTAGAAATTAATTGGTCTGATTGTTTGTTTTGTTGGCATTAGTGGGAACAAAGCGACGCATAACATTTCTTCAAGTTCACTTGTGTGAATTTTTGTCCATAAACGAAAAGGCTCAATTATTTAGGTTGCATAGTTTCAAAGAGATATGGAAGGGGGGAGATATTTATTTAGCTAGCTTCAAAGAACTGACTGTAGAACAAGTTGTGGTGAAAGAAATGATATAAAGGAAAGGGATACCCTCATTATTGTCATGTGGTCTAATCCGATCAATGAATTGAGCGGATAATAAGGAAATTTGCGGCCCCGACACCAAAAGTGGGACGACGGAACATCCAAAAATGGGTCCCGCCCCGAATGCCATGACCATGACGTAACTGTAATCCATCCATCCATCCATCCGGCTGCACAACTATCATGTCATTAATAATTAAAATACTTGTTTACTTTTCTGCGCTTTCATTCTCTACATAGATAGACGATGGTATATGCATAATTAAGCGCTGTAATTTTTATGGCTGCCAAGGATTTAAATATTGAAAACTCATTGCTGTCGTTAAAATGAGTGATTTGGAGGCATTGATTTGGGGAAGAGGAGGATTTTGGGGTTTTCTGGAAAGAGGATGGACGAGTTGATGATTTTATTTTTAGAAAGAAGAAGAAAATGACAGGAAAATAAATAAGGAGGGCAAAACTGTCTTTTTGGGCTTTCATACATACATTTTTTTTGAATTTTTTGAAAATTGGACCCAAAGTACTCATTAATACAATCCTCCGTCCCAACCATTCATTATGTATAATTTCATGGAACTGGAGATCGAAATAAAAACTATATGATAACAAATATCGAATATTTGGGTGCCCTATGGAGACATGCATGTCACCGTAACTTGCACTTTTTGGTCGACCTAGATTAGGTCGACCAAATATGTTGTTTCAGTGTAAAAACAGTTTCATGGTGCCTACTTTGAAGATTCATATCTTACAATTGGCTTGATGGAAATTGGAGATTAATGGCTTGTTTTAAAGCTAGAGTGTCCCTCTACACATTGAAGTGCTTGGGAGCTCGATAGGAAGTCCAGAAGACCATTTTTTGAACCTGATCAAAAGGCTATGCCAAAAATGGGAAACTGCCTGAAAATGGCTTAAGTCTAGGAAAGTGTTTGTGAAGTCTACTTTGGAGCTCAATTCGAGAAGCATGGATGAGATTCGAGTCTAGAGGCCTCTACCACATGAAAGTAGGTATGTTTGTCTACAAAGTCAAGGCATTGGATGAAATGTTGGATATCTGGAAAGCTTCAAACAAAAGGCTTAAAATTGCTACGAAGTAAGCTGCCTTCTAGCACAAGATTGAAATGTCACCGTAGCAAACTCCCAAAAAATTTCATCTCTTAATTTGTACAATACCCCAAGCTACAAATCCAAATCTATCATTAATTATTCTTTGATTGATTAAGTATAGGCTAGCAATTAGATAACTAGCTAGCGATCGAGAAATTCCCAAGGAAAGAGATTAGAAGATTGTGGGCTAATCATTTACTGTTTGAAAGTGATCTGAAGTCACTCTCTCCATATAAAGGTGACTGGATACTCCAAGAAATAGGTCATCTCAGTTAACAAATTATCATTATAATAATTAATAATGTTCATAAGCGAATAGTTTCAATATCCCAACGAAATTAATCATGCTATCTCAATAAACATGCCATTATTTGAGATCTTATTTTATTTTATTTTTAAGTTAATTCGAGAAACTAGAATTCTTTAATCTAGATATACATGGATGTGCAACGGGTTGGTCCAAACTGTACAAGATTGGACCAAACCGACATTTGTACCAGTCCAAATCATATCGCATATAATATCAGCCTATAGTCATGCAAATTTTGTAACAATAAAAAAATATATCTAATCGATATTTTGACCGTACTAGATCTTACTGAACACAACGACAGTCCAATTATGACAGTCAAATTTCCTATACTTTTAGGCAATGATTTTCATGGTTTGATCCAGTGGCAGAGCCATATTGAATAGGCCGCATCAACTTTCAAATGTATGTAAATTTACGTATAAAATTTATAATTAATTTTAAAAATAAACTAGTTGGAAAAAATTTATCCTCTCTACCAAATAATCATGGTTCAAATTTCACAAATATGATTTTTTTTTCCGGGCAGATTTTTTACTTTACCACTGGTTTGATCCAATTCGGTCTAAGACTGCTGCACTACACACCTCTAACCATAATACTGCTCTCTATAATTTTTTAATATTAGAATCTAATCTGATCGTTGTGGTAACTTGGAAATTCTACCAAACTCTGCTCCCAATCAGAGATCCATTCATTGTTTAATACATATATATTCATCTGGAAAGTGGCAACACTAAAATTTCAACTTATGCTACAATACAAATGCATATAATGTATTCCTACTGGACAATAGTTTAATTCCACAAGAGACAGAACTTTCCATTATTTAAATAACTCTTTGCCTTTAATTAATAATAACTGGAGACCTAAAAGATATAATTTAAAAATTCAAGGAATTGATTTATTGGTAATGTAAAGATGAGAATATTTACTAAGTTTGAATTTTGGGGTCAATAATTATATAAAAATAAAGACATAACCAAATGTGAATTGGAAAATAAGAGAAATTGGATTAGTCACGTTCTACTTAAAATGAAAAATTTTCATTATTAATTAGACGTATTATATTCCTTAATGTTCAGTCAAAATATAAAAAAATACATTCCTTCAAAATTTAGAAATGCTTATTGGAATTTTAACTGTAAATATTAAATAATATACATAATTGCCAAGATATAAACTGTACCTACGGATATTACCTGCAAAGTTGTGGGAAGAGTTGCGGGTCAAGGAGACCATCCTGAAAATCAAAAGCAAGGGTATCCCTCCAGTTCGCCGGCGACTTACTCACAAGCAGGTCCCCATTGCTGAAGTACCTAACCTTTCTCCGGCCATCTCGAGAATACAGCGCCGCCTTTTCCCCCGCCGCCTGCTCGTGGAATAACCTCACGGCGTCCAACATCTCTCCCATGACGGTGGTTGGGATGCCATGGTTGACCACTTGGAACAGACCCCACGTCTCAGCCGCACCGCGAATCTCGCTGACCACCGCCTCTCGCGGCCGCCCCGTCTTCATGTCAATCACCGGAGGTTGGATGTCCGACGACGTCGTTTGCGGCGGCGACTGGCCGCTGTGGATGAAGAAGCGTGGGATGGTTGTGATGCCGGAGTCTACTAGTCCCTTAACCCCGGCTTTGGTTTCCTCGAACGCCATCACGTCTTGCGTTTTATCATATACGTCGTCGTGTGAAGTAGTACTCGCACTGGCACTGGCCATGATTGTGTAATTGTTTTTGCTGTTTATTTTATCTGTGGATATGGATGATTAGGTAGCTGCAGTAGTTTGAGGGTTTTTTTTTGCGGCCTAGAGTGCATTGTTATTTTACTATATATAGGAAGTGGTGACGATGCCGTAGAGGGTGAGGGGCTAGAAGTAAAAGATCATAGTACAATTTTTTAAGGATTGAAATCGATTTTGAATGGGTGAAGGTCTGGTAATTAGCAATGATAAGATTTATTTAATTAAAAATGATAATAGATGATTTTGATTTGTCGAAACATATTAAGTACATCCAATAAGTATGGATATATATATATATATATATATCAACATCATATAATCCTATCTTGCTTATTTATATGTTCATTAAGCTGGTTCCACACGGTAAGTTCTAATACTGTTTTCACGTGTTAAATGTTTTGAGTTGTTAATGGCCCTTAGAGGCATTTCGACGCAGGAGAGAGTGTGGAAACATTTGCCAATTGACATTGTATCTGGTACATCCGATATTTGAGAGAGAATTGAAATCAGAGTGGATATTTGTTATAAGGGAGTCATGATTCGCTTTTGGCCTTTTCGGTTTAGGGTTAAGAGAAGCTATCTATATAAACCTCGTAATCAGGGTTGGAGGACCGCCCCTCCCCTCCTCCCCGATAACTTTGAAAGTTAAGTGTAAACATTTTGAGCATCTTGAGAATTTTGTATAAACTAAAGCTAAAACTATAAAAATGTTTTAGCATCTACTTATGTAAAGCATAAATCATGGCAGTCTAGCCGGCGTGATGCTAGTATAACTCTGGAGGTCAGGGGTTCGAAACATAAAACTAACGATTTTATTTACGTAAGTCCAGACTAAAAGGTTTCTATTTAAATAGAGTCCGAACAACTTCTAAATTCCTAGACTTCAATTTAAAATTATATCAATTAAGTTTTTCAACTTACAAACTTTTAAGAATATTTTTGGGCAGAATGGAAAAATTATTTTTCTAATAGTAAAATAAGATACATTTATTTTTGAAATTTTGAAAATAAGATGGGCTAAATAATAATGAAACACACTATTAATCTAATTGTATATTTTCTAATCTATATTGAGCATGCCATGGAAGAAATGTATTATTCATATTTTAATTTGTGTGAGAATGGAAAGTGTTACACATTATTGAAAAGTATTATTAATTGTTTTCTGTTTATTTTGTGATTTATATTAAACCTATATATCATGCTAGAAAGTTGTAATTTAAATCTTATTTTGAGCTATTTTAATTATATTAAAAGGGTACACTTATCATAATATTTAAAATATTTCTCCTTTTATTATTTGACAAACGTTAACGCCTTTTCAATAATAGAGGAAGACATTCGGTCGCTCGAACGTATAAATTCATACTTAGCCCTTACTTTTTAACCCCCTATGTAGTATGTACTCTATTAAAATATAGTGAAACTAATCTCTTTTTTTTTGGTAGAAAGTGAAACTAATCTCTAATGCTACATAAATCGTTTACATTATTGATTCCCAACTCTGTCTTAACTTGATCCTTATTAAAGGGATTAAAAATGCTCCTCTTAAGGAGCACAAAATTAAAAACAATGCAAAACAATGTTGAAATTGAGAATCGATAATTGGGTGAAAACTTGTCACGAAGACTCACTTTCCACTTTCCAGTCACCATTGTCCTTGTCCATGTCCTATAGATCAACATAACTAATCTACCACTTCACATAGCAACATCACTTGAAACGAAAGTCCACATCACTCACTCCAAACCGACCTTTCACTAATTCACAGGAAGGATTATTAGGAATACACCCGGGGCCGTATGGCGGCTTCCACAATTCCCACAACCTTTCGATTTCCATCTCCTTCACAATTATCACCATATAACTCTCTCTATTTTGTCCTAATTTATCCAGCATAATGGTGGTTCTGGATAATGATAATATATAATAACGAATATCAATCAAATTCAAAGTTGGAATTTGTTTATTCAAAGGATTGTGTCGGAGATAAAAGAAAATTATGGAAAAAAGGAGATAATGGGATGAGCAAATAATTCTTCCCTTGGAAAAACAAAAAATTGGTCGTGGTAGCAGCTCCCTCCCTCGAAATAGCAGCCTGGCTGAAACTTCATTGAAGCTGCTTAACGGATATCAAACTGCCATCCCTTTTCTTACCAAAAAAAGTGCCATCCCTTTCAAGATTTTCATTCATCACTTATAAAATAATGGATGAGTTATTTTCAAGGTTTAAAACACATTTATCATTCAAATTACTAAAAGTGTCACTGTCTTTATATTATACTAAATAATTGTTCATATTTTCATTACTTCTTCCTTTTCACAAAGGTACTCTTGATGTACCTACACAGCGGAAATTGATTTTCTAACGCAATTTTGATGACTTGTAGCTACAATACAATACTTCATTGATAGATACTTAATATGTTTTTTTTTTCAACAATCATCATCCTAGAAAGTACAAAAGATATTCCCATAATGTAATGAAAATTATATACTTGATTACGAATTCAGAAGTTGGAGAAATTTATTATAACGGTATATAAGTTTACTTTTTGTAGTTAAATACTATTTAATATATCCGAACATGTAGCTTCCACATTTAAGGGTTTTAAGGGGCGTATCTATGAATGATGGATTCAAAGGGTTTTGAGACTTTTCTCTTAAAAAGTAGAGGTGGGCAATGGATGAGTTGGGTGGATTGCGATATGAAATTGATTCACCTGTTTATTAACGAGGCAGTACAATTATGACATGTACGTTATCCATTCATATTCTTCTTCGGGTTGGATTGATGGTGGGTAGATGCAGTTTGGTTGTAGGTGAATCCACAAAAAAAATTCTACGACTAGTTATAGGCAATGTGACAGCTAAATTACATGTTTGGACACTCATATTATACAAATCTTTCACGTTTGCCACCCAAATTACTTTTCTTTCTTATTCGCCACTAACTTTACGAATCGTTTCATCGTTAGTCACCAGCCGTCCAATTCCGTTAAAATCATCATACATGACAGTCAACTAAACCTTTTGACTGTTAGTTTGATGACGTGACAATTAAAAAATAATATAATAATATATTAATTTTCAGAACAACATAAACCCGGGCCGCCTCATCCTAACCCACCGTCCCTTTCCATCCACATCATCCTCCCTCCGGCACCTTACCAATCTGACACCACCTCCCCTTACATCGCCGCCGTCTCCTCCTCCACCCCCTCCATTGCCTTCCACCGCCTCCCTCCCCCGGCCACCGTTGTCTTCCCCGAGTCGTCACACCCCGAGTGCCTCATGCTCGAGACATCTCTCTGAGACAGCTTTCGAGATGACCCAATTATTTTGGGTAGTTTTCCCTACTCTCCCCCGAACAATAGTTGTTTTGTTAACCTGATGACGGAAAACTACCCAAAGTTATTGGGTCGTCAAAATATGTATAATCAGAAGCTACAAGGAAATTAAGTTTAATGAATTCGAACTCTCGTGGGCTTCTTAGAGGTCAACGCCAGCAACTCCTCGATCCAAGTGCGGAGGAATATGTATGTATTGCCCGCCTCCACGCGGTAACCGCTAAATCGAATCCTAGCGGCTTTCAGGATCGGGGTATTGTAACTACCATCGTCTGTCGTCTTGGAAAATCTTGTTCAAGACAGCGGCGGAGGTGCTTCCATCCTATGGAGAGAGGGATGGTTTTGTAGTAATGGGTGGCGACGGCGGAGGAGGAAGAGGGCGAGGGCGCCTCTGCTGCTGTGGGGGTAGATTGGTGATTGAAGAATAGTAATCTACCGCCGCCATCGTTGCTAATTCGCAACTCCTCGGCCTTGCCGACTTGCTGTAGCAACAAGGAGAGGGAGAAGGAGACGCCTTACCCTTCCACCGCGCCGCCAATTTTGGAGTCCGGGACCCTCAAGAATTGCGTGATGTGATTGGGTGGGAGGCGTAGCCGTCTGGGAGAAGATGTGGAGAGTGGAGGATGGTGGCGTTGGTGGAGACGGGGATCGTGGCGGCGAATTGGAGAGGAAGAGTAGTCGCCGCCGAATCCGCATTAATCGTGGACAGAATCTGGTCGATTGATGATTCAGGTTATCCTTTGAAGAAGAATCGTCGTCGCCGTACCAGTCGTTGGCGGCGAGATGGATAATAAGTGGTGGTCGAGCAAGTGTACAGAGGTGGGGATGGGCGGTCCAGCTCTAGGAGCGAAATAAAATATATTTTTTTAATTGTCACGTCATCAAACTAACGGTCAATGGGTCTAGTTGACTGCCACGTAGGATGCTTTTAACGGAATTGGACGGCCGGTGACTAACGGTGAAACGATTTGTAAAGTTAGTGGCGAATAAGAAAGAAAAGTAATTCGGGCGGCAAACGTGAAAGATTTGTATAATTTGAGTGACCGAACATGTAATTTAGCCAATTTGACTAACATTTATAATAAACTTCATCTAAATTAGGAACGTACTAGCAATTTAGACACTTTTCAACTTGTGACATGTAAAGTTGTTCTACTGCTCATTCTAATTTTTCTTTTGCTCGTACTAATTTTTCTTTTGCTCGTTAATAAATTAAAGAAAACAAAGTCACTAACCACATATTCGTAGAGACAAGTCTCTTTATGTGTGTGGATATCACTTCTTTGATGGAGGTATCAAATATTTCATTACTCTATCAACCAATTGTGTAACACTTTATGTATGACCTCAATACTACTAATATTTTATACTTTGCATCCCAAATTTTATTGACATTACACAATATGGTAATCAATAGTAGTAGTTCAAAAATATTATCTATTTTTTACCTTTAGAAGTTGACAGTGAGTGTGTGGTGTAGTTTGAAAAAAAAAAAGATGACAATTTGATAGTAAAAACAAGAAACAAACTTCTTTCATCTGAAAGTGGGGTGTGGATCATTCGCGTGATCCGCAACCCAACCACCCGAATAAGTACATATATGAAATTTATAATCCACAATCTACCTCATATCAATCACCCTTTTTTAACAAAAGATAATCTTGTATTGATTAAGAAAGAGATCAAACACATTACCCCCTGGTATACAACTAGAAAATAAAATAAAAAGAACGACACGAGTCGGATACAAAAAAAAAAGGGACCAAGTGGACTACCCTATTGCTATTCCGACCTATAAATCGTACGTTAAGACCATTATGAATTTCCAACAAACAAAGAACCTCCTCATGAATGGCTCCAAAGTGCTTATCATGCAATCGGCTTGGTTTATCTTGCCAATGACCACCTTCGCGTCCCTTTCAAAAAGAACATGCGAGATGCCACAATCCAGGAACCACTGGATGGCCTCGCGGAGGACTAATAGTTCTACTATCGGTGGGTCATCAATATTATCGATATGAAATCCCCTATCCAAGACAATCGACCCACTCCGATCTTTTATAACCATTCCTCCCGTTGAGTGTGATCCATTCCTTGTTGCACCGTCGCACAGGCAAGCGAACAAGACAGGGTTTGAAGCATTCAAGCGCTCAATCTGGGGGGAGCTGAGGTCACTCTGTTAGTTGGTGAACCGATCCATTCCTGGACTTATTGATGATACTATCGCATCAAAGATATAACCTGGAACTGTTTCCCTTCAAAAACAATCCAATTCCTGGATTTCCAAATCCACCAGAGAGTTGCGACAACAGCCATACTCTGATGGGGTTGATTGAGCAGTATCATCAAATTCTTGAGAAAGAGAGGGAAGTTTTGGAAAGGGAGACCTTGGCCTAGATATTGAAGGCCAGTGTGATCCCAAATCGCCCTTCCCACCAGGCATTCAAGAAGGAAATGCTCCATTGTCTTTAAGTCCGCCAATTAAATAGGGCATCTGGGTAACACTTGAACCTCCTTCTCGATCAGAAGTTCTGTGGTTGGGAGAATGCAATTGAAAATTTGTCAAAGAAATATCTTAACCTTTGAAGTGATTGGGAGCTCCCAAATCCAAAATCCAACTTGATATATCCATCCAGCTGGCTGTTTGGTGCCACCTGCCTAGCCTACGATCCATCAGGATCGCTAGATGGTAAGCAGATTTAACAGTGAACACTCTATCACTGGTATCATGCTAGATCAGTGAGTCATCTATATCCTGACCAGGCAGTGAGATTACTTTGATTGCGCCCACTGCCTCTGGTGGGAACAAGTGATTGAGCATCTTCTCATTCCATTTTCCTTCCCCTGGAAACATTAGATCTGCTACTTCCGGATCACTTCCCTCCGGTATCACTTGATGGTATCAAGGGGGAGCGTGCAGATGCAACCTAGGAACCCTGCTGGAATTCTTAATGACAGTTTGTACGATCGTTGCCTACCTGCCAGTGCAACCCTTGCTAGAGAAATTAATGACCATAGAGGATACTCTGCCAGCCCCATGAGGATCTTGAACGAGTTGTATCCGTGAGAAAGGATCTTGTTGGGAAATACTTCCTTTTGTACACCTGGGCCAGGAGGGAATGGGTTTCGTTAAGGATTCTCCACCCAATTTTGGCCAAAAGAGCTTATTTAAAATGCTCAGATCATCGAAAGCTCATCCCCCCCCCCCCCCCCATCGTGCTTGCTCCGACACATATTTCGCCAAGACATCCATCAGATGTGGGACTATCCCTCCTCAACTCCCACCAAAATCTTGCCACGTATTTATCCTAGATGCGACACAGGGTGAGCGTGAGCTTGAAGCAGGAAATTCTATGGAGGGGAAGCGAAGACGTAATTGATTTGATCAATGTGTCCTTCGCTACCCATGATAAAGTCCTCTGCTTCCATCCTTGCAATCATTATAGTAATTTCTACTCCAGGAAACGGAACGTCGCCATTTTTGACAGCGCGATCAGCGTGTGGAGGCCCAAGTATTTTTCATGAACCCCCACCACACCTACACCCAGGATCTGAGCAACATTGTCCTGGTCTGGTGGTAAAATATTCTTACTAAAGCCTAATGCATATTTGGCTAGGTTGATCCTTGGCCACTCAAATCCTCATATTCATTTAGGACCTCGATCACATTCTCAAATTCTCGTACCAATCCTCTGAGGAATAAGTACGAATCATCCAAAAAATATATATGCAAAACACGCGAAGCCCTGGGGTCACCTTGACTCCCGCTAGTTTCTTCTCAGCAATAGCTTTCCAGATGAGTGTCGCACACCCCTCCGTACAAATGACAAACAGTAGGGGGGATAAAGAGTCACCTTGCCTAGTCCCCTCGTTGATAGGAAGAACTCAAACGGTTATCATTCATAAGAACCGAGAAAAACGATGAGTCAAGCATTCCTTGATCCATCTTATCCATCTCGGATCAAAACCCATATTTTCGAAAAGCGCAAGCCACTCTATGATATCATAGGCCTTCTCCATATCAACATTTAGAACCATATAATCCTTCTTAACTTTAGTTTTAATTTTTAGGTAATGCATTCATTCATGTCTTGGTAAGACATTATCCGCAATCTGGCTTTCCCGAATGAAAACATTCTACCCTGGCGAAATAATCTGGGGAAGGAATTGGGCCAACTGTTCAGACATGATTTTGGCAATGATCTTATACACGAATTGACATAATCTTATTGGCCTCAACTATCTCATATTCTCCATATTATCCACTTTGGGAATTAAAGTCAACCAAGTGTGGTTGAAGCTTCACAACATTCATTCCGTTCTAAAGAAGGAGCAAACAAACCGACTCCCCGATGATATCCCAAAAGGATCGGAAGAATTTTCCAGTGAACCAGTCTGAGCCAGGTATTTGTGGACCAAATTGAAAAGACTGTTTGCAAAATTTCAAGAGTCCGGACTTTGACCGTCAATATCTAATTCATATAATTTGTAACTGTCCTATCCATCGCGAGGTCGGCCACACAAGCAGCCGTATTCCCCATCTAAAACTCATAGATGAACAGAGAAATTAATAGCAATGTATGCCTTCCCTTTTTCTCCGTTATCCAGTGCCCATTATCATCAAATAAACCTGCCACCAAATTCCTCTTCCTCCTAGTCTTAGTGACTGTATGGAAGTACAAAGTATTTTGATCACCTTTCTTGAGCCATCTTACCCTAGATTTTCTACTGCCATTAAATTTTCTCTGCCTCCCATTATCGACATAGATCAGTCTCCAGGTCTCGCACCGCATCCCAATTGATGGGTTGGACTTGTTTTATCCGATCTATCTCTGCATTGAGGGTTTTGATATTCCGCAAGGAATACGTCGTGCCCGCTCTACTCCAGTCATACAAGAGGTGGGGGAAATTTTAGAGCATGTACATTGGAGATCATTGAATTTGTTCATTCCACACATAAGTGACCATAGCACGTACCTTCGGATTATCTGCCCAATGAGAATCAAATTAGAAGAGCAGACGACTATAACGAGTGTAGGGTTTATCCGACAATAACAGGGCTCAGTGATTAGATCCCTTATCCGTGAAATGCTTCACTTGAGTGTCTGGGAATTGATCGACATAAGACTGATAATGAAGGGCTCAATTTAGTCTCTCACAAATACAAGCCTGACCCATCCGCTTATTAGTCCTAGTTAACTGGTCACCTTGGTAACCTAGGTCGTGGAGACCCAAATTTTGTAAAAAATCCCTAAGAGCCATTAAACGAGCAAGATTCCACGGATTACCACCGTCCTTCTCATTTTTTCCAGGACCGTATTGAAATCATCGATTACCATGCACTATACTTGGATTTCTTCCCAAAAATATTGCAGGTGCTCTAGCTGGTCAAATCGAGTCGTCTCAATACTCAGGTAAACAAACACAACCTTATAAGAAAAATCGTTCACATGAGGATCTTGAACGGGTTGTAGGCTTAATTAAAATATTGGGTAGGCTTAATTAAAATAATTAGTCTACGTCCCAATAGAATTTTCTAACTTTTCATTTCTTTTGAATTGAGACCTTCCCGTTTCATTTCTTCACATGATGCATTTTGTTTCTTGCAATTTGGAATTGTCATTCCATGTATTGTTTGATCCAAGTAATGCATTGTTTCATGAAAGAAGGCGACTCTTCATGAAATGAAATTGGTGGTTAGATATGGATAATGGCCACATTTGGAATTGGCAGTTAGCCACCAAAAGTTTCAATGAAGCAATACAATGCTTCGGTTATTGTCTCTATTTATAAAGGGATCGGTTTTTGTGAAAGGACACACACCAAAAAAATTCATTCTTTCTTCCAATAAATCCTCCAGGTAAACTTTAGGCTCTAAAGCCCGAAACCTAAAATGTTGATATTTTTATCCTACGAAGAAATTTTCTATAACCCAAGGCTTTGTAGAGGGTAGAAATATTCTTTACGCAAAGTGAACATAGTTCACGACTCTATCATAATCCTAGTCACCCAGTCTTGGGCTATCATACGTGTACCCTCGTCCCTAAAGTCCCAATAATCGTAATGAATAGGCTCCGGTACGATGGCTCAACCGCTCTTTACAAGCAACCGGCTCCGGTCTACGGAAAATTTGAGAATTTTCGGTGATGAGTATTTCATCGATGGTAGTAGAAGATGTGTTTTATTCGTACTAGTCTCATGGTGTATTCCATATCCGGAAGGTAACTTGGAAGAGGGATGATTCGAAGATGCGGAAGAAGGCGAATGCTTCGTAAAATAAAGAAATAAGAGAATGACAACTACCTTTGTGTAGGTCTCTTACTCAATGGTGTAATTTATCTGATTCTCTATTTTGACATTTCCAAATTCTTAGACAAATTTGATTTCTCTAAGTGGTTTGATGGTGTAATTTTTTCTAGTGGTTTATGTTATTTTAAACCAAAGAGAGAAAAGTGTATATAGAATGTTTGATGATTCTGGTAATAGAGTCGTCATATGTTTGTATGTAGATGACATACTTATCTTTCGGACCAATCAAAATAATGGACTTTATGGAGAAAAAATTGTCATTTTAAACTTCCCAAGGGGACGTGGAGAGACAAATGTGGTTCTGTGTATTGAATCAAGCGAAATGACAAAGAAGATACCTTCCTTCAATTTTTCTGCATCCAGAAGGTGCTTGCTAAATTCCATAGTGGAAGTTATCGTGAGTTAAAAAATCCAATGAATCCAAGTATGGAACTTATTGTTAATACTGGCCAACCAGTTTTATAACTGGAGCATTCCATGTTAATTGGGTGCTTGATGAATGCAAGACCAGATATCGTATATGCGGTATGACATTTAAGTCGGTATTTGAGTAATCATAGTGCTCATCATTGGCATGAAATGATGCATGTACTAGGAAATCCTAAGGCACATTGCATTATGGAATGACTTATAGTGGATTTATTAATGTTAGTTGGATTTCTCATGTTAAAGGTGATACTTTAACATCGTGATGAGTCCTCTTGCTTGACGGAGGTGCCATCTCTTGGATCTGTAAAAAGCAAACTTACATCATTGGTTTCACTATACAGTCAAAATTGTGTAATGGTTGAGAGGATTGGTTTATGATATTCGTTCATGGCCTAAACAAATCTCACTTTATTACTATCTCTTTGTAGTAATGTTACTTTGAATAAGGCATATAGCCAAGTGGAAAGTGGGAAGTACGGTCATGTCGGATTTATGCAAGGTAAAATCTATGAATTGATCACTCATAGATTTGTGTAAGTACAAATATGACCGGACTAGAGATAATTTAGTTGATCATTTGACGAAATGATTAACTAATGACTTGGTGGTCAAGTCTGTAAAAGGGATGAGTTAAAAGTCCATATAATTTCTAATAATGGGACACCTAATTCCCCTCTAATACAACGTTAGAGGCTGAATTCAATGTGGAAAGCTCATTATCATAAATTGAAGCACACAATTTGTCGTCCCGAAGTATATGCTTGTTATCATGCATGAGAGAAGAGGATGAAGTTCAAAACTTCTTAATTGAATATTTGAAAAAGTGTATTATGCGGGTACACGAATAAGAGATTCAACCTACATAAGCATGAGGTGTAACCGCTTGAAGAAACCCAGACTTTGGTTTCGTGGGCGCTTATGAGAATGATTGGACATATGGCGAGTAATAGTGTCAAGGCACTTAGAAGTTTGTAAAACTTAAGTGTATATTATCTTCGAATATCCATATGAGTAGATAGGTTCAATCGTTACCGACACCCAAATATTTGGATATTCGTCAAGTGTAATATACTAAGATGAAAATTCAATCATCAAGACATTTTCATTTATGCTTTAGTTTTGTTGAAGGATGTTTTAATTTTAGTGGATTCTTGGAATACACTAAAATGGGGGAGGAATGTTGGAAATTTGGTTGAACCAAAATAACTGGGTCAAACCGGTTTGGGGTTAGACTAAGTTGGTTAAATTATTGGGTAGGCTTTATTAAAATAATTAATCTACGTCCCAATAGAATTGTCTGATAGACCATTAATTACACATGTTTTTACCCCTATTCTTTAGCCGTTTGAGACATTGATTCTCGTGTTTTAAGCCGATTTCACGCTAGGTTGTGCGTTTATGTAATATTTCAGGGCTTAGCGTTGGCATCAAGGCGAAAGAACGAGATTCGGGTCGAAAGGAGCATGTGAGGTTTGAAGTGTGCTGGAGAGCAAAAATACCCGGCCACGATCAGAAATACCCTGCTGAATATTATTTGACGACGACCGGGGATCTGACGCATTGGGCGTCTTTGAGAAACAGAGGGGGGCTCGGGCAGGAGGCAAAAATCCCCGGTCGGAGATTCTTGGCAATGACCGGGGAATTCCCCTTGTTACCCGACGGTGCGTTTTGCACATACCCGGTCGCCACCCAAAATATCCGACCGGGTATTTGGGCCGGGGATCGCGACAAACAGATTCATAAGGGAAAAGAAGGCTAAAAATCAAAGGTTCCGAATTTTATAGAGACATAGCGATTCCTAGATAGAGAGAGCGACGAACCAGAGTTCCCAAGTGCCCTAGCTTGATCTTCATCACCATTGGAGCTCCGCTCACACTTGGAGAAGTGCCGATTGACGACCAGGAGCAGAAACCCATCCTTCATAGTATGGTTTCCGCGTCTGAACTTGCTTTTGCTTCTCTCTCCATGGAGTAACTTCCTCATTCATCTGGGTATGGAGAACCCTATATTTGTATGTTAGGTCTGATTGTATGAACCCAAGTACAGATTCTATGATTTGATTATATTCAATTGAGGTTTGAATGATTGAATGACATGAATCCTGATCAAATTCCTGGTGTTTCCTGCTTTAACCTAGAAAGAGAATATCTGCCTAGGTTGATAGAGCACCCTTAATTGATGGTAGTGAATTGGCGACTTTAGTCGAGGAGCCAATTCACTATTCTGTACCGAATTTACTTCGGTAGTGGAGGTTTGGTTCGTTAGGGCCTCAATCTGTTTACTCCGGTGGAGGTTAGTCGCCCGCTGGGGACTCATATTGAGAGGGTCTGGAGACCTTTAGTCGAGACTTCAGACTGCTTAAGAACCTCCCACAGTATAACTATCAGTAAAACTGAACTTGGTAAATTGCAATCCGGCTTAACTGCAGTCTAGGGGGAACCATATCCGGGTGACCTCTCTCGACTTGAAAACAACCGTTTAATTGCTTGCTTGTTTGCTTGTTTGAACCTGCACTAAAGTTTCACCGCTAAATAATAAGAATTCGCTGAGTAGTCATCACATCTAGGACCCGGGTTGACATTAAAACCCAAACCCGCTATACTACGCTTTAGGAAGTGGTTAAACTTGACCATTTTCTAGAGTAATGGTAGGAGCGAGTCAAGTTTTTGGCGTCGTTGCCGGGGACAGCTAGGTTGTTGAAGAAACGTGAATTCTGTTAATTTAGCTTTTCGTTTTAGCATTGTTTGCTTTGTCCCACTTGTGCCTTCACGGGTTTGCTGCTTGACTGTGTGCAGGTAGTGCATGACCTGTAGCCAGTCGGGAGGTTTACTGCCGTTGGATCCGGAGCTTGAACGCACCAGCAAGTGGATTTCAAAGAGGAGTGGCGGCCGAAGCAGCTGGTGGCTAAGCCTGCACGGAAGAAAGGTGGAGACCACTATGAGCTGGTTCCACCTCCTGCACCACGACCACCCTGGCCATCCGAGTACTCACTCGCCTGCATCTTGCCGGATGGCTAGGTCGAGCTGACCAATGCTGGTGGTCGCACCCGTCTGGTGCATGGCCACAATCTGAAGCTATACCTCAAGAGCGATGTGGATCCTCTCTTGGAGGCGTCCGTTCCTGCACCCCGCTGAGTATCCACCATGGGCGTCCAGCTAAAAGACGGTAAAGAAGCGCTTGTGGGGAGGCAACCCCACCACGGTTTGCATTTCTTTTTCCCTTTTTCTGTGTTGTTGTGTCGTGTTGAGTCAATTGCATGTCTGTGTTGAAGTTAGGTCGTCAGGAATATCTCGGTTTGGTGTTTTCGTGCAGGAGAGGTTGAAATTTGGGAGAATGGGAATTTTGGCCGGAAAGGTGAAATACCCGGTCGTGAGCCAAAATACCCGACCTGGTATTTTTGGCCCAAGGCCGGGGATTTCCCAGGATTGTAACGCCGCATTTCAGAGACCCCCGACCTGGACCCAAAAATACCCGACCGGGTAATTTTGGCTCAAGGCCGGGGATTTCCAAGAGCATGAAACGCGACGTTTTACAAAAAACCGGTCGTGGACTCAAAATACCCGATCGGGTATTTTTGAGTCCCGACCGGTGATTTTTGCTATTTAAGCAAACCCCCAGTCAGTTTTCTCTCTCTACCCTCATTTTTTCCAAATTTTCCCTCTCCTCCTCCACAAACCCTCTGCCTTCTCTCCTCCTTTGCCTCCCGCCGGCCGCTCCACGCCGCCGCCTGCCGCCTCCTGCCGATTGACCGCCGTCGCCCACCGCCGCCCGCCGCGGCCGCCGCCCCTTGTCACCGGTCACTTTCCAGCGACCTTCCGGCGGGTTTTCCGGCGACTCTCGGCCAACTTTCCGGCGAGCCTCCCGGGTCATTTTTTACCCTTTTTCGCGTCCCTCACCCGTTCTTTTTTGCATCCTAACTACAGTTCTACTTGAGTTTCCAGGTGTGCTTCTTGTTTACTACTCTTTTTCTGGAAAATTGAACTGTAGATTGTAGGATCGAGAACTGTGATTGCCTGACATGCTTGAATTAGAATAGGGTGAGGGATGCCTTGTGTATGATTGGTAATGGCTATTGTGTGTGTGCTGCCTGGATGATTCAATTGGTGGGTTGTGTTTGCTTCTTGCCTTGATTACGGTTGAGTTGCTTGCAATTCAACTAGTTATGCTTAAACTGCTAGCCTAGGTGATCCTTATGTGTGGGGGAAGTAATGAACCCATACTGTTGGTCCTGACAAGTTTTTCTTGGATCCACCTTTGGTTTGCTAATTTTGCAGGAGAATGTCACTCGACCATCCATTTGTGCAGGACCTGAGCCTGCACCGGGATTACGCGGACAAGTTCCGCAAGGTTATCCGGGGGAAACTTGAGCGCCACCACCATCTAGAGTGGGCAGTTTTCGAGCAGCTCCCCTGCATAAAGGAGCTCTCCTCCGCCATCAGCCACCGGGATTGGCGGACTTTGCTGACGATCGAGGAGCCCACCTACATCGAGCTGGTGTGGGAGTTCTACACCACGTTCCAGTACCGCCCCAAGTCGGCCCGGGACTCCTACGCGGTCACATTCAGGCTGGGTGGCCGCCCACGGGAGCTGACTATAGATGGGGTGGCCTACGGCATGGGGATCGAGTACCACCCGTTCTCCCGCCACGAGGTCGAGGTCCCAAACCTGACAGACTGGAACATGGATGAGTTCTACCGGCGGATAGCCCGGCGCGCCTATGGGTACGACTACTTTGATGCTGGCCAGAAATCTGTTCGCACCCTGAAGCCGCAATGGCACATTCTGAACCTGCTCATCACCCAATCCATTGTCCCTAACGTCACTGGCTCCCACAAGATCCCGAAGCGGGTACTGTACGCCATGTACTCGATGGGGGACCCAGATCACATGCTGCATTTGGGTTCCTTCGTGGCCACCACATTCTCTCGATGCCACGGGAAGCCCAACTATCTCTTTTGTGGTCCCCTGATCACCCGCTTGGCGCGCCATTTCGACATCAGCTTCGATGGCCTCACCGAGTCTACTATACGGGATGGCTCCACCCCCCTCAGCCGAGACGTGCTCCACAATGCACTCCTCATGGCTACTGACGGCACCCGCTCCTGGGTAGATGGGCTATCCATGCCCCCTGAGGAGGATGCGGATCTCGATGAGGACGAGGAGGATGCTGATTACACCGGCGAGGGGGAGGAGGATGATGATGATGATGGCGGGGCCATGGATGCTGATGAGCCGGAGCCCCCACTCTCTCCACCAAGGGACCTTTGGCCACGACGGAGATTAGAGAGAGGCGAGTCCTCCTCCGGTCCTTCTGTTCCGTCGATGGCTTCTTGCCCGTCGTTGGACTTCTTCACAGAGCAGTTCCAGCAGATGGGGCTCCAGTTCCAGCAGCTCGGCCTTCAGTACCAGAAGCTCATGGACCATCAGGTCCAATTTTACCAGTAGTATTCGGCCCACCATGCATAGTACCAGTCCAGGATGACGGTCGTCGACGAGCGCCTCGACCGGATTGAGGCCCAGATGGAAGTCACTGGTGCTCTCATCGAGCGGGAGCGGGATCGTTGCCGCCGATAGATGGAGTACTCGAAGCACCTGCTCCAGACTTGTCACCCACCGGAGGAGCACCACTGGACCACCCAGTGGGATCACTCGCCACCGTGACCATCATCACCACCACCACCAGAGGGGGTCGACGATCTCATGGACCATATTGACTTCACCGAGCTCGAGTAGGCTGTACTCGTAGCCCCATTTTGTGTTGTTTTCCATTCTGTCAGAATGCAAACTGTCTTGTGTGTTGGTTTATTTTCTTTTCTTTCTTTTGATTTTGGATGATGTACTATTGGACTGACCATTGGACCTAACGTACTGTGTTTGAGTTCTTTTGTTCCCTTTAGCTGTGCTTTGTCCCTGACTGGTCCTTCTCCAGTCCGCTTCACTCAGACTAGTCCCTTTCCAGTCTCATGCAGTCCGTGCACACCGGTAACATCGTTCCCCTTATCCTTCCCTCTTCTCCATTGAGGGCAATGTCAATCTTAAGTGTGGGGGGATGTTTCTCTTTTGACTGCATTAGATCTGTTTGTGTGCTTGGAGCCTAGTCCACTGTCCAAATTTTTACATTTGAGGGCTCCAAGTACGTGTTTCCTTGAAAATTACCTGCTCAGTATGCTTTGAATTGACAGTCTCTATAGTAATGTGCAACCTAGGGAGGTAGTGTAGCACTATGGAGGATGTTGAAGTATAAGATTTTTCCTATCTAGCTCTCTGCTGTGCCAGTTGATTTTGTGAATTAGTGGAGATAGGACCGTTGAATTCATGTGATATTGGTGACTCTATTTGGATTGTGTTGTGGACTCGTGTATCGAACAGGGTGCTCATGTGAAAAATGAAATGCAGTTGGTCCTCCATGTCAAAATCATTAAATCTTAAACAGAGGGTAAGCCCAACGTGTGCGACACCGTTCATTGCACAAAATCGGGGTTTGGAAGAGATTTTAGTGATCCTTAGTGGGGTACTCCTACAAGGTGAAGCTAAGCCGTCTCTAGTACAAGTAAAACTTCCACCCGTTGAACGGTTTGCCTACTTGAGGATGTGTTTTTAATGGCACGGATAGAGCTTCCGACCCCCCTTAATTTCATTGACCCTCCACACGAGTTGAGGAAAATGAGTTAAAAGAAGTACTCTGGCGAGCGCCAGATGTACAGAAATTGCTCTTGCTCGACTAATAAGGGTCGACTTTGCAAAAGACTGCAGTTGGAACCCCCGCTAAGTGAATGAAATGAAAAAAAGAAAAACAAATAAAGTGAAAGTGAAAAAGGGTTCCAACGGTGAAAGGAAGTGAAAAGAGCACCCCGGTAAAACGAGTCCTTGGTTGTGAATGATATGAGTCTCTTTATCCATGAACTGACTGTCTTACTTCTACTTTTTCTCATGATCCTGACTTGAGTCTAGTACTTGCATTGAGAGAGATAGGGAATGTCTTAGAAGACCAGTTGACCTCGTAAGCTGCTATATGATCTAGGAAATCCTCTACCGACGATTGGGGTTGTTTGTTGCTATAGAGGTCTGGAGAGTTGCATTGGTTTGAGTTAGGTTTGCTTGGGGACAAGCAAACGGTTAAGTGTGGGGGAGTTTGATAGACCATTAATTACACATGTTTTTACGCCTATTCTTTAGCCGTTTGAGACATTGATTCTCGTGTTTTAAGCTGATTTCACGCTAGGTTGTGCGTTTATGTCATATTTCAGGGCTTAGCGTTGGCATCGAGGCGAAGGAACGAGATTCGGGTCTAAAGGAGCATGTGAGGTTTGAAGTGTGCTGAAGAGCAAAAATACCCGGCCATGATCAGAAATACCCGGTCGGGTATTATTTGACGACGACCGGGGATCTGACGCTTTGGGCGTCTTTGAGAAACAGAGGGGGCCCGGGCAGGAGGCAAAAATCCCCGGTCGGGGATTCTTGGCCATGACCGGGGATTTCCCTCTGTTACCCGACGGTGCGTTTTGCACTTACCCGGTCGCCACCCAAAGTACCCAACCGGGTATTTGGGCCGGGGATCGCGACAGACAGCTTCATAAGGGAAAAGAAGGCTAAAAGTCAAAGTTTCCAAGTTTTAGAGAGAGAGAGCGATTTCTAGAGAGAGAGAGCGACGAACCAGAGTTCCCAAGTGCCCTAGCTTGATCTTCATCACCATTGGAGCTCGACTCACACTTGGAGAAGTGCCGATTGACGACCAGGAGCAGAAACCCATCCTTCACAGTATGGTTTCCGCGTCTGAACTTGCTTTTGCTTCTCTCTCCATGGAGTAACTTCCTCATTCATCTAGGTATGGAGAACCCTAGATTTTTATATTAGGTCTGATTGTATGAACCCAAATACAGATTCTATGATTTGATTATATTCAATTGAGGTTTGAATGATTGAATGGCATAAATCCTGATCAAATTCCTGGTGTTTCTGCTTTAACCTAGAAAGAGAATATCTGCCTAGGTTGATAGAGCACCCTTAATTGAAGGTAGTGAATTGGCGACTTTAGTCGGGGAGCCAATTCACTATTCTGTACCGAATTCACTTCGGTAGTGGAGGTTTGGTTCGTTAGGGCCTCAATCTGTTTACTCCGGTGGAGGTTAGTCGCCCGCTGGGGACTCAGATTGAGAGGTTCTGGAGACCTTTAGTCGAGACTTCAGACTGCTTAAGAACCTCCAGCAGTATAACTATCATTAAAACTGAACTTGGTAAATTGCAATCCGGCTTAACTGCAGTCTAGGGTGAACCATATCCGGTTGACCTCTCTTGACTTGAAAACAATCGTTTAATTGCTTGCTTGTTTGCTTGTTTGAACCTGCACTAAAGTTTTACCGCTAAATAATAAGAATTCGCTCAGTAGTCATCACATCTAGGACCCAGGTTGACATTAAAACCCAAACCCGCTATACTACGCTTTAGGAAGTGGTTACACTTGGCCATTTTCTAGAGTGACGGTAGGAGCGAGTCATTGTCCAACTTTCATTTCTTTTTAATTAGGAACTTCCCGTTCCATTTCTCTCTGTGATACATTTTGTTTCTTGCAATTCAGAATTGTCATTCCCTGTATTGTTTGGTCCAAGTAATGCATTGTTTCATGAAGGAAGGCAACTCTTCATGAAATGAAATTGGTGGTTAGATATGGATAATGGCCAAATTTGGAATTGGTAGTTAGCCACCAAAAGTTTCAATGAAACAATAAAATGCTTCGGTTTTTGTCTCTATTTGTAGAGGCATCGGCAGTTGTGAAAGGACACACACCAAAAATATTCATTATTTTTTCCTATGAAACTTCTATGTATGCTATAGGTTCTTAAGCCTGGAATCTTAAGTGGTGATAGTTTGATCCTACGAAGAAATTTCCTATAACCCAAGGCTTTGTAGAGGGTGAAAATATTCTTTACATAAAGTGAACATAGTTCACGACTCTATTATAATCCTAGCCACCCGGTCTCGGGCTATCGTACGTGTTCCCTCGTCCCTAAAGTCCCAACATCCATCTCATGAAAGGTTCTCTTCCGATTATCCATTGTTGGGTTCTCCATGTTCGACCAATATTCATACGCCTCCAGGGTACATCACCTCCCTGGCCTGATCCCACACTTGGAGGCTTCCTCTCCTTCTTCTCTACATCAGTGACACCCTTTTCAAGGGCTTCCACATCCCGCCCCACTCTTCCTTCACCTGACAACCTAATGGACTCCGACTCCAAGGATGCCTTTTGACACTCCAGCTCGAACTAGTTAGCATCCACCTTCGGAAAAAGGGTTATCATCACCTCTCTCTGATATAGTGTCCTCGAAGTCCATCCCATATGAAATCACATGACATCCCTCCATCTAGTGCGAGTACGGAGAAGAGAAGAGGCCATCCTACTCAACATTGAAGAGCGTAGCTGACTCTTCTATCGTCCTGCACTAGACATTCGAAGGGCTTCATTTTGTTTGGGTGGCGCTTTGCCTTGCCCGGTTTCAAAGAAGAGCTCTCATAGCCATTCTCCTAACTCTATCTCATCCTGTATGCCTCAGTAGTGGGGCACCCAAAATGCTTCTGCATCCCTCGTCCTGCAGTAGTCATTCAGTTATTCAGGTTCTGTTCTGTAGAAGTGCTTTTGCATCACTCCTTCTTTTCCCTTCCGCATTATGAGGTTTTCTCTCTAAATTCATCCCCTTACAACAAGCAACATGTAACTTTGGAGATTTAGTTACCAGGAAGCCGCGAGGACTTCCTCCTCCCACTTTCTTGTCCTCTACAAGTTTAACTCGGTACAGCGAGTCCCCAAACGGCAGTCACTTTGGTGGTGATCTTTTCCCTTCCTCCACAGCCTGCTTCTATTGGTCCTCCTTGGAGCGGCAATTCTCGAATCAACATCTTTCCTTTCTAACTAGTCCAGATTACGATATACTGAGTTTGAGTACCCTTTGAATGTGCCTTGTTCATCTCCTTCACCATAAATTTTATCTCTCGCGATCTTGGTTGATATGTGGGGTTCAAATCTCTCCTTTCCTACAGCCGGCTCAAAGCTACACGCCAAGAGTGACAAACTCATCAACATCTGAAACAAAAGGTGGGAAAAAATTCATTATTTGGTATCCAAACCAATGGGGTTTGTTATTTGAGGTGGAATTTCCTCTCTTTACCCTTGAGACGGACTATAACGACATATTTGTTGTCATGGATCCCTTGGGGTTTGTTATTTGAGGTGAAATTTCCTCTTTTGTCATTGAGACGGACTATAACGACGTATTCGTTGTCATGGATCTCAAAAACCAAGAATTTTTAGAACTCTTATTTTGGTCTAATACCCTTTCTCTACTTAGATTGGAGACACAATCTGATTGACCACCTGCATCCTCCATTTCTGTTCGGTGTCGATTCATCGTTATTTAAATTTTATGGTGATCGGAGTCTTTTCCAGTTACTACCCATAATATTAATTATCCATATTTTTATTAATTAATTCCCTATATGTTAGTTTAAGGGCTAATATCTAATTAAATCAAATTTTTAATTCTAAATTGATTTCCAATTAACAGTGTTAAAAAAAAACTTGCCCAGCCCCGTATGAACTCTCAAGGGATTTGATTAATTAACTTGAATTTTATATTAGTGCTCCTAAATAATCTTCGTATGCTTAAGGTAGGCTCTTCCATTTTTATAGTATTTTCGGTTACTAATTTTTAGGGTTGGGACTAATTTCTCCCAAATTAATTTGTTTCTCCCTTGGATTCAGTAGAGCGAGTGAATTGAAAATGCCCAGCATAATACATGTCATCACTTTGCTCTCTTTCCTCTTTTGACGAATATTCTTTCAATCGACATTATCAATGGGCTTTAATTCCCTTATTTAGTTTCCAATGTTGATAGCTCACAATTTTCTCGATCAAATTAATCGGCAACCCAATTTATTTGAGGTTTAATTTCCCAGCATAATCAAGGGGGGCATTAAGTGTTTTGTTTGACCATCTTAAGAAATATACCATTTATTTCTGCTAGAGAAATTTGGTGAGTAAGTACTGACTTTTGGGTTTTCGAAGTTCAGGCACTTAATAACTTTGTTTCTTTTTTGTATATTCAATTTGGATTTGATTTAGCTTTTGAATTTTTACTATTTACAAAAAAAAAGTGGAGAAACGCTCTCGCCTCTCTCCTCTGTTTTGGCCTTCTCCTCGGCCGCCTGTTCGTCGTTGCTGTGAAGAAGGCTCTTGATGCTAGCCTGCGCAACCAAGTCCAGGGAAGGAATAAACAAGGGTTGGCATGAACCATTGCGAATCAAACAAACCAATCAGTGACATATCCCAGTCGAGGCAACTCTGGGAATGAGGCATGTTCTTCCGATCGGCAAGACGACCCCCGATCCCTGCACAAAGGGAAGAAGCGGAAGTTTTTGTGTTTTGATTTGGAGTGTGATATAAACTCCTCATTTAAGAAAAATAGAAGGGCTCTGCGTATGAAAGCGTGGTGCTTTAAGCTCCCTTCATCGCCCGAGATAGATGAAATGGAAAATGACCACGTCCCCTCGTGCCGCCATGAACAAGAGCCCCGTCAGAATACCAGAAGTGTGACGGGTGTGCTTTCCATTGATTCATTTATCCCACTAGGGTTCGAATGGGAAAACCCTAACCCTAGGTTATTGGAGAGCAGGGAATCGAAAACTTTGCCCCCCTTTTCCCACCAAAACGATTGGCCGGAAAATATGGTTAACCCGGATTAGCGGGAAGAAACACGGAGGTGCAATAAGAACCGACGGGAAACGTCCTGGCATACCAATGTTTTGGATCTAGTGGGGATCCGGACACCGGATTTTGCGGCTTGGTCGGGGGGATATCTTCCCGTAATATCCGACGTTGCAACAACAATTTGAATTTGATTTTCAAATAAATGTATTATCATAAAATCGCGGATGGGGATGAAGATTCGGATCGACGAGTCACTTATCCTCTCTCTCGATTCTGTTTTACGAAGGAAATTCATGGAGGGAGTTAACCTACTTGGGAAACACCTCTTGCCTGACTCTCTCTACTTATACCTATCTACCCGTCGCATTCCCATCTCTCTAAGATATAACGAGCGACGCACAAAGATAGAGAGTAGTGAGATCATCGGTGAGCAACCCAAAAAGCCAGGCTTCCTACTTACCCCAGGTAATTTCCATCCCCTTACTGCTGCTTCAAACTCGGCTATGGAGAAAAAACAAGCCATCTCTATCCATGCGCTTCTCGCCCCATTGGGACAAGAGATGCATCCACGAGTGATTAACACTGATGAAATTGCTGATCCCTCCTCGATATAGGACACAATGGCTGCTCATGTGAGTGAGGACCAGGTGGTGCAATTTTCCATGGATGAAGTTCAGTCCGTCAAAGTCCGCAGCTACCATACTTTGCTTGGGCGCGTATTCACCACGGCACGGGTCTCGACGTTTGAGCTTCGGGGCTCAGTGAACTCCCCATGGCAATGCAAGGGCAGGATCAAAGTGTTGCAAGCCAAACATGGCCTATTTGAGTTCGTTCTCCCCAATGAGGAATCCAAAATTTGGGTTCTAAAACGAAACCCTTGGGTGTTGAACGATAAGATCATTCACCTAAGGTCATGGACACAGTCTGTAACAAGAAAGACGTATGAGGAGCTGGCGATTGCTCCCTTTAGGGTGAAATTCTGGGATGTAAAGGATGACTGTTGCACTGCAAAATTTGGAATGAAGGTGGCAGGGCCCACGATCGGACAGGTTCTCGAGGCTGGCGTCTACTCCTGGCCGAAATCAGGAAAATATTTCATCAAGGTGAAAGCGATGATTGACATCTCTAGAACATTGCGATCACAATTAATGGCTACTAGTGAGGAGACGGGGTGCTTCTAGGTGCGACTGAAATATGAGCACCTCCCCTCCTTCTGCTTCCACTGTGGACAGGTGGGACATTACCAGAGAGAATGTACCTTTGACCCCCCAAATCGCAAGGAACGCTTTGGTCCGCACATGATAACCAAGAAACTGGGGAAAAGAGTTTATGATGCGGATGACATAACTGTCCCTTTCCAGGGGAGGTCTAAAACATTAGAGGCGCTCAAAATTTTCCCAAACCGACTCGCAGAGAAGAGGACATGCACCAGGAGATGTTGGTGGAGGAGGGTTCGGGCATGGAAGACCAGGTCCATGGTCAAGGTGGAAAGAGAGGGGAGGAGTTCGCTCCAATGATGAGGGAGCAGCAGGGGATATCAAGGCGGAATCTGAAGGGATTCGCCATCTCTCGCTCGCCCAAAATGAAGTTGACTGCCACCATGCGGCGTCGAGCCAAGGAAAAAGGAAAACAAGGCCCTAACCGAGCTGCTTTCAATGCCAAAGAGGCGCGAAAATCGGGACTACCGACAAAAACGGTGGGGCGACATGCTGCTGGAAATAACGGAAATGAATGCCCGAACTCCCCGAGGTTGGAGCCTGTTAACCCCCCCCCCCCCCCCCCCCCCCCCCCAATTCCAAAGGCTAGTTTTGTTCACCCTGTTGAAAACCAAACTCGAAGGAGAAGATTGGTGCTGGAGGAAGAGTCAGAAGATGATAAGGTGCCACTGTTCGCCTCTCTGAAGGGTACGGGGCATCCCATTGACCGGACTTCTGTCTATGGTCGGCGGGGGAGTGCTGCTCCTATTGAGCAAACTGTGGAGGCTGAACCGCCCAGCCAGCCGGCCCCTCGGCGACTAGCCAAAGCTCCAATCCGCTGGTCGCTCAATGATGATGCTGCTGAGAAAAAACAGAAGGGGAAACTGGTGTGGAGCAAGGCACAAAAGGCACCAAAGAAGACGTCTAGTTTCAGCTTATGCTCCCTCCCCAGTTAATGTCGTTCCTATACTGGAGAGTAGCTTGAGGGCGGCATCGGCTGAGTCAAGCTCGGAGGAAGACGAGAACTGTTTTGAACTCAAAAGCAGAAGGCCGAAGTCGAATATTGGCCATGTCCAGCAAGTAGTTGGCGCATTTGAGGCAGGATTAAACATTTACAATTCCCTCTCCCCTCATTCACCGAATGATGCGCCTAACATGCTTGGTGGCGAACGCGTAGGGGAGCACTCCTCGATTTTGACTAGGGATCTGGGAGAATTGAATGAGTACGGGTCTAATTATGATGCCCTGCAAAACAGTGAAAGAAAAGGGGCATTTTAGAAGGTGGATGGGGAAGACTGCGAGCTCCCTACGCCAAAACGACAGTTTGTGGAAGAAAGAGATATTGCTGCTACGGTGGAGGAAACCAGCCTAAAGTGGTCCCAGCAGGATAGATGAGGCTTTTGGCCTTGAATGTGAGAGGCATTGGACCAACCCTCACATTTCGTACTGCTCTAGGTATAGTCCAGTCAAATAAACCGGACCTTGTGTTCTTTTCAGAAACAAGAGCTCGCCGGAAATTAGTTTCCCGTCGTCTTCGGGGTTTAGGTTTTGAGTCTTCGCACACTTTCTTTGTCAATGCCATTGAAGCATCAGGTGGTCTTGTTGTTGCTTGGTCCCCCGAAGTTGTTGCTTCGGTGTTTTTTCAGTCGGATTTTTGTATTGGAGTTGAAGTTAATGATATGGCGTTTTCCTACGTTGTTTTTTGTGCTTATATTAGCTGTAATCCCTCTCTCAGAGCTACCCAATTGGCTCATCTTTGGGATGTCTGCGCCACTATCCATCTACCTTTTGTGGTTATTGGTTACTTCAATACCACCTTGCACGTGCATGAAAAAGATGAGGGTAATGCCTGGAACAGTGCACACTCAACTAGTCTTCGAGAATTTATCATTGATCTTGGGCTCCATGATCCCGGCTATCAGGGGGATACGTTCACCTGGACGAACAAGCGCCTTGGAAATGCTTGCATTCGTGAACGCCTTGATATGGCCCTCTACTCCCAATCGTGGGTAGATCAATTCTCAGATACTCTTGTCAAACATTGTACAGACCTTGGATCGGATCATCGGGCACTGCTCCTTCCGGACAAACCCTATGTTCGACAAAGTCGGCCCCTTTTCAGGTTTGATGCCCGATGGGCTGACAACCCGAAAGTTCGAGCGATGGTTAGGTATGTATGGCAAGAGCAAATCTCTGGGACCCCGATGTATCAACTTGGGAGAAACTTAAGAATTTGAGACATCTTCTCTATGAATGGAGTAGGGATGGGACTACCAACTCGCTTCGCAATATCAAGACACTCCAAGTAGAGATTGAACATATAAAATCCCATCACCCCATTAATTGGGAGGAGGTCAAGGTCCTAGAAATGGAACTGACTCGCCAATGGGAAGCAGAGGAGGTGTAGTGGCAACAAAAATCAAGAGTTCATTGGCTTAAGAAAGGTGATAAAAACACCTCATATTTCCATACAATCACTAGAACTCGGCAGAAAAGAAATTATGTTGCCGGTTTATATAATGAGAATGGTGCTTGGGTTACTAAATAGAAAGGGAAGGCGGACATCGCCTGTCACTTTTATCAGCATCTTTTCACTTCGGAAAATCAAGTGATAAATATGGCGGAGGGAGTGGTAGGTCTTCCTATTGCTCAAAGTGTAACCCAAGAGATGAATGATATGCTAACGGCGGAGGTTATGCCTCAAGAGGTTCGAAAGACGGTGTTTGCCATGGGTTCCAAACAGGCTCCTAGCTCTGATGGCTTTACGTGGAAATTTTTCAAAGCCTATTGGGATATTATTGGCGACTCAGTGATTGAAGATGTCTGTTCATTCTTTGCCACGAGTAGGATGCTTCGAAGCTTCAATCATACATGGTTGACATTGATACCTAAGGTGGAAAATGTGGAAAACATGCAGCAATTGCGGCCTATCAGCCTGTGCCAATTTGTGTACAAAATTATTACTAAAATCATGGCTGCAAGGTTAGCTGATATCCTACCGAGAATTGTTTCTGAAGGACAGAATGCATTCATTTGCGAAAGGCAAATTATTGAGAACATCTTGGTTGGCCACGAATTGATGCACTATTTAAAAATCAAGACACGTGGCAAGAAAGGGTACATGGCTCTAAAGCTTGACATGGAAAAGGCCCATGATAGAGTTGAATGGCCCTTCTTGCTCGCAGTCCTGGAGAAAATGGGTTTCAATTCCGTTTGATAGGATGGATCCACGAATGTCTTTGCTTAACATCTTTCTCAGTCCTAATGAATGGGACCCCGTCAGGATTTTTCTCGCCTTTTCGGGGGCTTAGACAAGGGGACCCTCTTTCTCCCCTGCTATTTGTGCTCTGTACGGAAGGCTTTGCTGCGATTCTTCGCAAGGCAATTGCTGACAAGAGGCTGGGAGGTGTGAAAGTTGCTCCTCGAGCTCCTTGTATTTCGCATTTATTCTTTGCAGATGATTCTTATTTATTCCTGCGAGGGAATCTTCAGGAATGTGAAAATATGATCGAAGTTTTTAATGAATATGAGGAGTTAAGTGGTCAACGGGTTAACTTGGACAAGTCAGCTGTTTGTTTTAGTAAGAACATAGCTCCTGCAGATCAGGAGTTTCTGGTCGCAATTTGGGGAGTGGGTGCGGTGGGGGTACATGATAAGTACTTGGGGCTTCTGACCCTGATTGCCCAATCGAAGATGGCTACCTTCCGTTACCTTGAAGAAAAACTGCTGGAGAAGCTACAAGGGTGGAAACAACGTACTTTATCGTGGGTAGCGAAGGAAACCCTGATTAAATCCATTGCTTTAGCTTTACCGTTGCATGTTATGTCTTGCTTCAAGATGCCACTGTCACTTTGAGGCTGCTAGACAAGCACGTCGCTCGGTTCTGGTGGGGTGTGACGGAGGGTCAGTCAAGGATTCACTAGATGTCCTGGAGATATATGTGCAGAAGTAAACATGATGGGGGCATGGGTTTCCGTCGTTTTGAACATTTTAATCAAGCTTTGCTGGCTAAAATTGGATGGCGAATCCTTCAGGAACCCCAATCCATGCTGGCTCAAGTTCGCGCCCTTCCTGGGGATGGCAGAGTGTTCTCTATGGGAGGCAGTTGCTTGAGCAGGGCTTACGTTGGCAAATTGGTAATGGGGAGTCGGCATCGTTACTCTTCTCGAATTGGATTCCTCAGTTGCATCCTGAGAAGCCGGTCTATAACCCGCAGGTGCTCCCGGAAGGGGGTAACCCGCTGGTGGTGGAGGTTTTAGCTCAGGACGGGGAAGAGGGTTGGTGTGACACCAAACTGAGCCAATGGTTTGATCCACCTAAGTGTCGAATGATTCTCTCTATTCCTCTTCCGAGGCGGAGTATGGCGGATAGACTTATTTTGCATGGCACGTCAGATGGCGTGTTCACTGTCAAATATGAATATCATTTAGCCGTCGATCTGGCGAAAAGAAATGGTTGTTGGAGGTCTACGGCTAGTTGAATGGATAGAGCCAGTTGGATTTGGCTCTGGGAGGCTGATATTCCCCCTAAGTTGAAGTTGTTCGTGTGGCAGATTTTTCATCGTATCCTCCCTACCACAGAGGGCCTCATTGAGAAAAGTGTTCATGTCTTTCCTCGCTGCTTTATGGGACTATTCAGGACTAGAACATCTTGGACAAGGCTTGCCTCGCCATACTTTTCCTTTGTTTCTCAAACGGCTGTTTGCCTTAATCCATCAACCTCCTATGATCATGGCTGTGGTAGCTGTGCTTTGGAGGATTTGGAAGTCTTGTAATTGGGTAGTCTTTGAAGGCAAGTAGTTCGGATTCCCTGCCTTGATACGCCAATTTCATCAGTAGTGTGAGGAATGGGAATGGGTGCCAGCAGATAGGGTAGATCTGGGTCTGCACCCTATTCTCCATCCTCCTGGGATGGCGGGGGGCTCCTCGTTGGTGTGTATGTGGGATGGGGCTACGAGAGCTGGGTCCCACTCTGCTGGCGGAATGGTGCTTCTTGACCCTCATAGGGATGTCCTCCGAGCTCAAGGGGTCCAGTTTCGGTCTATTGATGATCCTTTAGTGGTGGAAGCTCGTCCTCCGGGAAGCTATCTCGTGGTGTGTGGCTAATGGATTCCAGGATGAGAGATTTGAAGGCGATGCCAAGGTCATCATCGATAAAATCAATCAAGCTGAGACTAGAGATAGTAGGATTGGGATGGTCTTAGAGGAAATCCGGCAATGTATGGAGAATCATTCTGGGTTTAGTTTGTGATTTGTAGGACGGAGGAACAATATGGTAGCCCATGCGGTGGCTAGAAAGGCCCTTTCTTTGTACCCGTCTACGTGTCGCTTTTTTAATTTTCAGGCCTGGCTGTTTTCCAGGGTGTAACTGTGCCTATCTTGAATCAATATATGATTATCTTTTGTCAAAAAAAAAACATTTGGATTTGATTTATCTTTATTCATTTAAAATTGAAACTTTCTTGATTTTAAAGATTTCAGTGTGGTTATCATTGAATAACATTGTTGGCATTTCTATGTTAATTTTTATTTTCATAGATTATGAGGTGTTCATAAGTTCATTGTTTTTTACAGGCGTTGTGAGTTTAAATTATGCTAATTTCAATTTTTCATTTTTAAATCTAAGTTTCTATTGAACATATTTGCTCTTTTAGCTTTATCAGGTAAGATTTTTTTTCTACCGATTTGACTTTTTACTATTTGTGTGTAATTTTTTTTTAATTGGTGCTTTACCTTTACATATGTGATTTAGTTATTTGTAGATTTTCTTACAGTTTCTATATGTTTATCATTAATTGAGTTTGAGGGTTTATATTGGTAATTGTATTAGCCATTTATTTTGATTGCGGTTATTCGATTTTTTTTTTTTTTTACAAAAGTTAATCATATATTGATTAAAAAATATAGATAGTTACACCCTGGAATTCACTCAGGCCTAAAAATCAAATAAACGACTCATAGTCGAATACAAAGAAAGGTCATTTCGAGCCATCAAATGGGCTAATCTATTGTTACTCCGACCTACAAATCGAACACTAAATCCCGGTTGGATGGCGAAAATAATGCACAATTTCCTCAATAATAGTTCCCATCCGACTATCTCTGGCATCCGACTGATTGATCTTATCAATAATCACCTTTGCATCCGCTTCGAACGTTATCTCCGTGAAACCAAGGTTTAGGCACCATAAAATCCCTGCACGGAGTACAATTAATTCCACTACCATGGGATCATTAATCAACATGAAATGGACCCCTTGAGCAAAGAGGATAACCCGAGCATGGTTCATAAGAACCATCCCACCCGTCGAATAAGAACCCCTCCTAGTCGCTCCATCCCACATGCAAACAGCAAAATTTGACACAACAACAGGACTCAATTGATGCATTCGAGAGATGGTCGGCTGGGAAACATGGTCCACTGGCAAGCTTACCCACTCCTCATATTATTGGTTCACTTGCCGCATCATGGCAAGGATCCCAAACATTTTACCTCAAAGACCACCCAGTTTCGAGATCGCTAGATTCTCCAAAGAACTACGACAACCCCCATAAACAGCGATGATTGATGAATGATCGACATCAAATTTTTGAGGAAAAGTGGAAAGGTATGATGAGGCAGTCCTTGCCCAAGATATTCCATTCCCGAGTAATCCCAAAGGGCTCGGGCGACCGGACAAGTAAGGAACAGATGCTCCATGGTTTCTTCCTCGGCCCAGCAAACTGGACACATGGGAAGCACAAGAGCCTTCTTCTCAATTAAAGATTTTTGTAGTTGGCAAAATGCGGTTAAATATTTGCTAGATAAAGATTTTCAACTTGGGCGGGATATTTGCCTCCCATAAATGAATCCAGCTGGCTCTATCCATCCAACTGGCCGCAGATCGGCAACGGCCCCCTCTGCTTGTCCAAAAGGACTGCAAAATGGTAAGCCAGTTTAACAGTGACATCATTATTATACTTATACGTTATTTTTGTATTCGACATCCCGACAATGCTTCTAAAGAGTGCTTTTATATCACGTCATAGAATTGTAATCCCTAGTGGGGGAGCATTTGTTGGTTTAGTTTTGCAGGTTTAGTTCCCTTACTTCTACGTTTGTGCACTTCTCAAATGGTTTATCAAGGGATTTTTCCTTCCATTTCACATTTAGCTGAAATCAAAATGTAGTGGGGAGCATTTGTTTGTTTACTTTTGCAAGCTTAGTTCCCTTGCTTCTGCGTTTGGGCACTTCTCAAATAGTTTATCAAGGGATTTTTAATTCTTTTTTTTTTCCAAAATATACTTCGTATTAAACGAGATAATCAAGATACAGAGTCAACTGGCCGACCAGAGCCAGGAACGAAAATCAAACCCTATCAAACTAGGGAACAATGAAAGGGCTTTTCTTGCCACCATATGGGCCACCCTATTACGAGCACGACCTACAAAACAGACACTAGACCGGAGAAAGCATTGCCTCAACAACTTGATCTCACTCAAGATCGCCCCACCACGAGCGTCCAAACAAAAGTCGTCCTTCACCTTGTCAAGCACCACCTGAGCAAGCCTAATACCTTACCCCACAAGGCCGAATCCCAAATCACAGGCCCTTGCTTAGCCTGAACCTCCTGACCTAGCCTAAGACTTGCCGCTAGATGATACCCTTACTGAGCAGATTAGGAACCAGAGAGCTCATGATGCCAGGCCAGTCTATCCTGAATCGGAACCCTTGGCCAAGGAATAGCTCGAATGTTGGCAACAGTGTCCCTCTCAAAAAGATGATGAAGCAAGTCCTCCCTCCACCTACCATCGTGGCGTGAAATCAAGTAATCGACCGTCGCTTGAGTCTCCGCCATCTCTGGATGCAAAGGAGGAGGGTTTGGGTGACAAGCAAGGACCCAATCTGAAGCCTCAAATGAAATCTTTTCCCCAGTCCCAACCTGCCATTGCAAACCATGTTGAAGGAGCTCTCGACCATGTAGAATACCACGCCATCCCCATGATGGAAGAGATCCTGTAGTAGCCTCTAAGAAAGAAGATTGGGGATAGTACGTACCTTTGAAAATTCGAGCAAGCATGCAATCAGGATCCGTTAGTAAGCGCCATCCCAACTTAGCCAGTAAAGCCTGATTGGAATCCTCAAATCGATGGAAACTCATCCCCCCTCAGCCTTGCTCAGACATAGAGTTTTCTAAGAGACCCAATGAATTTTATGCTCCCCTGCTTTAGATCCCCACCAGAAGCGAGCCAAATGTCTATCCACATCTCTACACAAAGTGGCAGGCAACCAAAAGCATGACATCACATGAGTAGGTAAAGGATTCACAACCGTCTTCAACAGAACCTCTCTTACCGACCATGAGAGACACCGCCTTTTCCACCCTTGGAGCCTGCTTAAGACCCTCTCTTCGATGTAGCGAAATGTCTCTATATTCGAGCGATCGACTAGAGTCGGTAAGCCCAAATACTGATCAGTGGCTCCCACAATACCAACACCAAGAAGTGACCCAAGTTGCTTCCTATCTTGTTGCTTAACATTCTTACTAAAGTAGACAGCCTATTTATCCAAATTTACCTTCTAACCACTCAATGCCTCATAACTAGTCAAGATCTCCCTTAAACTAGAACACTCCGGACCAGAAACTCGCAAAAACATATAAGAATCATCAGCAAAAAATAAATAAGACACCACGAGACAGCGAGGGCTTATAAGAATCCTTGTTAAGGATTTTCTAACAATAGCCTGCCAAAGAAGCGCAGCAAATCCTTCCGTACAAAGCGCAAATAGAAGAAGAGAGAGCGGGTCTCCCTGATACAAGTCACGAGAAGCCGAGAAATAGCCTGAAGGACGACCATTTATCAATAGCGAAAAGTTTGAGGACATAACACAAGCCCGGAGCCAACTAATCCATTGCGCACAAATCCCAAATTTTTCAAGCAATACGAATAAAAATGGTCATTCCACCCTATCATAAGCCTTCTCCATATCAACCTTCAAGGTCATAAACCCTTGTTTTCCTTCTTGCTTATTCCGCAGATAATGCACGACTTTGTGACCAATGAGGACGTTATCCACAATTTGCCTCCCACGCACAAATCCATTCTGGCCAGGAGAAACAATGGCAGGAAGGTAGCGAGATAGCCTTTCCACCAAGATTCTTGATATCACCTTGTACATAAACCGACAAAGACTAATCGGACAAAGTTGTTTCATATGTTTAACATTATCTACTTTAGGAACTAAGACCAAACAAGTATGATTGATAACATCGTATTTGCACATGTTTGCACCCTCGTTTCTTGATCATTTTGGCTTGAGTTTTTGCTTTCTTGGAATATTGTATGCTAGGTAGTGTTCCTTTGTCACATTTCAGTTCCTAGATTGTAAATTGAAGCAAAGGTGCAAGTTTCAAGTCAATCGGAATTCATTTGGCAATTCGAGAGAAGAAAAACGAGCATGACCTAAGGAAGAATGAACTTATACCTCATATTATGGACAAATAATCATGGAATCTTGTCATGAAAAGATAGAGGACGAAACTACGAGCGTTTGGGATCAAACGGGACTGATTCGGAGTCCGGACGAGGGAGAAACGAAGCATTAAACAGGGGCGGAGGAAGAATTACAGGCAGGAGAATTACGACCGTATTTTCTCCTCCCATGCCCGTATTTTCACCGCCGAGAGGAGCTTTGGATGCGCTGAAACATAACCAAAACACGTGTTTTGAGAAAAATACGGGCATGGAAGAATTATGACCGTATTTCTGCCAGTATTTCTCCCAGAATCGGGTTTTTGAGGCAGAATTGAGCCAAAGGAAAGAGAGAGCTGGGTTTTTGGAATCACCCAAGGGACGAACCCTAGAGAGAGAGAGCGACTTGGGAACATTCTTGGAGCTATTTTGGAGGATTTCTTCGCCATTGGAGCTCGGAAATCAAGCTTGGAGATGGAGATTGAAGATCTAGATCAGATTTCTGCAGTCTCTCTCTTCTCTATGGAGTAACTTCCCTTCACTTAGGTTTTGAGGAACTCTAGTTCCATGTGTTAGGATCTTTCTTGTATGAAGTTTTGGATGCTATATTGTTTGATTATAATCGATTGAGGCATGATTTATAGAGTCAATTGAAGCCTGATCATCTTCTCTTGATTTCTGCTTTAACCTATGATAGATAGAATCTGATTAGGTTAAGAGAGCTTCCTTGATTGATAGTGGTGAATTGGTTGTGCGAGAGTTAATCAATTCACTGCTTTGTACTGGAATTCATTCCAGTAGTGGAGATCTGTGTGAATCGCCTTAGCAGTCTACCCCGGTGAAGGCTAGTCGCCTGCCGGGTATTCTGTCTAAGAGGGCTTGGTCAGCTTAAGAGATTCCAAGCTAATTTAGGATCTTCCGCAGTTTAATCAACAGTAGACCAACCAAAAGTAATTTCAACTTGGACCTAATTAAGGAGTGATGACTCGATATTTTCACATATTTTCCCTTTTGTTTCTTGATCGTTTAAGCTTGCATTATCGCTTCTTTGACCTATTTTACGCTAGTTTGTGTTCCTTTGTCACATTTCAGGTCCTAGCACATAAAGTGAAGCGTAGGCACAAGTTTCAAGTCAATCAGAGATCATTTGGCGACTCGGGGGAAGAAACTCGGGTATAACATGAAGAAGAATGGATTTCTACCTCAGCTTGTGACCATATAATCATGTAATCTTGTCATGAGAATAAAGAGGACGAGACTACAAGCTTCTGGGATCAAACGGCACCTGATTTGGAGTCCGAACGAGGGAGAAACGAAGAATCAAAGATAGGGGAAAATTGGTTTCGGGTTTCTCTGAGAAACAGAAGGGGGCCCTATCGTGACACTAAAATCCCCGGTAGGGGATTTTTGGCCTTGACAGGGGATTTTCCCCGCGTTTTCAAAAATCCCCGGTTTTGAATCAAAAATCTCCGGCCGTGACCTAAAATACCCGACAGGGGATTGCGAACGCAGGCTGTTAAAAGCCTGTTTTGTGCGTTTTTGCAAGGGGAGAGCTGGTTTTGGATCCCAAACACCCAAGGGACGAACCAAAGAGAGAGGGGGCGATTTGAGGGCATTCTTGGAGTGGAACTGGAGGATTTATTCGCCTTGAAAGCTCGAGGAACAAGCCCGGACTTGAAGACTGATCATCTGAAGATTCTTACTGCAGTCTCTCTCTTCTCTATGGAGTAACTTCCCTTCGCTTAGGTTTTGAGGAACCCTAGCTATGTTTGTTTGATTGATGATTGTATGAGTACTTCTACTTGATAATCTTGAGTTCATATTCAATCTATGCACGTTTTCATGATTCAATTCTGCTTTAGTCGAGATTATTGATTCTGCTTTGATCCTATGAGAGCGAATACCTGATTAGGTCAATAGAGCACCATAGATTGATAGTATTGGATCGATTGCTTTAGTCGAGGGTTGATTCGCTGCTTTGTATCGATTGAGAACCTCATTCGATAGAGGGAGTCTAGTGCAAAACGCCTTGATCGGTTGTTCTAGAGAAGGATACGTCCCTCTAGGCAATTGACTCAAGAGGGCCTTGTTCCTTTAGTCGAGACTCAAGGTCTAGTTAAGGATTCTCCGCATTGTGAATGAAAGTGAAACAGGTTAGAGATCATCAATCATTAATCTGGCTAGTGGCTAGGGGGAATCATACCTAAGTGAGTTCCCAACCTGTAATTAGATTAACTTTAACTGTAGTTTGATAGAGTAGTTTTAGTTCTTTCATCTTAATCTGGTTTGCTAGATAATGAACTGAAGCTGAGTAATAGTAACTCTAGAGACCCGTGGATTCGATATTTATTACTTGAGCCACTATACTGCAGTCCCTTTCATTGGTTACACTTGGCCTTTGTTAGGAGTTGTGTCGTAGCGAGTCAAGGAGCTAGGGGGAATCATACCTAAGTGAGTTCCCAACTTGTAATTAGTAGAGTAGTCATTAGAGTAGTTTATAAATCAATCCTTGATCTAGTTTGCTAGATAATGAACTGAAGCTGAGTAATAGTAACTCTAGAGACCCGTGGATTCGATATTTATTACTTGTGCCACTATACTGCAGTCCCTTTCATTGGTTACACTTGGCCATTGTTAGGTGTTGTGTTTTAGCGTGTCAAGTTTTTGGCGCCGTTGCCGGGGACTTTCTAGATTATTAGGAAAGGCAGAAGTTTGTTACTTTAGCGTTTTTTTCCACCCTTGCTTTTCACTTGGGTGTTTTTTTGTTTTGTTGGTGCAGATCTGAATTATGGATCCTAATGGCTTCTCCAACCATTGGGGTTATCCACCACCATCCGAGTGGTATTACCCCGAGACTCCCTGGAGTAACCAAGGAGGAGAAAACTATGGAGTCGGGTTTCAGTACCAACCCCCCTACTACGAAGAACAATCAGACCCCTGGGTATTTCAAGAACAATCTCCTTATCAAGAAGAATTCCTCCCACAACAAGAAGGACCATTAGATCTTGGGTTCGCCACAGCCTTCACGGGCGATCCGGCAGAGCCATGCTACACTCCACAGCCAGATCCAAACTATCACTTGAGGCTTCTCGTGGAGCAGATTGCTCGAGTACCTGAGAGATCCTTTCCCGAGATGGATCCTCATATCCAGGCCATTGCCCAAACTGACTTCTCATTTCCCCGTGAAACAGAGGATACCCTTCGAAGCATAAAGGAGCACATAGAGTTCATTGAGAAAGCCTGTTCACAGTTTTCTCAAGACAACCTTTATGCTGCCATACAAGTAGAGGTGGAGGAAGAAGAAGGCAATCATGAGGATGTTGAGTAGCATACAGAAGTTGTCAAGGAAAGCTCCCATGATAATCATGATCAAGTGTATCCTCTGGTGGTAGATCACAACTTTCCCCATTTCCGCTCTGACAAGTTGGGCCCGAGCGAGGAGATGCAAGCTGAACTTATTGAGAACCTTGCATGGGGACTTTCTCTCCAATCAGTTATGGAAGAAGAAGAGAGAGAAAGGGTGAGCAAAGAAGTTGTGGAGGATGAGGAAGAAAGCAAAGAAGAGGTAGTTCTTGATCTTTTCCGAGGAGAGAGACCACATTTTGAAGAAGGAAGGGGGGTTGAAGAAGCAAGTGGTGTCCAGGCTGAGGATGAAGTTGAGGTGGAAGAGGCTTGCACCGACCATGATTTACATGTGATATCTCCACCAAACTTAAAGGAACTGCTTAGCAAGGACCCATTTGCAATGTCTCTTTGCCAGACCAAGGCCAAATCGACATCGGTCCCTCTTGGTGGACGCGATGGTGGTCAGTCGATACGGTTATATTTGGTTTGGGGCAATGAGACAAGAGAAGAAATGAGGAAGAGGTCTCGAGGGTGGAGACTTCAGTTGCATCAAGTGCACGAGCCTTCATCACCTGCCACACCACCTGCTCGTGACTTGAGACTCCACCTCATAGATGAGAACCTCAACTTCAAAGAGGTTCTAGCATGGACCGAAACTTAGGAGCTACCGTCCAGCTCACGACGTGAAAGAAGCGCTTGTTGGGAGGCAACCCACCTAGTCGGTTCGCATTTCTTTCTCTATTTCTCCCCGGTTGAGTCAGTTTTGTTCTTTGATTTAGAGTCAATAACTCAACCTTTGTGAGATTTTGTGGGGTGTTTGTGTTCTGACTACGCTCTCCTGCTAGAATGCACCGCCTGCCCCGTCCACCATCATTCACCCTTGATCTGGTAACTTCGTTCTACCCTCCTTATCTTTCCTCCATTGAGGACAATGTCGTGCTTAAGTGTGGGGGGATGTTCTATTATGTATGCGTGTGAATGTTTGGCTGTATGTGTGTGCTTGGAGCCTAGTCCACTGTCCAAATCTTGAGATTTGAGGGCTCCAAGTACAGTTGTTTGCTTGATCGTATTGGCATTGTGGGTTTAATTGGTGAATCGAATGGCTTTCTAATGAATGCATGACAACTGGATTGTGACTAGGACAACCTATAATGATGACTGAGACGTGCAGTAGAGTTGTGTAGGGGTTCAGTTTTTCAACTGTTTGCTTACCAACTGTGACTTGGATTGATCACTTGTTCTTGACAGCCTTTTATGCATCTAGTTCAGTGAATCAGAATGAGAGATAGAGCATATAGGTAGCCATGTGAGATTTGAGCCTGCTCGTTTCTTTCTTGCGCGATAGATCCCTCTTCCATGATGTGTAGCATTCACGTTGTCATTAGCTAAGATGATGGAGGCATAGGATTGGCCCACGACCAAATTGACTGTCCTGATGTGTCATACCCCCTAGTCAGCCCTTTTGAGCCATGTGTTATCCTTTCTTTCGGTCTACAATGGAAAATCACCCTTTTGCATCTCTTAGAAGGTTCCACATAGTGGTTTTTACATGTTCTCTGCTGTTTCTGCTAAATATAATGTGAGGGTTGGAGGTAGTGCTTAAAAATTGGGCAGGTGTTTGAAAAATGTGCAGAGGTGGTGGTTCTCTTAAGAAATGAAAAAAAATGAAATCAAAACAAAGAAAAAAATGAAAGCAAAAGAGAGCCACTACCAAAAATCTGAATAGTGTCCATTAAGTAGTGTTTCTTAGCAGTCTGGCTCGGAAATGCTAACATTTATATGACCTCTTTCGCTCTTGTGCTCTAGAGAATTTGAGTAATGCAGAATGGCAAAAAGGAAGTACTGGATTGATTGGTTGTGATTGTGTTGGGTTTGGAACTGTGGAACCTTGTGCTATGAATACTTCCACCACCTAAAAGGCCTTTTCCCCATGTCCAAGACCCTAGCCATTCATTTGAACCTATGTCTAAGACCTCCGGATTAGTTAGTGATGACACTCATTTATGTGAACTCTAACATTTAGAGGCTGCCGTTATGGTGAAGAGACGTTATGGATTGAGAGAATAAGTATGCGCATTTTTCGCATCAAATTGTCCTGACCCCACTGGTCGAGAGTGAACGATTCATTTCCTTGTTCTTTACACTCTTTACCCCGGTGAGGACCTAGATGGCTCGGTCTTGATTATGATGTCTTGAGTTTTATGCATGAGCTGACTGTCTTGAATAAGTGGTTGAGTCAAGTCTAGGTTGGTTGGTGAACAGAAGGGAGACTCTTCCTTTACCCGATTTTGCTGCACTCGAATGTCCTCTGTGGTGGCCGTCCAGGTTGCTGTTGAACTTGTTCATGCTTTGATGTCTAAAAGCCAATATGATTCTCGTGTTTCGTGCCTATGATATGTCCCCAAGGGTTTCAAGATTAAGATTTTTTTAGCTTATCTTGTATCTGACTTGGTTTGCTTGGGGACAAGCAAACGGTTAAGTGTGGGGGAATTTGATAATATCGTATTTGCACATGTTTGCACCCTCATTTCTTGATCATTTTGGCTTGAGTTTTTGCTTTCTTGGACTATTTTATGCTAGGATGTGTTCCTTTGTCACATTTCAGGTCCTAGCATGTAAATTGAAGCAAACGCGCAAGTTTCAAGTCAATCGGAATTCATTTGGCAATTCGGGAGAAGAAAAACGAGCATGACCTGAGGAAGAATGAACCTCTACCTCATATTATGGACAAATAATCATGGAATATTGTCATGAAAATATAGAGGACGAGACTACTAGCGTTTGGGATCAAACGGCGACTGATTCGGAGTCCGGACGAGGGAGAAACGAAGCATTAAACAGGGGCGGAGGAAGAATTACGGGCAGGAGAATTACGACCGTATTTTCTCCTCCCATGCCTGTATTTTCACTGCCGAGAGGAGCTTTGGATGCGCTGAAACTTAACCAAAACGCGTGTTTTGGGAAAAATACGGGCATGGAAGAATTACGACCGTATTTCTGCCCGTATTTCTCCCAGAATCGGGTTTTTTAGGCAGATTTGAGCCAAAGGAAAGAGAGAGTTGGGTTTTTGGATCCCAAACACCCAAGGGACGAACCCTAGAGAGAGAGCGACTTGGGAACATTCTTGGAGCTATTTTGGAGGATTTCTTCGCCATTGGAGCTCGGGAATCAAGCTTGGAGATGGAGATTGAAGATCTAGATCAGATTTCTGCAGTCTCTCTCTTCTCTATGGAGTAACTTCCCTTCACTTAGGTTTTGAGGAACTCTAGTTCCATGTGTTAGGATCTTTCTTGTATGAAGTTTTGGATGCTATATTGTTAGATTATAATCGATTGAGGCATGATTTATTGAGTCAATTGAAGGTTGATCATCTTCTCTTGATTTCTGCTTTAACCTATGATAGATAGAATCTGATTAGGTTAAGAGAGCTTCCTTGATTGATAGTGGTGAATTGGTTGTGCGAGAGTCAATCAATTCACTGCTTTGTACTGGAATTCATTCCAGTAGTGGAGATCTGTGTGAATCGCCTTAGCAGTCTACCCCGGTGAAGGCTAGTCTCCTGCCGGGTATTCTTTCTAAGAGGGCTTGGTCAGCTTAAGAGATTCCAAGCTAATTTAGGATCTTCCGCAGTTTGATCAACAGTAGACCAACCAAAAGTAATTACAGCTTGGACCTAATTGAGGAGCTAGGGGGAATCATACCTAAGTGAGTTCCCAATTTGTAATTAGTAGAGTAGTCAGTAGAGTAGTTTATAAATCAATCCTTAATCTAGTTTGCTAGATAATGAACTGAAGCTGAGTAATAGTAACTCTAGAGACCCGTGGATTCGATATTTATTACTTGTGCCACTATACAACAGTCCCTTTCATTGGTTACACTTGGCCATTGTTAGGTGTTGTGTTTTAGCGTGTCAATGATTAAAATTCTTCAATAGGCTCCCAGTCTCAAAGAAGTGAGTCACCGCCTCCGTAACATCCATGCCAACTATATCCTAGAAATTCCTGAAAAATACCCCTGTATATCCATCGGAGCCAGGAGCCTGAGTAGCCCCAACTTAGAAGACAACCGTACGGATTTCTGCCGGCAAAATCTTTGCCGATAACTTAGCATTCATTGCAGCTGTCACTTTCTCCTCTATCGGCAAATTCAGGACCTGCTCTCTGAAAAACTGGGCGTCCATCTCATCATTACAAAATAATGAAGAATAGAAGTCACAGGTAACTACGGCTTTTCCATCCTCCTCCATCACCCACGATCCATCTGCCGCAAATAATCCTAAGATAAAATTTCTCTTTCTGTGAGCTCGAGTCACTAGATGAAAGTAGGATGTGTTCTTATCCCCAAACTGCAACCAACCCACCCTGGATTTCTGTTTCCAATAAATTTCCTCATTAGTCCAAGCGATCTGAAGGTTCGCTTCTAAATCCCTTATCCTGCCCCAATCCACACTATCCTTCAATCGCAGTCTATCAATTTCTTTCTCCATAGTGCGAATATGTCTAGCCAAGTTCGACGTACCCCCTTTTGCCCAGTCATACAGCAAATGACAAAGCTTCTTCAATTTGCACCACAACCAGTACATAAGAGAACCCGCAAACTCCTTATCCCAAACGAACCTGGTCATTTTCCGTACTTCGGGATTTTCTACCCAGCGGGCATCAAACCTGAACATCGACTTCCCTAGCCTCTTAACATCCTCGGTGACAAACAAGAGGGTACGATGATCTAATTCCCGATCCGATAAGTGATGTATCATGGATCCTGATAACTTTAGCATCCAATCTCCTGAGATCAAAGCTCGATCCAACCTCTCTTGAACCACACGGTAGGGATTCCATTTGTTAGTCCAAGTGAAAATCGACCCCTTCAAAGGAAGTTCGTGAAGGCCCAAATCATCTACAAATCCTCGAAAGTTAGCAGAATGGCTTGGAAGCCACGGAAAACCACCTTCCTTCTCATTTGATACTAATATGCCATTAAAGTCCCCAGCGATCATGAAAGATGAGCACAAAAGGAGGCAATTCTTTGGAGTTGCAACGTCTTAGTGGAATAATCACAACTCAAGTAGACGAAAACCACGACATAGTCCAATTGATCTTTATTCAAGCTTAAAAACACAAAAAAGGAATTACTACATAAAATCGAGACCAAAATCTCGGCGGACCAACATACTGCAAGGCCGCTGGCAGAATGAGTGGCATCTACAAAAAAGGAATCACTACATAAAACCGAGACTGAAATCTCGGCGGACCAACATACTGCAAGGCCGCTGGCAGAATGAGCGGCATCTACAAAAAACAAATCTGAATGATGGAAACCTAATTGCCTCATACGGTCATCTACTACTTTCCGACACGACAAAGTTTCTGAAAGACAAATAATATCAGGAAAATAACTACTCTTTAAACCTATCAACTATCGAATTGTCAAAGCCGGTCCAAGTCCACGACATTTCCAAAACCTCAATCTCATTTATCCTCGTGGGGCTACTCACGGCTGGCTTCCTCCACCGGATCATCACCTTCACCCTTGCCTGCCACATGTTTGTCGTCCTCTTGCGCTTCTTCATCCAACAAGTCATCGTTGTCCAAGCCTATATCCTGCAAAGAAGCAGCATCAAAACACAATTTCTTTGGCGGCATTGGTTGGCTCTCCGCCTCCGTCATCATCTCCTGGTTGTTCCTTTTCTTGTCAAACAACATTTCTTCAAGCTCCCCTATTCCCATTTTAAACCCCGCCTTGGGTCGTACACCATGTTCTTTCCCAGACTTTCTCCTGACAGAAGCCTTAGCAGGAGTGCCTGGAGCAGTTTTGTCTTGTTGCTCCTGTTGTTGCGATTCCACATCCCGAATCGCAATCCCAACAGGTCTGGCTCTAGGACGATCTCCATCACCTTCTTGTCAGTCTCCAACATCATCCCTTTACCTTTCTCAGCCGCTTTGTACTTTCCAGTCTGCTGCCCAGCACCATCTCTTGCATTCACGGCCTGTCCTCTACGCAGCTGAACCGAATTTATTCCAACAGTCCGAGCAAGTTTTCCCTCAAGCCTCACTGTCATGAACTTCTACAGTCTATTAGCATGTGAATTCCCTTGCCTGTTCAGAATAGCCTCAACACCGAGAAGATTCGCGTTCGGAGGAGGAACACTGCAAGACTGACAAACAAAACATGGACAGACATTAATAGTCATCCTCTCTAACCAAGAAATAGACCTCAGCAAACTAAAATGATCTATTATTAGAGTCAAAATCTTAGGTAACTCAGCAGCACACCATCTACCAGAATCCTACTCCATTGCATTTAACAAGAACGCACACCCACCCAAGTGATATTGAATGCATTGGATTCGAACGTCCAGAATAAACAAGTCCATCCAATAAAGATAATACAATCTATCAAGTTTGCGCCATTGGACACATATAACAACTGAATACGGATGGAAAGTAGGAATCCTATCTTGGCAAGCACATGATACTTGGAAATGCAAGGATACAAGGTTCAACATGGATAAATTATGTGTACCAATCCGAGCAGCAATTATCTTGGGCCCCAAATTAATCCTACACTTCATAGAACACCCACGTAAACCAGAAATCCACATAATGGCAAACCTAGTATAGTGCAGATACATGGCCAGAGCAGAAGAAAGCTGTTTTGAGTTCTCACTACTTAAGAGCTCTTTAATACACACCGATTTAATCATGTCCACAGGAGAGGTTATCTTTAGTCGTAAACCAAACATATTCATCCAATTCCAATTTTTGGTGTTCATACAAGCAAGAGGTCCTAACCCAACAACATCTAGAGCAAATTGTCTCAACAAATAAGCATTACTACTGGTATCATCATTCACCAGGAAAAGAGTATCATCCATCAACTTCAACTTAAAAGGGTTAGATTCATTTACCTCAACCTCAATCTGAGGCTCATTGATTGGAGCAAGCTCAAACTGCTCGACCTCTGCCATGACTTCGTTGAGCTGATTTGGATTCACCCAAACAGGCTTAATCGGAAGCAGGGTAACCTCATCCAGTCTATATCCCAACGGATCAGTAGACAGTTTGGGACCATAGACCTCATTTCCTTGATGTCACGGGAAAGGGCATACCTTTCCCCGTGTCCAATTCGTCCACATTTATAACAGAAGAGGGGCAGCCTCTCATACCTCAACACCACCCTGAAATCTTCCACTTTTGGGTTGCTAGCCGTCAGTCGAGATCGGAGTGGTAGCTCAATGTTGATTCGGACTCGTGATTTGATGAAGTAGCCCGAGTCACCTCGCGTTCCATACAGGCCAGTATCAATTTGAGCACCCAGCTTGGGCGCCAGCCTGCGCCCTAGCTTGACATTATGACATAGAGGAGGAATCTCCCACATCTTTGCCCATAATAGTACCCACGCCAGCCTATGGAATTCCTCAGTAACCGGATCCCATTCCATTAGCATGAGAACGTGATCTTTGATAATCCAGGGAGTCCTCTGCAGGACCCGATCCCTGTCAGCTTCATCGTCGAACAGAAATTGGAGCAGCCCCATGTCCGCTTCCAAGACTGCCACTGGCGACCTGCATCGCCATAAGTTGTTGACAATACATTGCAACAGCGCCACTACCATGTTAGCCATGAATAGCCTTCCAAACAAGCTTAGCCTCGTGTGAGCCATGCTTTCTTCCACATCCTCATCATCAAACACAACAACATGGTCATTGTCCTTGGAGGAACCCATTGTCCTATCCTGAGATTTGTAATATATAGAGACAATCAGGCAAACTAACAAAATCAAACAAGTTAAACATCTCAATAAAGCGAAGAGTCCCATTTCCATCTATTTCACAACTAGTGATATAGCTAGGAAGGATAGCAACAAACCTAACAGAAGGGAAGCTCGACTGACACTAAAGAGATATTGTTGGGTTCGCTTGCCTTGTTCGTATCAGAAGCTAGGAATGACAATGGGGCAGGTCCGGGGCGGGTATCTCAATACCCATACCCGCCCCGTGGCATGTCAGGTCTAGGTTGAGTAATTTATCATGGGGCGCGGGTCGGGACAGGTCGACCCAATGAGTATATAATTTATGGGGAATACATTAGAAATATTCATTATTTTCATAAAAAGGCCAACAAAGAAACCATTATATGATAAAATGTAGTTAAGTTATTGGAGAAATTGAGGTTTTTACTTATTACAACTTTATTATAGCTAAAATATGATGTAATAAGAGGAAAATCGTAAGTAATTTGACTAAGATTACGGGGTCGTTTGGTTTTGGTGATTGTTTGATTGAGATAGTTACAATCCATGCATTGTCCACAATGCATCGTTTTTTTTATTTATTTTGAATTTTATGCACAAACAATACATGCATTGTTTACTTGATTTGACACAAACTATCACTCAAAATGAGTGACAGTTAAATCTCAAGTTTTTGGTAAGATTGTTGAGATTGTTTGATAGAGATTGTTGTGTTTTATTTTCTACCAACTATGTCTCTACCATTTTATGTGTGTTATTTTTTTATATTAAAAACAAAGGGTAAAAGTGACATTTCATCAAAAAGTAACATAACTTATTTAAATGACACAATAACTATCACAAAAACCAAACAATATAAACTAGAATACACCAATTTTCGTATATACATGTATATTATTATGCGTGCATTGATGACAATGCATCTATTTAACTATCAACAAAACCAAACGACCCCGTACATGTAATTTAGGCAGGAAGGGTTCAAGAATGGGGCGGGACGGGACAGGTCGGGTCGATGAGAGGTACACATACCCGCCCCGCTCACGGGGCGGGTCAGACCTGCCCCAAAACAGGCCAAACAGGTCGGGTAAATCATATCAGGTTGAAATTTCCATCTCTACCAGAAGCCACAGAAGGATTGAATATCGAGGATGCTAGAGGCAAGCTTCAGATCACATTTTATAGTACTCTTAGACTCCCATCGATTGAGGACACCCATCAAACGACGCGGTTGATCTCTCAGATCACGGAGTCGTAATCTCCAGGAGACAAGAGCGTCTGTTAGGATGCGTACGAGATCCGGAGACTAAGAGATAGAATCTGTCACATATTTCGATTCCATTATCGGATCTTCAGTTGGCACGTGATAAGCCCTTTTGTCAAAATTTTCTAGATCGACCTCCTAGGAGAGGATAATCACCACCCAAAATCCGGGTTTCCACACACAAACTTCTTCGAAGAAGATCACCAACCCGATATTGGCTTGAGATAATGTGATGTAGAAGAAAAGAAGACAAGAAATTAGAAGCCGAGTAGAGGGGAAAAGGCAGAGCCATGTCTGATTTGGTGTTTATGGTGATATGGGCATATGGTTTCTTTCCATATATGTCTAGGGTTGCGGCGACCGGCAGCGGTGGATTGGAAATGGCGCCGACGATGGAGGGTTAGGGAAGTGAGGGGTCGGGTGATTGTAGGAGATAAGCTAAAAAGTTGTCGGGTCACGGGTTGGGTTACTGGTTGGGTTAGGGTTGCGGTTATAATGATGTGGCGGGTTGGGTTTAAATTTTTCTGGTTAAATTAGACTTATTAGTCCATTTTGTTAGCCACATCAGCAGATAACATACTCAATTAACAGAGACTGACGGAGACTAACGGAGAGTGACCAAACTTGAAACGTTTAACTAATTCTAGTAACCATGAACGAAATTAAATATTTTTAGTGACTAAACATAAACATTTTTAGTAATTCCAGTGACCAACGTTGCAATTTACCCTTAATGATAATTTGATTATATATTGGTTAATCTGGTTAACCAATTAACAAAACCGATTCAACTTTAGTTTGGTTAATTTGGTTGTTGTATTAGTTTGGACGGTATGGTTATGATATTGTATTCCATGATTAATGAAATTCAGCCTTATTTGATTTGATAATAACCATGATAACCATTTGAACACCCTACTCCCACCTATTGCCATCACTGCTTTTGGTCCATGAACCTTCTATCTGGTTTAACACTTCTGTAAGGGAATAGACCCACGATTACCTTATGTGAGCAACACGTATTGGACCACACAATTAGGGGTGTTCAAACAGTTTGGTTACCGTAGTAACCATTTTAACCGGTACTATTTGGTTAATTTGGATAATTGGTTTGGTTTGGTTAAAGTTTTTAGCTTGTTTGGTTTAGGTGATTTGGTTTGGTTTCAGATACTCCTAACCAGTCAAACCAAATTAACCAGTTAAGTAATTAGTCATATATCTAACATATATTATATACACATAATACTTTGCATAACCACTTAAGAGTTAACATTCATCCATTTTAGACTCATAAAATATAAAGCTCAATATTGCTCATATAGTGTATATTTGTATATGTAAAGTCTAGACCACATCATATGGACACCTACTTTAGATAAATTTCATACATTATGATGAATGAAAACTTGAAAAAAGGTCATTTCCAGCCTATGATAATTGCTAAGAGACTAAGTCAATTTACACAAACACAACAATTCATTAACCCATACCATTGTCATAATTTTTTGTTAGGTCAACATTTCATACATTATGATGAATGAAAACTTGAAAGGAAGGTCATTTCCGACTTATGATAATTGCTAAGAGACTAAATCAATTTACACAAACACAACAATTCATTAACCCATACCATTGTCATAATTTTTTGTTAGGTCAATACATCTATACTAATCGTAAGATAATTGTCTTAGTTGCATGTTTTTTTGTTAAGGGTCAACTATAACTACATTTTGATTGTTATGGTTTATTCATTATATAAATTTCAAATTGTTGCATTAACCTAAAAAATTTCATCATCAATGATTATTTGATTTTATATTAATTAATCTGGTTAACCAATTAATCAAACCAATTAAACTTTAGTTTGGTTAATTTGGTTATTTTATTAGTTTAGACGGTTTGGTTGTGATATTATATTCCATGGTTAATAAAATTTAGCATTATTTGGTTTGGTTATAACCATTGTAACCATTTGAACCACCCTAGACACAATAGGTCCCAATAGGCATTACTTCTGTAAGGGAACGCATACAGTGCTTCTAGATCACAATGAAAGTCACCTCGTGGCTAGCCAGCAGAAGCATGGTAATGTTTCTAGATAGAAAATATCATTATCTGCGAGCAAAGACCATTTGCTCGTCGGATCTTTACTTGCACAGGAAATGGACGTTTTTGAACAAATTCAGAGATTGCATAGTTGATAAAGTTGAGTTCAGCAAACACTATAAAGTATTCGCTCCCAGAATAGGTCTGCTGTTCAACAGTTTTCAAAGATTCAGTTTAAAGAAGCTCTAAGTAGCCATCTCTTTACTCACGCACTTGGAAGAGAAGCACAATGCAGCCGTTGCTTCTCGCCTACTGTAAGCAAGCCCGGACCTAGTCAGACGAATTATATCAATTCAACAACAAAGTCAGACCGTTAAGGCGAAAAGTAACAAGAAATTGAATTTTCAGATCACGAAAAAAGCAATTGACATGAGAAGTAGATCCCTCGGTTTTTCGCCTAGATTCCACCCGGTACATGAAACTAGAGAGTACATGGTTCCTCAACCGGTGCAGCGACAGGGAGCACCATGCCCTCTGTTCAGCACATTCATGTACATTTTCAGATTACTAAATTTTCATCGTCACCGGGATACCACGGGTGAAAACAACAGCAACTAGAACCGTTAGTTTCTACAAAAATCAATGCTACTTGTTCCACGAAAGAAACACAAAAACAGAGAAACAATTTGCTGGGAGATATGATCAGATAGAGCTAATACAAAGGTCAGCCATCATCAAGGCAATCAAACCAAAAGGTAAATAATAGTTCCTCACTTCCATCTCCCAGCAAACAAAGATTCTCATTTTATAAGATATTTAATCAGTACAGGGTAATTAAACAGTTTTCAGCAAAAAAAAAAATTAAAAGCAGAGCAGAAAACCTGGCATGAAAAAGAATAGAATGGATCAGATCTAGTTCGTGAGAAGCCATCATCGCGGCGATCAAACCAATAGGGAAACATATGTTCGTTCATCACGCCATTCCATCCTTTATCACACAATGATAAACATTTTGAAAAAGCGACCTCTTTAACACAATAAACAACCAGTCCAGCTGCAAATCACAGCAACACAGAATCCGTAAATAGCTTCTGATCATGGCAACTGGACTGCAGCAGGGTTTGAAAGGACGGGACAGAAAGCAAAACGGCCATGGAGACCTTGGCTGAATAAGAACCATGGCGGCGAGATTTTAAGGTGGATGGGAAGGGGAATTGTCTGCCGAGGACTGGTTCCCTTAGCTACTACAATGGATAAATACTTAAAACCCTAGCCAGGCGTCTAGGTTATTTATAACCAAAACTCTGTCAGTTGGACTTCGTCTTAAAGCCCATGGGGTGGCCCAACACCCATTTTTTGTTCCTGGGCTGAAACAAGGTTCAGATCTTCTTCTTTCTAACCCGAGCACAGTTCAGGTCCATTTCATCTAAAGGCCCAAAATTCAACATTCTTTTTTTGTTTTTTTTTTTTTGTAAAAATAAAATAACTAATACAACTATCGAAAAATATTACTAACGTCTTATTTAATTCAATATGACAATATTAACTACGTTTTAGACGTTTATTACATTTGTATATTGAACTTTTGTTGATTGTTAGATATAACGGTTGACCAAGCAGTAGTCGACTTAATATTAACTTTCCCTAACATGGTAGAAAGCATACATACGTAAATGCCACGTCACCGATATGTTTTTTTAGAGAGCGAATAGGGTACAAAACACATATACTAAAAAAATTCTACAAAACTCCATATATGATTGTTGAGATTTACCTCATCTAACTGTTAAAAAGACACACTAATAAGATAGAGTGTAAGAGGCGCGGTCTGATAATTTTAACTTTTTTTTTGGGCTGACCGCCTATAATGCATCTCAAAGAAGAGAGTGAAGCTTTTTTTACCAGTAAAAGGATGTTTTTTTAATCTCTCTTTTTTCTTAATTAGCTAATATCTCCTTTGTTTTAACTCAAAATTTGAGTTTTTTATGTAGAAATTACGCAGTACTTAAGATCGACACAACGATGCATATTTTGCTATATTTCGAGTGAATAAAGTCATTCTAAACACTTTTATTGTAATCTTATCATTGTTGCATATGTCATATCATGATCTTACTACTATGGTAACACTAACTGCACATCATACCATTATCATATCATGATATTATCACTATACCATAATATAACATTGATATGATGTCATCAAATTATTATAGGGTTAATACCTTAGTTTGGCCCGAACTATACACATACTTTCTACTTTGGCCCGTGGTTTTCGAAATTGCTATTCTGGCCTGAACTATGTATAATGATGGCAATTTCAACCCGCCCCGCGGGTATTACGCGACCTGACCCGCGATGGGGCGCGTATTACCCGACCCGCATTAGCATGGGGCGGGTCATGGGTATCTACTTCCGACCCGCCCTGCCCCGCCCCGCCCCGTTCTAGACTCATTGTATCTCAATTTCTTACAATTTCTATACATATTTCTCCTATTTTGACTTTTTTCACTAGTTAGAGTCGCTCTTTCAACTTGTTAGACTCAATTAACCTTTCTATTATCACTATTTTTCATTCTTAAATTGTTTTACCCTTCGTTTTATCGTAAAAAGTAAAATTTACTTGTATTTTTTTCGAATAATATGTAAGAGTGGGTCGACCTGTCCCGCCCCGTAGTAGCATGGGGCGGGGCATGGGAATTGAGGTACCCGCCCCGACCCACCCCATTGCCATCACTAACTATGTACCATACATCCTAATTTGGCCCGGAGCTGGGTTTGACCGTCAAATTGGACGGTCAACTCCGTTGAACGTTAGTCAATGACCAACTCACTAGGCATGTCAGCGAGCATGGAATAAAAAATTTAATTTTTTAAATTTCAATATTATTTTCTTTTCTAATAATAATAATAATAATTAAAAAATTCAAAATCGAATTTCTGTGTTCGCCATCGACGCCTTCTTCTGCGCAACCGACATCCAATTATTGTTGCCAGCGGCGGCGCCGATGACTTCCATGGTCATGAGGTCTCGCCATGAGATTGCTTGGTGGTCATTGGTGGAAAATAATAAAGTGGTGGAGGGGTGGTTGGCGAATGATGATGGGTCATTGGTGTGACGGTGGTGGAGGAAATGTGGGAAGGCGACGGCAGGAGTTTCACCGTCGGGGAAGGCGTCAGAGGGTAAGATGGGGAATTCAGAGAAGAAGTAGTCGGGAAGTTGTTTGTTCATCATCATAAGCATTGATTGGTGGTCTTCGGCGATGGATGCCGATTCATGATTAATGTTCGAGGACAAGAAGACGGTGACGGTGAGCGGCGTGCTTCCTTTGATGAAGAAGAGGTCGTACTGCCGACGGGTGAGGATGAATTTGTGAACTCGAGATCCAAATGGATTCCGCCGAAGAGAATCGATTCGTCTGAAAAACTTCTGCTCAAGGCTCTGTCCCCAGCGCTCGCCGAGAAACCTCTCGTTTCCGCTCGATTCGTTCACCGGAAGTCAGTCATGGTCAACACTCCCGAAGGTAATTCACTTACCAGAAACTCCCACTCTCGAACCATTTTTCCTCCTTTTGGTCGCTACGGCGAGACTCAACCCACTCCCGGCGCCGATTTCCCTATTGTTGTTGGCAAAGCAGTCAAAATCGGGATTTTACCTAAAATTGAAAATTGGGTAAAATCGGAATCGTAAAATCGAATCGTAGAATCGTAGGATTTTAAGTACCACATAAAAATTAATATTAAATAATATTAATAAGGTAAATCATTAATAACACAAAGACATATAACATTTAAAATAATAATTTTCAAAATTAATGTTCCAAAATCATAATTTTAATTGTTATTTAATGCGTAACTCAAAATAATTTATAAGGAAGGGATAGAGCTCATGGGGTTTGGCTCTTGTTTTTCATGTTGCGTCTAGGTAGTTTAACTCAAAATAGTATTCCGACATCGTCTACTAAGCATGATTTAAAACTAAGAATAAGTGAACTCCAATAAGAATTTTAATGTCATTGGTTTGGTACAAATATATTCATTAATCAATTAATTTGTTATAATGATGTTAATTCTTTCATACTTACAATATTATAACAACTATTTTACCGATGAGTTAAACAAGGGAAGGGAAAGTGGTTGACCGAACCCTAATTAGGTTAATTTTTTCTTTTCAAATGTTCTTTTAATAGGAAAAATATTCGAGAAGATCCCCGTCATTGCCCTTTCCACCGAAATAGTTTTGCTTTTTTTGAATTGGCTCAAACTGCCTATTTTGTTCACATAGGATCAAAATCCCGATTTTGGTACGATTTTACGAATTTAACGATTTTAATCTCGATTTTGAACAATTTTAAGGTCCATCGATTTTATATTAAAATCAGGATCGGAATCGCTAAGTAAAATCCTAAAATCCTACAATTATACGATCAAAATCCCGATTTTGACTGTATTGGTTGTTGGGCATCCATTTCTCTTTTTTTTGGGCTGTACAGTCTGAGAAGGGGATAGGGTTGTAGGGAAGCAGGGTATAGGTTTCCCCGATTGAGGTAAGAGGGGAGGGGATAAATTGGATTTTTTTTATTTTTTTTTCATTTATTATGATTATTAGAAAAGGAAATGAATATAGATATTTAAAAAATTATTTTTTTTATTTCATGCTTGCTGACGTGGCAAGTGAGCTGGCCATTGACTAACATTCAATGGCGTTGACCGTCCAATTTGACGGTCAAACCCAACTCCGGGCCAAATTAGGAAGTATGGTATATAGTTCATGCCAGGATAGCAATTTCGGAAACCACGGGCCAAAGTAGAAAGTTTGTGTATAGTTCGGGCCAAACTAAGGTATTAACCCATTATTTTATGAAGTATAAGACCTCATACCAACATCATAATCATATCATGATATAATCATTATAGCATAATGATAATATCACGATATGACATTGATATGATGTTATTAAATTATTTTTTCAAATATAAGACAACAACACAAGAAGAAAGTCGACTCGCCTCCTCTTTCTTTTACCCCAAGCCCTATTTTATAGGAAAAATGTACAGTAGAAATACTGTTGGGCTTGGGGTGTTGATTTCAGATTGGTTCTGCGGTTTGTAACCTACTATGTAGGCATACTGTTGCAATCAGTACCGGGGTTGGGTTTTAGTCGGACCAGATTTAGGGTTGGTCCGAACAGTTGACTGGGTCTGGCTTTTGGTTTACTTGGGCTTTGACCCATGTTCACTTTTGACCAAGGATAGAAATACTGTATCAGAGGTTGTACCAGAACATTTAGCGGTAGGGTATTTTATGCTAAAACTATGGTTTAACCATGGTTCAACCGCTTAATACCGCTAAATACCGCTGGTACGATATGGTATTTTCTAGTATAACTGCCGGTACGATACGGTATGTCAATTCTTGCTTTTGACTAGTCTGAGCTTTGACTTCTGGGGGTTGGGTCTGGCCCGAGTTTGCTTTGGCTTTGGCCGAATTTGTTTTGATTGCTTAATTTTGTTTTGTAATTGCAAATTAGCAGTGTAATTAATTATAATTATTATGCATTGTAATCATGATTTTAGTTGTTTAGCATTTTATTTATTTTAATAAATTTTTATGGCTTACATTTTATTATTTGGAAATTACGATTATATTCTCACAAGACCTAATCTCCTAAGAATCAATTAATTCGCATGACACCCAAAATCGAGCTTAAGCCTAATTCTTGTAAACGTGTCAACTTGTCACAAATAGATTGTATCAATTGAGATTTGTTATTGCTTATCTCATTGAATTATGGCAAAGAAGACCCAACCCAAGCACTAGAAGTACATTTAAGCTAGAAGGTACTATCATATCATGATATTATCACTATACCATAATATAACATTGATATGATGTCATCAAATTATTTTATCAAGTATAAGGCCTCATATACCAACATCACAATCATATCATATCGTGATGTTATCGTTATAGCATAATGATAATATCACGATATGACATTGATAAGATGTTATCAAATTATTTTTTCAAATATAAGACAACAACACCAGAAGAAAGTCGACTCGCCTCCTCTTTCTTTTTACCCCAAGCCTTATTTTATAGGAAAAATGTACAGTAGAAATACTGTTGGGCTTGGGGTGTTGATTTCAGATTGGTTCTGCGGTTTGTAACCTACTATGTAGGCGTACTGTTGCAATCAATACCGGGTTTGGGTTTTAGCAGACCAGATTTAGGGTTGGTCCGAACAGGTGACTGGGTCTGGCTTTTGGTTTACTTGGGCTTTGACCCATGTTCATTTTTGACAAATGATTGAAATACTGTATCGGAGGTGGTAACGAAAAATTCAGCGGTTGGGTATTTTATGCTAAAACTGTGGTTTAACCGTGGTTCAACCGCTTAATACCGCTAAATACTGCTGGTACGGTACAATATTTTTCTGGTCTAACCATCGGTACGGTACGGTATTTCAGTTCTTGCTTTTGACTAATATGAGCTTTGACTTCTGGGGGTTGGGTCTGACCCGAGTTTTCTTTGGCTTTGGCCGAATTTGTTTTGATTGCTTAATTTTGTTTTGTAATTGCAAATTAGCATTGTGATTAATTATAATTATTATGCATTGTAATCATGATTTTAGTTGTTTAGCATTTTATTTATTTTAATAAATTTTTTATGGCTTACATTTTATTATTTTGAAATTGCGATTATATTCTCACAAGACCCAATCTCTTAAGAATCAATTAACTCGCATGACACCCAAAATCGAGCTTAAGCCTAATTCATGTAAACACGTCAACTTGTCACAAATAGATTATATCAATTGAGATTTGCTATTGCTTATCTCATTGACTTGTGGCAAAGAAGACCCAACCCAAGCACTAGAAGTACATTTAAGCTAGAAGGTCATTCAAGATTTGCTATTGCAAATCTTAAACTGAAACTAAATTATATTTGATTAAATACGTTTTAACCTGGTCAAAAAGTGGTGTCCGATGAGAATAATGGTCTTTTGACTTAGAAAAAGATGGGGTGTAACATTGCTCCTCCTCTTCTCGGCCTTGATCTCCACCATTTGGTCATGATCTCCTGCTTTTGCTCTCTTTCCTACACTTGTGACCCCTTTTCAGAGCTAAAATGCATGTATCATCTAATACATCTGAAAATGACATAAATTTCTCAGGGGAACGGATTTAGTTGTGGATGATCAATTTAACTATGTTGAATGGTACAATGCATCTCTTGACTTATCGATAACATAGGTAATGTCTAATTGAGAATGATCAATTACACAAGTATATAACATGGATTACATTAGTTGAGAATGATCACTTCAGCTATGATGGTACATAACAGTGGTAACATTAGCCATGAAATGTTGCAAAAGCCTTGACATCACAACTTGCCACAACAATCAAACTCTCTGAATTCTACAAAATGCAGTAAAAGCAATTACACAAATTACACAAAACATCTTGTTTGTTATCCTACTTTCAAGGCTAGAAATCACATTATCCAATCTACTCAGTTCCAATATCATCCTTACATTATCTTCTAAGGTTCTACTTAACACTTTTAACAACTTCCTATTATTTATTCCAATCAATAAGGTTTGTTTTAAAGTCACCTTTTTGATCTTCGTCGTCCAGGTCTTAAAAAAAGCTGCCCCACCACAGCTGGCGGGGTGGTTCCTCTAACCTATTCAAGGTGAAAAAGGGAGTTGCTCTCCTTTCTTTAATTCAATTGGATGTTAATGTAATTGGCAAGGAGGGATCGATCTGTCTGTGCTCTCTCTCTTCTGTCTGTTATTGGCCGTCATGGATCGGGGGATCGGGGATGAGAGCTAAAAATTGGGTTTCGTTCGATGGCATCTGTAGAGTAGCAAGAGCTAAGTGAATGGCGGCTCTGTTTTGGATACTCTAACCGATCTGGCAGTACGATCCAAAAAATGGTCGAGCTGGCTTGGTTGGTACATCAAGCATATCGACATATCAGGAAGTACATAACAACATTCCTAGATAAATCTTTGATGAAGTCCATTTTCTACTTGTCGTGATAAACTTCTTGTCGTTAGCGAACAGACTCTTTTGCTCAAATTCTTCCCGGTTGATTGAGTAAAAGATGAGAACACGTCCGCTAAGGCAAGAGTTATCCTACCAACAAAAAGCGGGCGTGTTCTTTCTTACTTACTATATGACTTGTAAAGCTGCCGGGTGCTCTGAGTGCGCATTCAAAGCAATCTATCGGGATGTGTGCACAATACCATGATTCATTCCTGATCTCGGTTGATGTGCATCCACCCATAGGAAGAACCTGTCGTCTTTAGTCTACGAGATCAGAAGAAAGCTTTGAAGATTCAAAATTTAGGTAAACAAACAACCAACAAAGTAACCAAATACACTACCTTCCAATATGAAAAAAAACTGCCTTCCTGAATTCTTAAGGTACCAGACTTGTTCACAATGCACAAAACTTTATGATCACATAGAGGCACTGAATTGTGATTTGTGTTGTCGGAACTAGAAAAGCCCTCCCTTGCAGACATGCTTCTTATTGGTATCAATGAAACAAGAGGAAACAATCCATTCCACCAACCAAACCAGGTTTCGCACCACCCGACAAAGTGTTAGACGAATGTCGGAAGGAAGAGACCGACCATGGTGAGGTTTTGAAATATGGCGACGAGTCAGATACTCGATTCTCTCTCTGCGCGAGGGTTTCCCAGCAAACCCTCTTCGAGCTACCTTGTTGGGTTGAAAAAAAAGAAGAGATACAATATATTGATATTAAATAAATGAACGTTAAATTAAAAGCATAAAAGTAAAAGATAAAAATTTTATTGATTTATGATGTGGAAGCTGACATGGACGTTTAGGTCGGCAACGTTAAGAAATAATAGATGGCAACATACCAAACGCTAATACTTTGATGCGGTACAAAATATTTGGCTAATTACTTGTGTTTCGATAGGTTTGACTAATATTTTAGAATGTGGGAAACGTTTGCTAATAATTAGCATTTGTCCGTCTATTTAAGAAATCATTTCAAGCATTCAGAGGTGTAAGATTGGGATTGAGGATTGGAACTTGAGTGATTTTACAATTGGACTGTATCTTCCATATCTTCATGGTTTTTTTGAATGTGTTGGAGGATGTTAAAGGGATTCAAGTCTCTTCTGAAGCAATAGTAAAGTTTAAATCTTGATTCCTAAGTTTAAAACGCGTTTGTATGAATTTGATCTTAGGAAAGTCGTATTTTTCAATTGGTAATTTAGTTTCATATTTTGTCATCAAATCAGATTGAAGATCTAATATACCACCTTGAGTTAGCAAAAGGATTATAAGGGTGATGTTTCGCATCTTGTGTGGCATAACATGCTTTGTGAGAAAAAAAATTCTCAGATATATGAAAGTTTAGCGTCATGATTGATACTAAATTGGAATTGATCCACACAAGAAGCTTGTGATTTAGGGAATTCGAGGTACTCATGCAGTCTATGATCTCATCACCAATATTTTTTCGTCAAGTGATGATGAGGTCTCTGGTGACGGAGTTTCTTGCGATCTAATTGCTTGCGATTCCAAGATCTTTAATGTGTTTGTCTTCAGTCATCCTTCTTTACAAATATACATGCATAAAATGAAATTTGTTGGCGCATATTAAAAAACCTGGTTAAAGGTGCTACGACTTTTATGCATTAATGAATTGGGGTGGCTGAAACTCAATTTGATCAGGAGAACAACCATCAAGGGAGTGAAAATTTGAAAAAAGTGTTGTCCTGCAAGTAGAGAGTGACCTAAGGTAACAAGATAATCAACTATAAAGTTAACCTCTTGATACACATGTTCTAACCTAATAACTTATGAGGATTGTTTCATAAGTCACCTAATGTATCTAGTCTTGTATTGTGTGTGTGTTTAAGTGTCGTCGGTTTCAAAAAAGCTGTACGTTTTATATTGATTGGTAAACTGTAACCATATAGTAAGTTATCAGTTATTTTTTCGGTTGAACGGATAAGCATTAAGCAAATGATTCGACAAGGTTACACCAAAATAACTAATCGATAAACTAACCAATAGAAAACTTCATCCTTTTTGAATTGCACAACTTTATAGATTTTTTCAGGATTTTTCCCCAGATCTAGGCGCGGTTTTACTGAAGAAATGCGTGGGGAAGCAGGGGTCAAGGCTAAGGCAGCCAACAAACCGCCAAGGGCGGACCGTACGCCATGTGGGCGATCTATGTCAGGGTTCGAGAACCGCAGGCGGGGAGGGCGGTTTCTGGAGTGAAAAACGTAAATTGTGGCTGACGGAGGCGGTTTTTGTGTTTGCAAGGATAAAAAACCGCACACAACAGGCAATCTGAATCCTATATAAACCCCCTCCCCCCCCCCCTCCTTCATTCTTCACACCAAAACCCATTTCTCTCTCTCTCTCTCTCTCTCTCTCTCTCTCTCTAAAATTGTCTCCCTATCCATCCCCTCTCCACCAAAAAACCTAGGGAATAGTGGTCTGTTGATTGCGGCTAAGTCCGAACTGCCATCAGAAAACATTTCTTTGGTTTTTCCTTCAAAACCCGTCGAATCTCTGTCCGGCTACCTGCAAAAATGGCTGATATTTTCAAAGAAAAGAGTATTTATTATGATGACGATCAAGCGGTACATATTCATTTTACCAAAATTTTGTTGTTATTATAATTATTTAATTTAATTTATATACTAATTAATTTATGTTGTTGTTATGCTATCGTAGGTTGGGGAGGATGTGGATATATACAATCAAAGATATTATGTTGATCAAGGACCGATTGATTCATCCGTGCTATATGACCAAGATAACCATCGTTCAAGGAATGTTTGGAACGATCACAATGTTCATATTATTTATCATCATTTGTCATTTTTTTATTTTGCAAACGTAAGTTAGTGGTTTGTAAAAGAAAATTGTTAACTGTGAATCATATTGATTATTTTCATTTGTTTAGGATAATACAATGTGACACTTACTTAGACTCTTTATAAAGAGATGCATTCCTAAAGAAATGGGGTCTTAAGCGATCATCATGATTCTCCAATTTCCTCGGAAAATCGGGTTCTAAGTGATCCTCGGATCCCCCTTTTCTGTCAAAAAGGTTGTGTTTCTAAAGATATGTATACCTTTCCTAATAGTCTAACGAGTGTACTTGTATTATTTTAAATTATTGAAAACAACCAATACTAATTACAAAATAGTATGCTGGATTTATGTGTATGTGTACAAAATTAAATTTATTTAATTTTTGAGAATGCTATTGGTTTTAGTTATGAAAATATATGTTTGTTTAACAAAATTTAGTATGTATCTTAGAAAAAACCTTGATTTTGTTAATTTATATTGTTTGTTATGATAGATTTATATATTTATAAATCATAAACTTATGGTGAAAGTTAAATTCTTTGCTAGGATACACACCATATTGTCCGATATAGGGATACGAGCAATGTTTTCCCATGGAACCAATGTTGTCAAAAGCGAACCGGAGTATGACCCAATAAAGTGAATGACTCGGTCTTTAGCGGTCTGACCGGCATTAAACCGGTTAAAACTGTTAGAAAACCGGTACCTAATAAATAATTAGTATAAATAGTGGACTCTTATTAATCATGGTAGACCATAATTAAATTAGTAAATTACAGTCTTAACTCTTAACAATTCCAAAACATGCGACCTGGGAGCCGGGAGCGGGGAGCGGCTATAGGGACTACGCCGCGACAAGGAGTGACGACGGAGAGGAGGAGTTGCTACGGGAAGAGGGGACGGGGACATAGACTGGCGATGGCGAGCTGGGAGCTGCTATGCTGACTAGGAATGGCGATGATGCCGACGGGAAGCTAGGACGGGAAGTGTTGACGGTGGCAGGGTCTGGCGCCGCTCTTCTCCCTCTGTTCACGTAGAGTCGAAGACGAAAACTGAATTAGAGTGAGGGTTTCTTTCCCAGCCCCATAATTTTGCCTTTCGTTTTCAATTTTCTTTTTCAATTTTTTTTTAAAACAGAACGGACATAAGGGAAAAACCGAGCGACCGGTTCGAGTGACTCGAGCAGTTAACCGCCTCGGCTGCTCGTCGGCCGCTCCATAAAACCGTAGCGGCTAAATGACTGCCCAAGCCGGTTTTGTGGTCGGTTGGCGACTTTAGCGGTATGGTCGGCTGGCTCGGCTGGTCTTAATAACACTGATGGAACGACGCCATCTTGCCCTCTCTAAGAAGGGCAATGTTGGATTCGATTAGACACTTTGTAGGGATAAAGATCGACCGCAAACTCATCACAACATTGGCGGAGAGATGGCAAAAGGAGAAACATTGCTTCAACTTTCGTGAAGGTGAGTGCACCCATAATTGGGTGGTATTTTTGTAATTTTTTTAAACACTGGTATTTTTGGAAAAATTCAAAAAATGTATGGTGCACAACAGAAACTTGAAGAAGAATAAAGAGAGGAGTGAAGAGCTGAGGTTTCCGGGACTGGCCGCCTGTTGAAGGAGTAGTTTCTATTATCGACGTAGAACCGCTCCTTCAATAGGCGGTTTGTTCTAGGTCATCCGCTAAACCGCCTCCCATGTGGCGGTTTGTTCAAATAATTTAAATTGTCACCTCACCTAGTGGTTCTCAAACAAATTGCCTCTCCATGTGGCATTTTTTCAACGAATGGTGGTAGTTTTGAAAATTTTCCGGGTTGGATGGTATTTTTGTATTTTTTTAAACAATGGTATTTCTGCAAAAAATCCATTCTTGTGTTCTTTTTTTAGTTTAGTTGTTGAATAAAAAATCAATTATCATGGATATCAATCCATAATCAACTCAATTAACACAATTACACAATAATACCATTCTACTGTCAAATTTGATCAAAGAAACATACAAAAATAAGAGACATAACAAAAATTCAACTTATAAACCCCACCAAATTACATAGAAGGTCAAATGTTATTGATTGTTGGCGAGCTACTATGCGCGAGTTCATCTTTCTATTGTGCTCCTACTAGAGTCATTTCCTGAAATTATTCTCATTTAGAACCTAAACCACTATTACAACTAGAGGAGACAAGGGGTCTTGTAGGTCTTCAAACACTCCATTATTTTCGGCTTATGAATGCGGCTCATCAAGGACTATTATTTTCGACTCTAATTGTGAGGATTGTCGTAACCGGTTAATTGGTTAACCGTTGGTTAGTAATTTGCTAAATTTAGCTACCGAAAATCGACTTTTTACTATTTAAATAATTATCGATAATTACACCAATTTTGATTCGATTATCAATTACACCCTAATAGATAACCGTTTAACAATGCAACCCTCCATAGTTCACTAAAAAGCAAACCAAGAGCAGCTAACAATGTATGACAGAAGAGTCCAAGAGAAACTCGCGCGTATTAATTTCTGCAGACTGGTCTGTGGCTGTGCTGGTGGGGCTTTCATCGAGAACGTAATCTCAAGGCCAAAAGGAATTTATTCATGAAAACAAGACTGGAAGAAAACACGGTTTGAATTCAAGCTAGCATTTTAGTCTTAGTTACTGATCATACTTACAACTATAACACACTTTAATTATATAAGTAATTAGGTGGTTAATTTATTTTCTTTTTTCGTCGTAGTGCGGGGGAGTTACCAACTGAATATGTATGTTCCTGTCGCTGTTGGCGCACATGCTGCTGCAATATTTCGATTTCTCTGGTCAAAGATTTACCCTTTCCATTTCAAGGGTTCCTCCCAAGGTTGTCTCCAACTGTAACCAGCTTTCTTCAAGGTGTTTCTCATTGACTATTACGAATATGAATCACGTATGTACTTCAATCATTGATGGGAAACATTTTGGATCTCCATAGTTTTTTCCCACAATTTACGTTAAGGAATGAGTGTAATATTTGTATCTGCACCTATTCTAACCCCTTAAGCTATTGAAATCAATTAGGCTTCGACCATTTATGGTTCACTTTCCATTGATTTTCCCACTTTTGATGGATATTAATCTCACCGTTCGAATTCAATGTGATGAATTTCATTTTTTACAGTGTTTAGTTCACAATTATAATCCCGCATTACATTCATGTCTCAATTATTAGAAATGGTTAAGTATGAAGTATCGAGACAATAATAATGGTATTTGTCCTATTTGCATCGTATTCAATTTCCATTTTCTCAAAGGATACATAATTATTATATGAGGTGTAGTTGTAAAATGTTATTTTCTCAAAGGATACATATTAGTGAATTTGTGCAAACTAATGTGTTAGGAAAGTAAAAAAAAAGTCATGAGAGTCTCATATATACTAGAAAACATTTTGCAATAGTTTCTACAGGGTCATACTTGGCTTTTCTCTTTTTCAAACCAACATATCGAGGGATGTCATTTGAACGAGTCAAAGTGTAAATATAGATATTTGGAAAAAAAAAATTCAAAGAAAATGAGATACCTCGAAATGTTTTCACTCCAGATATTTCAAAATGTCTTGAATTAAATATTATGATACTAAAATGTCTCATATTTTTTTTCACTTGCCAAAAAAAAAAAAATTATCATGATAACCCATTTGGGTATAGTATAAATAAAATACCTCTTTATAAATTCACAATGCCTCATCCAATCCTAGAAAGGAAGGAGCCAACACGTTAACAATAACAAAATAGTTATATTGGTCATGTCCTATTCCAAACTGAAGTGACAACATCCTTCATTGTCTTTATTTGCCACCAGAAGCTTGTAAATTGCCATTATTTAATTTATATTCATATATCATCAGAAGTCTTAATTAAAACCCTTAGATTAGGGTTTGGACTTTGAATAACTGCCTCCCGTTCCAAATACAAGCAGATATATAATAAACGTAGGTATAATGAGTTAATAACACCAACGTAAACACCCTGAAATTAAATGAAAATGCGAAACGAGGGATCAATGAAAATGAAGGTTATCTAATCATGTTTCTCAGTTGTGAAGCAATGACATTTCGTCAGGTTTTTGGAATGTCGGGATGGGAATTGATGTTTAAACCTATAGGTTTATAGACTGATCCTATTCTGTATAATCTAAGTAGTTAGATTTATATACATAAATCGCCGCACGGCTTAATATATCATAAAAGAACTTGGGTGTGGGACTTCCAATTCATCATCCCACGTGTGACACTTCATTCTTTGTTTGGTTTCCCCTTTGACCGTGAAAACTTCATTTTCAAGTTTATGAAAATGAAGGTAAGAGTTGCTTGGCGTGGAAAAATTTGACTATCTTGTTGAATGTAAAAGTTTAAATATTGTGATTAGGCTTTTTTTAGTGTAGTAATCGATAAACCGGTAACTGATAATGATTGATGACACTTAATTTATAGTGCTTGTTATGTCTTTTTCAAATGATATTTCATTTCAATGAAAGATTGTTGGTTTTGGTACTAAGTTGTTTCAAATTTTGTTTCTTATGTGTTTAAGTTCATTCTTAGACCATCTTAGTCTATTTGATGCTTTTTAAGTGTTTTTGAATGATTTTCAGGACATGGCATCATAGTGTACGAGTACACAAGCACGAAAAACCAAACAGAAGAGATTTCGAAGCTGTATGAGGAAGAATTGTCCATTTTTGGCACTCTGCCAAAATCGGCGCAACAGAGCTCATACAAAGACTTCCATAATCAATCCCCGAGGATAAAGAAATAAGATTACATCTTTAAAGGAAAATGGAGGGGGTCTAGCTCTTCACTCTCATAATCTTAGAGTCGCATACTTCAGTTCCATCCAGTTTTTCACTCTCGCAGGAAATACTTGGCTATGGATTATCACTTTATTCGTCAGTTGGTTCAAGATGGATCCACATATTGGTGATATTCCTACTGCTCAATAATTGGTTGGCTCCCTCACTAAGTCCCTACCTGCCACTCTCTTTCTTCTTCGTTCCAAAATCTGAGTTGTTGATACTAACTCTATGTCGAGGGGGCGTATTAGAGTAAATGAACAAAAGAAGGAAGAAAAATTTATTCCGTTAATTCTCCTTGTACATATATATACTCTGCTTGTGTTGTAATTATATTCCTCTTGTATCATTATCTTCCTCTGTAAATCACCATCTAAACGTGTATAAGTACATCTTGTAATATATATGGAAATCAGGTTAATTTCCACAATGATTATCTCTTCCACTCAAAATGATCCTACTCATGAGATACTTGGTACTAATCCTTGTGGTCTTTGACTATGAATAATACTAGAATCTTTGGTAATTGGTATGATGGAAAGCTTTACGCAAGAGTTGATGAAAAAAAAAAATGGTTTTGTCCCTTTTTATTTTGGAGTGATACCTCTGAACTCCTTGAATGATTAATAGTCTATAAAATGTAAAGCCACCCTCAAATGCATTGAAATGGGATATATAAGTGTTTAGCTTCTTTTGTTAGAAAAGTGTATATCAAGAAACCATATCGAAACCAGTAACAAAAGTGTTGTTCATCTTGGGTTTGATTTAGATATAAGAGTCATAGAGACTCAAAATATTCCTCACATTACTCAATAGTACAAGTCCAAATCCTAATAATATATGTAGAGCGTCCAAAATCGAGTCCGACCCGAGTAACCAGTTTGGTCAGCCTGATTCACAACCCTCGCAATCCCAAATTGCCTAAAAAGTAAAGTATCATGCTAAACTCATATTCTGATCAATACGAATGATCCTTAATCTGATAGACCCACAACCCATGATGATAGAAACACGATTTATTTGGGTTTCTATCCATATTTTAGACCTTTGAGGATTCAAAGTATTGATCGTCTTTGGATTGATTCAAGTACTCAATTGGGGAAATTGGTGAGTTATTTGATTAATTTGGCACTGGAGAAAATTAGGAATAGTTGTAGGATAAATTTCAGTTTATTATATATTCTGTAAAGTATGGTTAAACATACTAAATTTAATCCTCCTCCCAATATATTATGGAGTTTCTCCAACAGAACATACTCAATTCCAGAATTCGAGGCTTCTGAGTAATTTTAGGAGGGAATTTTTGTCTTTTGAAATTAAATAAATTAAAATGAAATATATATATATATTTGTCCTAAAAAAACGTGGTACAAAAATTTTCTACTACTAAAAGGGGTTTTCCGATTTAACTAAGAATTAAAATATTATTATTGATATTATTATAATGACTTTCAATTAAAATATATATTAACATGATGGTGACCTAATAGAATTAGGATTGAGTTGAGATCAATTCCATATATTAGTGTGAAGAACTTTAATTGATCATATCTAATTCGTTTTAACTCGAATTTCAATTTTCTATATATAGAAAATTATATTGCTTAAACTCTATAAGATGACACCCATTTTTATATATTTAGGGAGAAAAGAAATGTTGCTCAAAGAGAATCGACACAACGGATAATTTATTAATTTATTTTTAATCTATAAGTGATCCAGTTTTGTGTTAGCAGCTAAGATTACTTAATTTGTAAATTTTATAGGGTATTTCAATATGAGATAACTAATTAGAAATCTAAAATAAAGTACAAAATACATTGTTAATCTTAATCAAACATGCCAAAATAATACTCATCCTCAAATGTTGAATTTTGAAAAATTTGCGGGTTTATTGATTGCTTAAATGTTTGAGTATTTATCATTAGATTAATAGATTACTATTTTTCCCTTATTTAAATTTCAAATTGACTGTAATTGTTGAGGTATTTCATATTAGATGTAATGTGAATTTATGGTAGACAAATTGTAGACTTAATTATCTAACAAATAATTTATCTCACCTTTCTTAACGATTGTAGGGGAAATATCTATGCTCGAATTTCTTAAATAAAATATTTTCATAAATATAATAAAGAACGTATGTTCTCCTACTGATATATGGAGTTTCTTTCCTGTATTAATGCAATACAATGGATCTACATGGTATATGTCGAGAGTATATTATGTGGACAACTCCAAATTTTTGTGTTATGCATAACCTATGTTTACTCAATTATTATTACCGGTGAGGAGGAAACACAGTAAACAATTTGTTTTCAATTCTTACTTTATATTTGATATATTCTCTATTACAAAGGGACACAAAATAATATAATATGAAAAGAACCTTCACAAAATAAATAATTCAACGCATTAATGATAATTGATAAGTTGGTTGGGTGAATAAGGGTGAGGAGGTTTATGAATATAATCTACACACTAAAATAAGGAGATTCCATGAAAGGGTGGCTTAGATTATAAATTGGAGGCTTGCCCGCGTTTCAAGTAAGGATACGTTTGTCCTTTTACTTAAGATTAATTGCTTTGCTCGGGAAATAGACATTATGTGTATGGTTGGTTTGGGCTTATATTTTTATTTCGTTTTTCTATTAGGCTTCTACATTTTGGGTTGTGATCACAGTAAGAAGAAGAAAAACAAAAGGATTGGGTTGTGATCATCTGGTTATTTATATTTTGGTGGGATGATCTCTTGGATATAGTAATGGCCTCTCGGAAAATACATGGTTTATAACAATCAAATAGGCAATGTTTTCATGCCGCTATTAATACTATATTATAACTAACGATAACATCCATGAAATCACAAGTAAGTGATACGTCAATCTATGCGTAAACTGTAATACACACAAGTCTCATTAATTGAAACAAATTAATACAATAAACTTTACCTAATCATCATGCATTTTCACTTAAAAACTCATAATGTCCTAAGATAATTACAACAATCACTGGTTGAGTGTTAGGTCAAGCATCGAGAATGATTTATATAAATTGTCTGAGATAATGACTGGAAGTGTTTTGATTCACAATTTAAAAAAATGATCCTTCATCAAGACTTTATATATCTATGCAGAAGACTTGATTTTATATTAACTACGAACTAAATGTTGGAAATATTAACATAAACATGTGACTAATTTAGTCAAGAACTTAAAAATATTATTTTTTTGTTTGACAAATTAACCTATAATATATCAACATCTCATGATTAAGATTGCACACGATAGTAAAGAGTATTTCTCAAATAATAAATTACAACAATATAACACGACCGAGAATACAAACACTAACGATTATGATAACTTGGTCAATATAAATAATACAAGAAGCGCTAATCTTGCCAACGGGCCGGGTGTACTATGCTAGTCATATATTAACGGTTTTCCTAATCTTCTCTCTACTGCCGCACACCCTCTTCCCCTTTCTTGGTTGGCTGCCACCAAACCCATCCCCAACCCCTCTTCTCTTTTCTCAATTCTTTCCCCAAAGACCCCTTCTAATCTCAATACAAGATCAATCCTAATTGATATTTGACATGCTACAACACAATACCAAACTACGAACAAGTATAATTGCAGATTGGAAATGCAGAATAGTGGGTAAGTTCAATTTATCAACCCGGGATCTAGATCTACTGCCTACTCCGTGAACCTCTATTATCAAGCGGGACTAAGTGAGTGTAAGTGAATTCAAAGTAAACAGAAAGATAGCAGTAAATTGTTCGAAGTTCTTAAGCAAGGGAAGAGTCACTTGGGATTGAGTCCCTCTAGCTCCTTAGTTAGGTTCAGGTTGTAATTTCCTTTGGTTGATTTACTGTTGATTAAACTGTGAAAAATCCGACAGTAGCTTGAATCTCTGACCATAATCTCGTCAACTAAAGCAACAATATATCCCTTAACAATCATCAGTTCAGAAATAAAATCCCCATCCACATAATCGAAGGCTTTCAACAAGTCTATTTTCAGCACACAATGTGACCGGATATAATTTCTATAATACTTGTGAACTAACTCATGGGCAAGCAATATATTTTGCAATATCATCCTACCCTCGAGGATTTCCATAAGAGTACCAACTTGTAAAATTTGTGTTTTTCTTGTCTATGCAAGTATTGAATGTATTTGTTCCATAAAAAATGGCGTTGAAATGTATTTGTCGCATGTACTATATGAAGAACACACTTTCCTGAATTTTTTTGATAGGGTATATTGAAAGATGACATACTTACTCGAGAAATAATTTGGATCATGAACTTGTTTAAGAAAATTTTTAAATTTTGAAAACACTTTGTGATTCATTATAACATTGATAAAATTCAAACATATTTTACATTATACTCACGTTGAGTAAAATTCTGGCTGCACCACCGACTTGGGTGAAATGATAATGGACCTTCTATAATATGTTGTCCTCAATCACCACTATCATAAACGAGATTTCTTTTGTTTTAACCTCTTGCACTATGTCAATTAATAAGTTGGATCAAAATTATTATGATTGATTCTTGATATTAGTATTGCTTACCAACAGTGCGGACCAAGAAATTTTAGGGTGTTCTCTTTAAAAAAAAAATATTAATTATTATAAAATTATTAAAAACGAAAATACCCAACTCTTAGAAGTTAAAAAAGTCCATAATATATTTTAATATTATGAAAATATTATAAAATACAGTTGGTGTCTGCCCTGCTCAACAAATTTGTCTAGGTATATTGTACTAAATAATCATTGACGAACTGACCGCATATTTGAATTCTAAATTTGTTCTTGATGTAACTCAAAGTTGAAAAGACACTTTCAACACTTGTCGTACAACCATAAAATCAATACAAATTAAGGATAACTTGTAATTAGATTAATTGTTAGGTTTTGAAACTAATTAAAGTGAGAGAATAGGATTTTGCTATTACACAACGTTTAGAATAGAACAACAAAAAAGTTTAGCCTAATGGAAATTATATTTATTAGTAATAGCAGTGTCCCGGGTTTGAATTACCTAAACTACCATTTATATTCTCTTATGCAAACTACAAATGAGAGTAAAATAATCATTTCCCAAAATTTAGGGGGTGTACCACCCCTTGGGTCCGCCCCTGCTTACCAAGACTCCCGATGTGACATAGGTGTCAGGGGCGGAGCTAGGTGGACTATAAGGGGCAGCCCTTTTGAAAGATATGTATAAATATTATGAAATTTGATAAATGATGTATAAACTAATGTTTAGTATATCGTGCATGAGTGACATATTCTTACACAAAACATCTTATAGTTTTGTAGGGTGCTCACTAAACTTAGTCTCATGTGGCACATGTTCAAGGTGCACAAAATTTTAGTTCTAATTCAATCTGTCAACTCTTCTTTCACCAAATAATCAATTTTTATCTTATAATTTAAATATTTTCTTATAAGTAGTATAATTTCAAACAAAATCAGTTTAGTGTTTCATTTTCAAAATTCATATTTATGGATTCTTTTGGATATATTATTAAATTAATTTATTATTTTCAAACCCTCTTATAACGAGCATTCATTTTCAAGTTTTTTTTACAGACCGTTTGGTAACAAATGTATCGAGAATTCCTTTTATTTTAAAATGAATTATCACGTAGAATTCATTGTCAGATGAATTCATATGTTTGGTATGTCCTATTCAAATTCTTAGAAATATAATGAATTCAATTCCCAAGCCATGTTCGGCATAAGTTTAGAATTGAATTAAACTAAAAGTTTCTGACTACACCCTTATTAATTTCCGGCATAAACAATATTCATTATAATCCATCTTCTAAAAATGCTTTTGGTCTCATAAGTAGAATATCGAAAGTGTTCTTGTGTGTCTATTCTATTATATTCATTAGTTCTTTTTAAAATGTTTCATCGATGAACCCTACACTCTAGTTGTACCTTCTAAACGTATTGATGCAATCGAAGTAGAAATATCAAATAACCAACATCTGCTACTGGCGTTGCAATCAATTCCTTATCGACGTCCTCATACTGTTGAGTTGACGCTAAATGATATATGTAGAGGTAATTTAGTTAATAAATAGGATAATTATGTCATTTTATTATAATTAGTAAATACTTGTGGAATTCATTTGGAAATTCCATCTCAATTTTCCAGAATTGCAATAACTAGTTCCAATTCCGCAGAATTCAAAATTTATAATTGAAAAAGAATTCTTTTAAATACCAAACACAAATATTTTTTAATTCAAAGTAAATTTCTCGAAACTTATGAAATTCATTTATATCAAACGATATGTTAATGCGCATTCATTTTCAAGTTATGAAAATTTTGGAATACATACTACGCACTAAATGCAATAATGTATGATTAATTTTTTGTTCATAGTGCACTCATTTGTTGTTATGGTTAAGCTATAGTAATTTTAGATTAAATTATATTTTGAGTGATTTTATTATAAAAATATAATTTTCATTTTTTTATAATAATTAAAATTATTGAGTTATCCTTATTATTGTTTTATTAATTTCTATGATGCTATAAATAAATCCGACTTCTCTGAATTTCAAATTTCAGCTCTTTCCCTATCAGGTGTGGCCTCAGTGTCACTAATTTGCTAATAAGTCAAATCAATTCCAGTTTTTAACTAGGCTCAGGTCATAAAAAGGAGGATAATTCCCTAAGATACACATAAAACTAAAATAAATTCCTAAATTACCACACTTATAAAATTTTTTCCCAAAATATCTAAGTTTGGAGTGGTTCGAGTTCGAGGAACTCGAACTACTAACCGGTTCGAGTGTAGGAGACTCGATCTAGTCGTAGATCGATGATATAAGCCTCGAACCATGTGGGGCTGAAGGGGTTCGAGTTCAGTGAACTCGAACCACTACTTTGAAATTTCCAACAACCTTAACTTTGTGTTCGGTTATCCGATCATAGAAAACTTTTTTTCATTTCGCGTAAATTTTCGAGGACTACAACTTTTATAATAGAAATATTTTCAGAATATATGTGAAAATGTGAAGATTAAAGTTAAAGTTACTCCCAAAACCCGTTATATTAAAAACTATTCCTATTTTGAAAATTTATTCCTAAATGTTGTAGTACTAAAAAAATTATGCAAAATAAAAAAAACTTTGTGACGTTCGGATTGCGGAGCACAAAGTTATGCTCCTTCAAAGTTTGACAAATTCGAAAATTTGCTCGTTTATGGGTAGCAAATGACGTTTTCTAGGAAGATAGTCATCCAAAAATTTCTCGTTTGGAAAAATATTGCTCTTTTGGCAGAAATTTTCTATATAGAAAAAAATTTCCCGTGCCTTCGCCCAGAGAAAATGTCATTTGTTACCTCTAAACGAGCAATTTTTCGATTTTGTCAAACTTTAGAGGATCATAACTTTGTGCTCCGTGATCCGAACGTCGCAATGTTTTTTTTATTTTGCATAATTTTTTTAGTACTACAACATTTACTAAGAATACATTTTCAAAATATGAATAATTTTTAATATAAGAGGTTTTGGGAGTAACTTTAACTTTTACATTTTTTACATATATTCTGAAAATATTTCTATTATAAAAGTTGTAGGCCTCAAAAAGTTATGCGAAATGAAAAAAAAGTTTGCTACGATCGGATAACCGAGCACAAAGTTAAGGTTGTTGGAAATTTCAAAGTAGTGGTTCGAGTTCACTGTACTCAACCACTTCAGCCCCACATGGTTCGAGGCTTATATCATCGATCTACGACTAGATCGAGTCTCCTACACTCGAACCGGTTAGTAGTTCAAGTTCCTCAAACTCGAACCACTCCAAACTTAGGTATTTTGAGAAAAATTTTTTATAAGTGTGGTAGTTTCGGAATTTGTTTTATTTTTATCTGTATTTAGAGAGTGGAACCCGAATCCTTTACTAAAATCGTGGCTTAAGGTCGGCTTGAGTTTGAATTGAACTCAACTCATGAACGAGTTCACGTGCTTTGATCCAGTCGAGCTCGCCTCAACATTTATGATTCTAAATGGCTGAGCCTCCTACGTAAACTCTAAAATCTTTTTTTTATGGTTAATCAAAATTGTATTTGAAGCCCGGGGAGTTGCAACTCGCAGCCTCCCTCTCAAAGTATCAACGTTTACACACCAGTATCCCTATACTAGTAACATATCAATAGACCAAAAACAGAGACTATAAATCCACAACTTCTATAACTATCCTCTGCATTTCTACTATACTGCCTACATATATCTTGAACTCCTGCAAAATCGCGTTTGAAACTTGAGTAGGGTCTGAAACTCTTCTATCACCATAAACTCGAGCACATCTTTCCCTCCAGATATAAGCGCAACACATTGTCCATAAAAGTCTTCCTGCTTTAGCTGTCAAGCTTGTACTTGACCATCTCTGCGTCACCCAAGCCAAATGAGAGCTCCAATCTGGGAAATGAGACCATCTGCAGACTTTCTTCAACACCAACTGAAAGATCCCAGCACTATAAGAACAAACAGAAAAAGATGATCTCTACTTTCCATACCACCAGGGCAAAGGACACAGCAGTTCTCACTTTCCAATCCCCAGCTAACCAGCTTATCCTTTGTGGTAATTCGATCTAAAATAATCAACCAAACCAGTAAACTATGCTTTGGAATAAAAGGCTTTCCCCACAGCACATAATACCATTCAACAGGAGCAATTGGAACACGTATAGAAGCCCAAACTAGCTTAACAGAGTATTTCATCAATTTTTGTCCATCCCAAGCCAGATCATTACCTGAACCTGATATGTGAGTATTAGCTAGTTCTCTGCACTTAAGTACTTTCTTCCATATCCATGAACTGACTGAGCTTGCAGAGATCTCCCAAATGTCACGCCCTTTAATTCTGTATTTCTGAATCCAAGCAACCCACAAAGACCCTGCCTCAGCCAACAAATTCCACAAATGTCTCAATACACAAGCCCTATTCCAAGTCTTGAAGTCCCTGATCCCTAACCCCCCTTCTGCTTTGAGCAAGGCAACCTTAGACCAAGAAACAGGAGCTTTCTTTCTTCCATTCAACCCAACCCCCCATAGAAACTTATTGCACACCTCTTCAATTGCCTTCAAAACTCTCATTGGCAATAGAAAAACAGTCATCCAATACTGGAACACACTAGTGATAACAGAAGAAATCAGTTGGATTCTCCCAGCATAGCTAAGGGTTTTTGCTTGCCAAGTTGTAATTCTCTTAGTAATTCTACTCACCAGATTACTGCAATCTTGTGCTGACAGTCTACCAGATAGAAGAGGGACACCCAGATATTTCACTGGCAGCTCCCCCAAAGGGAACCCTGTTAGGTCTGAAATCCATTTCTGTTCCTCCTTTGAGATCCCTTCACAGAACAACTGACAATTGGACAAGTTGCATCTCAAACCAGACACATAATAGAACTTATCCAATAACCTTTTGACTCCAGCAACTGCCCTAACTGATCCATTTGAGAGGACCAGTAGGTCATCTGCAAAACAGAGGTGGGTGATCTCCAGGCTTTTGCATCTTGGGTGATATGGAATCAGGTTTAGAGATACATCCCTAGCTAACATGCATGAGAAGACTTCCATGGCAATGGTAAATAGGTAGGGAGACAAGGGATCCCCTTGTCTTAACCCTTTGCCAGCTGGGAAATACCCACAGAGACCTTCATTGAATGCTACACTTAGCATAGGAGTTGTAATACAAGCTTCAATTAACTTTATAAATCTCACAGGAACATTCATAGCCTCCATAACTTTTAACAAAAATTTCCAATCCACAGAGTCAAATGCCTTCATCAAGTCAATCTTCAAAACACATCTAGATGAAATGGAGACCTTATGATAGTCTTTAACCAGCTCTGTTGCCATAAGAATATTGTCACTAATGAGCCTACCTCTAACAAAAGCAGATTGACTTACCCCAATGAGTTTTGGCAACACTGAGGATAGCCTATTTGCTAACAGTTTCGAGATACCCTTATAGACAACATTACAACATGATATTGGCCTAAAGTTCTGCATTTTATCCACCACTTCAAGTTTAGGTATCAGAGCTAAGATTTGTTCTGGGGAAAAAATAGAGCAATAGTAAATTTTAATGATTAATTGATCCTACACTCTAATAGTTTGTTTGTATCTTATTTAGTTCATAGATTCTAACTAGTTTATAGTAATTAATAAGTAAGAAATTAAAAATAATTAATTTCCCTTTTAAATTACAATGAAACATATTTGGTCACATACGGTCTTAAACGATCTTATCTTATGAAATACATAATCTAACAAACCTTCAATCATCTAGAAACCAACTCATAAGCTATAATTTAATAAGCTGCTAGTCGAGCTAGCTTGTAAGCCAAATTATCGAGCCATCTTGTGAGCTCATATTGATGAAGCTCAATGAAACAGCGAGTCCAGCTGGTTCACGAGTCTCACGAAGTAAACAAAAGTTTCTCTCAAACTGATATGATCCCAAATCATAAACCATTTAAGCTTCCATGGAGTGATCAAGAAGCCAGTTCATTACACAACAATGAACCTGAAAATTGGCCAAGTCTTTTTGTTGTTTCAGGTTACCTAATTGGAAGGCTTGGATCAAGGGAATGGCTCCATGAAAATGTGTTTGTAATAGCTTGTTTTGAAGCTAGGAAGGTCTTCTTCAATGACAAGTGCTTGGTGGATCAAGGGGAAGTCCAGAAGATTGATTTCAAAGCTCACCAAGATGCTAGCTCAGAACCGAGAAACTGGTTGTTTTTTACTAAGGCATTTGACGTGTTCAAGGTGCCATCTTTGGAACTCCATATCTCGAGTTTGGGGCACGATCAGACATTGATTCAAGTTGGAACTAAGACAAGAACAGTACATAAACCCAGGGAAGGCGTTGGATAAGCTTGGTTCAACGTGGAATATCATTTTCAAGGGCCTCAAAGAAGCTACCTCGCACTGCCAGTAATCCGAGTCCTATAAGGACTCCTAGTTCAATTCGGATTATACTTGTAATTCAGTTTCCTTGTTTAGTTAGGTTAATTTCAGTCCTTGTTCTAGTTTGTTTGTAGTTGTTTAAGCCTATAAAAGGCCTCATTCTCAAATTGTAACATTCAGAGTTGATTTATGAAGAAAACCCCAAAATTCCCAACGTTTTGAGTTGAGAGTTTGTTCTTGGTTTTGATTGTATCAAAACTTGTTGAAACGAGCCTATTGATCGAGCAATCCCACTCGATTACATCGAAGACATCCTCATAACGATCGAGTACTCTTCCTGGTGTAAGAGTCCCCTTTCGTTTCCATCGAAAACCCCTTCAAACAAGCTTACCCGAGCCAGTTTGAAGACCCTGTTCTTGAGTTCTCGACAAGGAACTTGAACTTCTTGGATTAAGTTGCGCAATTCTGATCCAACACCCATTTAGGGTGTTATTACAAACTCAACTCGTTAATAAACAAACTATGTTTCAAGTGAGTTATTTTTTATTTTAGTCGAGCACCGCTCATGAACAGCTTTACTCGTTGCCGTGATTACATTCTCAACAATGTATATACCCTATACATAAGCAAAAAGTGGTGGACACCAAAAAAAGAAAACTAAAGCCAACCACCATGACTGACTCACATTTTCTAATTGTGTTACAGGTATTCATTGCACGGTTGCCCCCTAGTGGAGAGGCCACAGTAATATGCTATGCATATTAAAACAAGGAAAGGGTTGTGGTCTTTAAAGGGTTGACAAATATATATAGGGTTTTCTAGCATAGAGACGAATGTGACAGCCTCAACTTCTACACGATGAATCTTCCTACCACATATCCTAGTCCTAGATTTCACTCAACAGGTCCCATATGCAGCTACCTTAACCAACCTGAAACACCACCTGAATCTCTCTCTGCTGGATTTCGTACTAGGAAAAGCACGTACCAGGATCGCTTGCATTACCCATATGCTGGGCATTTGCGAGCTTCCATCGAATCTCCCCTATATAATAACAATGATCTCTTCTTCCCTCACATGGCAGGGGAATTAACCCATCGAAGGCTGCCAGCCAGCCAGGTGGTTTCTATGTCTGCAATCATTAGCTCTATGTGCATGCAACGTTTTCTTGTTCCCCTTACTAATGTTAAATATGCATATTACTGGCACTTGTGGGAGACGATTATGGACCAATAATGTTACACACTCTGCACTTTAACCTTTTTTCTATTGGTGGTACTCGACCAATGTTACAAATCGACAATTTTAAGTTACTGGGCAGAGGCGATGTACAAAGTGAAAAGGGGAAAAGGTAAAGCTGGATTTTATAATAGGAGCTGCTGAACTAAAACTGTAGTGATGGTGATAACATATATGTGAGAAGGACGCAAGAGAATTTCCCTATAATATATATCAGACCATTTTATTATTATTATTATTATTAATTAGTACTGTGATTAGGCGAAACAGAGTCCAATCATGAAGCAAACTGAAATGGAGGTTTGGTATTTGCTCCCTTTCTATCTGCTGTGTTCTGTCGTTATGAGGAAAGATGGTCTGGAGAGGAATCTCATCGAAGCGTGTGATTATATCTATTTTTAATCATAACCCTGAGAAACATATTTCAGAAAGATTAGAAATTGGGAAGTAAGCAAGATGGGTTTTTTAAAAATTGATCCAGAGGAAAAAGGCAAAAAGAAAACCCAGAAGAATAATCAAACATGTTGGCCACAAAGGGAACCAATTGTAATAAAGAAATGATTGTTATTTGGCCCACCTTGCCCTTCCACAAGTGTTTATAAACCCTGGTTTTGATAATATTATTGCTTGCACTAAAAAAGCTGAGTTAGCTAGCTAGCTACAGACCTCACCATCAAAGAAGAACCAAACTCATCAGAAACTTCCCTTGAGCCATTTTAGTCAGTACCAAAAAAATCATGACAGGGTCGGGTTCGCCTTGTGGAGCGTGCAAGTTCCTGAGGAGGAAATGCGCGAGGGGATGTGTATTTGCACCTTACTTCTGCCATGAGCAAGGTGCTGCCCATTTTGCTGCAATCCACAAGGTCTTTGGTGCCAGCAATGTCTCCAAGTTGCTTGCTCACTTGCCTGTCACCGATCGTTGCGAGGCCGCGGTTACCATCTCTTATGAAGCTCAGGCCAGGCTCCAAGACCCCATCTATGGCTGTGTCTCCCACATCTTTGCTCTTCAGCAGCAGGTAATATAACTACTAATTAACCACTTAATTGACTAATTAACTAACCACTTAATATATATATGCTCTAAGACTCTAGCTAGTATGAAACCCAGATTCCTGGGGCCAAAAACCCTATTCTTGGCTTGACTGTAACTTGTTGTTTTGGTTTCCTCTGGTTTCAGGTTGTGAATCTACAGGCTCAGCTAGCTTCAATGAGGGAACAAGCTTCCCATCACAACTTTGCCTACAACATGAGCTCTGCCACATCAGCAAACCCTAACAACAGTGACCACAGACACTATGGAAATCATCACAGTGCTCATAACCCAATACAAGATCTGCAGAGCTGGCTGCAAGATCAGTATCCATGTGGAGTCCCCAACAGCAACAACATGGTGCCACAGCCATACAACCAAAGCCCAGACAACATGAACATGGCAGCTGCTGCTGGTGGTGGGGGCTATGTGGGGAACTATGGAAGTAATAACTCCAGCACTTCATTTGACAGCTTTGAGGATGCTTCTAATTCAATGTCTTCCATGGACATCAATGAAACAGATCAACAACACAGCAGGAGGTGGCGGCCGGCTTCTGCTTATAACCATCCTCAAGATCAAGCTGATGATGATCTTCAGTCTGTGGCTTTTGGTTATTTTCAGCATTAGTGATCATGTATGCTAAAGCTTTTTCATGCGGCAGCACTCTCTGGTCGGTTATCGTTATCATCATCATCATCATATATCAGAAAGAATCGGTGTCAAGGCAGAAGTAGACAATATTTTCTCTGTCAATTTTTGAAATGCCTGTGCAACATCAATCGCATCAGAAAAGGAAGACAACTTTTTTCTCTCTTTAGTTTAATTGTTGCGCTATAAAATATACAATAGTAGCAAGAAACCCTAGAGCTTCGTTGATATTCTCTTTGAAACCCTAAGCCTGTGTTTGTTTTTCTTCGATGAAAATCTATGTATGGTTGCGTTGGTTGGCCTAAATTAACCAAAGACAAACAACTTTACCTTCCTTGTCCCTTTGGTCGTATGAAGTCTCATTTATCATCAGTTAACACTTGCAGAAGATAGGCCATAATAATGGTGCTGTTTCGACTTGCAAGCATTAATATAATAGCAGAGAAGTGAAAAACAGCAAAAACTCCCAACAGCAAAAACTCTCCCTTCAGCAATATAATTCTTAATGCAAGATCGGGAAATTTGGTACGACAGCTCTCAGGAGAGAATATTAGACCATACGACTAACCACTGACGAACAGCTGTGTGTACATATGAAATATGAGATGCCTTTGTCGTCTTCTAGGGTTGCAAGTACTGCTGCCAGACACTCTCCCTTTAGATGATGCATCCATCCATAGAAAAGCTTCAAAACGAACATTTCAGCCTATTCCAAGTTTGTGCTTCATTTTTTGGGTTGGTTTAACTAGCTATGTGCTGTGCATGCTTCCTAGCTAGCTAGTTAGTTGAGTCCTTCTACACCATTAACAGGCAGAATACTATCACTAGGAGTTAGATCATATCGATCAATATTTTGGGCACCAGACCAGGCATAATACAGCTACCTAGCTCTAAAGATATGTTTCATGCTGTGATTTAAAATGCGCATGGAAAAGTTGTACCAAATTGATTTATATCTCCATTCCAGCCTCGTGCTTGTAGATTGTAGCGCATGATTCTTCTCGAGCATAATGTTTATGATCCCAATAAAGATAAAAAGGAATACTTTCAGTTTTAAATTGATAGCTTGGTCTGAAGAGGGTGGTCCTTATTGGGCGTCTGTACCTAACAGATTAGCTTTGGCTGTGGGGTTTGCTACACTAGTATCTGTATGATTCCTTTGGGAACTCACAATCTCTACAAGAAAAACATAAATGAATGTAACAGCCCGGAAGACAACTGGCAATGACGTGGACAGAGAGTCATTCAGTATAAATAGGAAGGCCTTCTTTACTGTGGCCATCTTTTACCCAAAAAACAGAAGCATAGTTACTTTACCAATTCGGTTCGTTTAGCTGTAGAAATAAAACTCCTTTTCTCTTCTCTGTATCTCCATCTTCTTCTTCTTCCATTCACTCCTTCGCCAGATTTCCACAACAACGATCCTTACAAGTGGTATCAGAGCCTGTCATCTGGCACCAATGGCGACTAATACAGCGAGAATCGTTGATTTGGAGACACAAATGGCGGATGCCCAGCTCAAGATGGCTTCTCAACACCGGGAGCTGAAGGACGCCATTGCCGCGATGGATGCTTCGACGAAGGCCAAAATCGACACCCTCACTGCTTCGTTGGAGCGTCGGCGGACCAATTCTCCTCTCCGTTCTTCATGGCATGAGAATCCCAATCAGTTCGCTGAGCAACGGCAGTTCCGTCCGCCATTGCCGCGACCATCGATTCGGGATCCTCATGTGTGGGTTCCTTTTTCCCCCTTCTCCGGGCAGCATGATTCGGCCACAGACCCCCAGGTTCCTTCTCCAACGGGAGAGAGCATCATCGCCATCACTGCTTCCTTGACGCACCTCCGAGAGAAATCTTCGATCCGTTCCCCGCCGGACGGGAATCACAGCCATCTCTCCGAGCACCACCACGTCCGCCTGCCGCAGCTGCGTCCGACGTTGCTGGATAATTATCCTCAACTTGAGTTCTCTTACTTTTCTGGAACTGGTCCTCATGAATGGGTAAGCAAGTGCTCCAAGTTTTTTCTGCTCTATTCAATTCCGGAGGAGCAGAAGGTCGACTTGGTTTCGTACTATCTGGAAGGGAGAGCTCGTACATGGTTTGAGGAGTGGTCTTTCCGGCGCTTTCCGTTGGTTTGGGGGCAATTCGTCGACGAGCTGATCCATCAATTTGGGAATCACGAACAGCTGAATATGGTGGCTGCGTTCTATCAATTCCGGCAACCGAATGCGGAGCTGGGGGCTTCCCATCTACCTTCACTTCCAGGTACCGATCACCCACTACTTCCTAAATAAAATATTCCTTTCTTCCTCGGTGACGACCCGGCGGAATGGGTTAGGTTGTGTGAGAATGGCGAGACAAGTGCCACCCTAGTCCACAATCTTGAACTGAATTCATCTCCTGTAATGGGCTCGGCAGCAGTTTCTTCTACTGTTAATATTGGCGTTGGGAGTTCAGGCTCTTCGTTTGCCAGTACTGTGGCTCACAAGAATAGTTCAGATACGCAAGCAGCGAAGTCATCTCACGGGCCTCTGCAAGCAAGCTTTGGGATTTCCCATCTCACTACTACTAAAAGCACGCCTTGGATTAATAGTGTCGTGTTTGATTCCTCTGCTGGTAATCTTAACCAGGAGATAATTTTTGCAGTGGCCATTGATCAAATTCTTACTTTTGAAAAGGCAGCTTTCATTTTGGGTGATCCTTGTCCTACTACGTTTGTTTTTTGGTTCTTTCCTTGCCCTATCGAGACCAGCAATGCCAGTTGGGGTTCTGAGTTTCGGGTCTTCCCAACTTACTATGGCATCCTTCACCATTTCCATGGAAGTAGGAATCCTCCTGATTTCAAAGGCCCTTATAAGGACTGTGATTATCGATCAATCGCTTGTATGTCTCGACCTTGGGATGTCACTGTGAACTCATGGGAGGTCTTACATTCTGGTGTTGAAATCTGTTTGTGTTACTCTTGGGTTTATTCTAAGTGGAGAGGCCCTGTTCTTAGCTTGCAAGGACCCTACACCGCTTGGCTTCACGAAGCATTGGCGTTCAAGCAGCTTCTGGGCTTGATTAAGAGCCTGGCGAAAGACTCTGGACAGGGTGAGTGTCGCTGTGTATGGAATATGGAGGGAACTGAAGTTTGCCAGACCAAGGAGGCCATTCTTGCACTGTGTGGAAGTCTGGTTAACCTCAAGCTGCTGGCAAAATGTGGATCCGGATTCACACCGTCTCTAGCTTATGAAGAAATCATAGTCAAACAGATTCATGCGGCTGTGTTGCTGTACAAGTACTATCACAGGAATCAGCATCCAGAACTGAACTTCATGAATTTCGAGAGTTTCTGCAAGTTGGTTGTGATACTGAGTCCTAATCTTCTACCGTTCATGAAGCTTACACAGAGCTCTAATGATATCGTGTTGGATGATCTACAAGGCCAGCTTTCTTTGACTGAGCACTACTTGTCCTTGCTACTAACTGGGAGAGAATTCTTGTGGGTTGTTAGTTCAGGGGCAGTTTGGATTGGGAAGGATGATAGCGGGGAACTGAGCTGCGAACGTAAGTGCAGGAAGAACTGTTCATGTTCTGCATATACTGAAATAGATGTTGCTCTGAATGACAATGGTTTCTTGTTGTGGTATGGAGAACTGGTGGATGATAACGATGTAATTGCACATGTTTGCGCCCCTAGTTCTTATCCGTTTGAGGGGCATATTCGTGTGTTGTGGCCTATTTTACGCCGGGTTGTGCTATTTTGTCATGTTTCAGGTCCCAGGTGTCAAAGGGAAGGCTAAGCGCGAGTTTCGGGGCATTCGGAAGTCATTTCGGTGAGCTGGAGCCAAAACACGGGCACACCTAAATCATTACACGGCCGTGTTCTGGTGGCCGTGCTTTTTATGCCGAGAGCTGAGCTGATTACACGGGCAGGGCCAAAACAAAGCACGGGCGTGTTCAAGCATTACACGGCCGTGTCCAAAGCGAAGCACGGCCGTGTTTCTCCCCACTGCTGCTAGTGTAATTAACACTAGCCAAAGCACGGGCGGGCTGAGGCATTACACGGCCGTGCCCTCGACCGTGCTTTGGCTGATGCCTTTTTAAGCAGATTTTCAGCCAAACAGAAGGGGATTCGAGTTTTTGAGAGAGAGATCAGTTCCTAGAGAGAGAAAGTGACGAGCAAGAGTTCCCAAGTGCCCTAGATTGACCTTCAACACCATTGGAGGCCAGCTTGAGCTTGGGGAAGTGCCAATCAACGTCCAGAAGCAGGAATCCATCCTTCGCAGTATGAATTCCGTGTCTGATTCTGCTTTTGCTTTCTTCTCCATGGAGTAGTTCTCTCATTCATCTGGGTATGGAGAACCCTAGATTTGTATGTTAGGCTTTGATTGTATGAACCCAAGTACTGATTCTGTGATTGATTATATTCGATTGAGGTTTTAATGATTGAATGACTTGAATCCTGATCAAATTCCTGTTGTTTCTGCTTTAACCTAGAATGAGAATATCTGCCTAGGTTAATAGAGTATCCTTGATTGAAGGTAGGGAGTTGGTGACTTTAGTCGAGGAGCCAACTCACTATTCTGTACCGGATCTACTCCGGTAGTGGAGGTTTTGTTCTTAGGGCCTCAATCTGTCGACTCCGGTGGAGGTTAGTCGCCCGCTAGAGAGTCAGATTGAGAGGGTCTGAAGACCTTTAGTCGAGACTTCAGGCTGTTTAAGAACCTTCCGCAGTATAACTGTCATAGAAACTGAACTTGGTAATTACAATCCGGCTTAACTGCAGTCTAGGGGGAACCATATCCGGGTGACCTCTTTAACCTGAATACAACAAGTTTACTTGCTTTGTTTGTTTGGTAGTTTAGACTTGCACTCCAGTTTTATTGCCAGATAACAAGAACTCACTGAGTAGTCAGCAAATCTAGGACCCGTGTTGATAATTAAACCTAAACCCGCTATACTACGCTTTAGGAAGTGGTTACACTTGGCCAATTCCTGGAGTGACAGTAGAGTCGAGTCAGTGGATATAGTGTATTTCCCTGCTAGTTTCCAGGATTTGTATGTTCGAGTTGAGGCAGTGGAATTTGCTAAGTTTCAAGGGGGATTTAACGATTCATTTGAGTTGAAGTTGAAGTTGAGCATTCTTATGTCATCTATTGGTTCAGCAGGGCTTCTTGTTATTGTGTTTGCCTTCTTCTGGCTCAGGAAGCGGCAAATCAGATCGGTAAAGAAAAGAAGGACTAGATATTTGTTCCATCCAATTGATGGTTCAACCACTTCAAGGATTCTGTGGGTGGGGAGGAAATGGAGGGTCATTCAGTATACCCCGAGTTGCCATTTCACACTCAATGGTTTACTGCTCCTTGTACTTTCTTCTTCTCTTCCAATATTTTGGTCTAATGTGTATTTTATTTTATTTTTGTTTAAGAAACTATTAAATATTGAGCACTTCTACTATGCTATATAGCATTGGTGCTTTAATGTACAACTCAAAGTTGTACCATAACATTAAATGTATAAGTTTAGGTTGTACCATAAAACAATTTGTACCATTATGTTATGGTACAACTGTTGATGTGACTTGAATCGGACTATCAGCCGCTACGACTTGAATGAGGGAGAAAAACTTGAATTTTGCTAATTGAGGGAGGGGAGGCTAAACCCTTATCGACTATTTTAATTTTTAAATATTTGTAAAATTTATATGTACTTTTACCTATATTTCAAAGTTGAGGGCCGGGAGCTACAACCCCTCCTAATTTCAACCTAGCTCCACTTTAGCTCCTTGGGCATACTGTTGATGTGACTTGAATCGGACTATCAGCCGCTACGACTGGTAGTTGGGGGTCTCGCTGACCGGTCAGCGAGTGGGGTCCAAGGGCAACGCCCTCGGCCCACGGTGTATGGGCTCAATGTTATTTAGGTTCGGGTTCTGGGCCTGGTTTGTAACCGTTTCCTTTGCCATATTGGATTAGGTTTAGACCCACATGGAGAAGTACTATAAATACTTCTCATACTCCTCTGTAATCTGTAATCTCCTCGATATAGTGAAACTGGCTCTCTCTCGCCCGTGGACGTAGCTAACACACATCGTGTTAGTGAACCACGTAAATCGTGTGTATGTGTTTTTTGATTCTCGCTTTCGTATTATTGCTTTATCAATTCCGACGATTTCCCGATCCGTAGCAGCGCGTTTATAACAACAACTTTACAACTTGAAGTTGTACCATCACATAAAGGTACAAGTTCAAGTTATACCATAAAAGAATTTGTACAAAAAATATAGGTAATCTGAAATTGTATCATAACGTAAATGTACAATTTTAAGTTGTATTATAAAAATAAAAACCTATAGTACCAATACTATATAGTTTTGTAAAATTTCTATTAAACATTGCCTATATAAAAATTAGGTAGTCACCTTCTTCAAAACCAAATTCTTATCAAAAAGATTGGTGCAATTTTTTATTTTTAGTTCGTTCAATCCTGTCTAAATTTTGTATTCGTGTTTGTATTTATTCGTACAACTTTAAAACCAAAAAAAAAAAAAATTATTGTTATCAAACTTGAAGACCATGATGAAAATAGAAATAAAGTAGTACAATAACATTGCTATAGTGTAATGATTAAGTAATAGGTTCCCACTAATCCACACGGTCGTGGGCTTCGAGCCGAGGTCAATGATAGCAGCTTTAGGGATTTGTAATCTTGTGCATCGATCGGGGTTCATCCCTTGGCAATATTTTAACAAGTTATCAAATTTGTGAGCTTTAGATGATGCAAATTAATTAATGATTTTTAATGTGCCTCACAAATAATTGATCAGTAATGCATTGATGGGAATTTTCTCAACAACAGTCAAGCTCAGGTTGGAGAAAAGTGGCATCAAATGGAAGGGAATTAGATGAGTGATAAATGGAAGCCGCCACGCCTTTAAGTCAGGTTTAGGTTAGGGTAACTGGGTAAGTACACAACTAGATTTGAGGGTGCAGATACAATAACAATACTATAAGTGTTGTTATAGTAACATCACGGTAAAAAAGGAAAACCAACAAAAAATAACAAATTAAAATTAATTAAAAAATTTCAATACCCAACTACCTTCTTTGCGTCTCTCGATCTCATTCTCCTTCCTTATCGCCGACTCCATCTCTCGATCTCCTTCTCCTCCCTTATCGCCAACGGATTCTCTCTCGTATCTCTCCTCTGCCATCGGTGAGACCCTCTCCGATTGAGCCCATTGGCCTCCGTCGCGCTGCCTTTCTCAAAAAATCGCCCTCCGATTAACTTTTTATTATAGTTTCTAGCGATAGATCTGACCTCGACCTGGCAGATCCCCTTCCACCGGGAGCGAACGGGGCCGAGATTCGTGTCGGAGAAGCTCCGACGGCCGGGCCAGACGCTGGTGTCGAAAACGCCGATGATGACATCAAAATTGTAGTCGGACTCGGACCAGGGCCTGCACTGGTTTCCTTCTTCCCGGTCGCCACTCGCAAGAGACGCTCTGCTTCTTCCGGGTCGCCACTCGCAGGTGGGGCTCTCCTTCTTCTTCCTGGTCGCCACTCGTAGGCAAAGGATTATAGAACTTTGTGTTTGTTCTAACAAAAGAGATCATTGTCAGGTGTGGGTCAAAAATTTTGGGTACATACCAGAAGAAGAAGATGAGCAACAAGTGAATTTTTGGGTACATACCAGAAGAAGAAGATGAGCAACAAGTGAATTTGGGGTGTCCACTCTGCTTCTTACTATCATGTATACAACCATTCTACACTATGTTATATTCATACCACTTTGGTGCACTTTTATACCACTATAGTAATATCATATCAGTGGCGGATCCAGAAATTTTTTATAGGGGTGTCCTCTTCCAAAAATTAAATTTAATTAAAAATTAAATAATTCATACACAAATATACCATATTAGAGCATCTCCATTGGAATTGTATTTAGAATTGCATTATGACATGGCATTCATTTGCAATTGCATTGATGTAGATGACAATTGCATCTTTGCAAGCTTGCATATAATGCAATTATGGAATGCAAGCCATATCATCTTTTTTATTATCAAATTATTTAGTAATTTTATTATATGAGTGTTTATGTTTTAATAAATTAAATTTAAAAAATTAGTTGCAATTGCAAGTTAATCGTATTGATGTGATGCAATGCAAGTAAGATGAGTTGGATTGCAAAAAAATGAAGTAACAATAAAAAAAAGCAAATGCAATTGCACCAATGGAGATGCTCTTAGAAAATAATTCATGAATTGATCGCATATTCGATTTCTAACTTTGTTCCTGATGTGACTCAAATTTGAAAGACTCTTTCAACTCTTGCAGTATACCTATAAAATCAATTCACATTAAGGATAGTTCAAATGAGTTTAATTGTTAGGTTTTTAAAATAATTGAGAATAATGAGAAGTATTTTTACTATAACATAGTGTTTAATATAGAACAACAAAAGAGTTGCAACCTAGAGAATATGTTTAATAATAGTAGTGTCATAGGTTTGAATAACACAGAGTACTACTTATATATTTTTAATCATACGCAAACTACTACCGAGGACAGGATAATCGTTTTTCAAAATTTAAGGGTGTCTCGGATTACCGATTATAATTTTTTTATCCATACTAAACTACTACCGGGGATTGGATAATCATTTTCCCAAATTTTAGGGGTGTCCCGGTACACCCCTAAAGGCCCATGTATCCGCCACTGTATCTTATGTACTACCAAGTATTACCACCATGGTATTGACTGGTGTCTGGCAATATATGCCGAATGTTGACATTGAATAACATTATTTTGTGGAATTAATTAACAAAAAGAAATAATTTTCCGAATTCAAGTATAAACATTTAAATGTTGATGTTATCTATCAAATTCAAGTATAAATGTTTGAATGTTGACATTGAATGTTGATTTGTTATTTTGTTTGTAATGTAATATTCAACTTGCAATAGCAGTGTTGGTCAGCATTACTCATTTTTGGATGAATGATATATAGTTTCCTAAGAAGGTTATTAAATTCATTGGAAAAAGTGTTCAGGTTTCTTTGGAGGAGCCGAGATTTGAAAAGGAAGGCAAATGTAGTCTGGAGGGCTATAGCTCTTCTAGAAGAGAAAGTTGGCTTAGGCTTCAAAGATCTATACAGATGAAGAGTATAGACTATGAAGTTGGGAGAAGAAATTGCATCACATATGCAACTTAATAGTAGAGGAGTTGAGTGGTATGGCAAACTTATGGTGAAGTATAAGGTGAAAGTAGTCTGGGAGCATTTCAGGCCCAAACTGGAGAAGAAATCATGGTATTCCATTATCTGAAATGGAGATCACATTCTGAAGAATTCACTTGTGAGTTAGCTTGTCACTCTTTGATAGAATTACTACTCTTGATAAAATCTAGAAATGAAAATTTTCAATTTTTAATCGTTGTCCACTGTGTGAGAAGGACGAGGAACCCAAAGATCACATCTTTTTAAATGTTAGTATGTTGAAGAAGTTTTGCAGGTTGTTTTTCCTCTTAGTGGGGGTATCAATCTCATCAAGGCTGACTGCAAGGTCAGATATGCATATGGATACTTTAGGAAAGACAAAGTGAGAAGTCTTGATCTATCGTGTATTGAGACCAAATTTACCTTGCCCTAAGGCCATGATCGTATTCTCTTAGGCCTCTCGCAGAACCCTTACTTCGGAATTGAGGTATGGTTTTATTGAAGAAGAATTCGGTTTAGCAGGTTCACGTTGCTTCGATTTTGCAGAAAGTAGGTGTTCAAAAGGTAAAGCGACTGCAGAAAAGTAAATCTAAGTTACTTGAAGAAGTGAGAGATTAGACAAGGAAATCGTTTCATAGGCAATGTTACCCCTAGGTCTCCTAACAAGCGTCTTCGATGATCAGAGCATACAAGCTGCCAATTTCTTATTTTGTTATATCCCACCTTGTGTCAAAGCATTTACTAGAACTAATGGGCGACAAGGATCCTTCGAATTCCTTTATTGAAGTGCCACGCCGTTTGATCGAATGAGATTCGATCGAGTAGGAATGCTATTTCTATACCCATCCTAAATGAGTAGGATTTTGACTCTTGCACCTCGAAGGGGTGCAAGATCGACTAAGCAATCATTTGAATCAACAAATAACGAAATAGAGAAAATCAAGCATCACTCATATAAACAAGAAAAATCGTTTTAAACCAAATCATTGAGTTTACATGGCTAGAACCCCTAGGGTTGACATACCTACGCAACTAAGGAAATTAGCCCACTATGGGAAGGGTTTCATGGACATTCATCGATGGAAACAAAGACTCTAGGAGACCTCGAGTATTGGCAGCCATAATAGAGAAAAATCACCCAGTGGCACCAATTTTGCCACTAATTCTCCCTCGAGGGTAGCATCGCTCTAAGTAAGAAGGGTTGTTCTGTCAATAAAGTAACAACCCTTTCTTGACCTCTCGTCTCCTCTCCCTAACTCTAGCTCTAGAGCTCTATTTATAGGTCTTCAATGAGGTTTTTTGAGGATGGAAATGCATCCCTACTACGTCATCAAACCAATCAGAAGCGTCCAAACTCATCGCCAGCGAATCATAATGCTCTTGGACAATTTCCTGACGAAGAAGACGTCTCTCCCAAAATGGGGTCGGGTCCTCCTTTTCCCCTTAGAAAAATGGCACCGTTGGCGTCATTTTTCCACGACCTCCGGTCTTCGAATCCTTGCTCTAGCAACTTGGGCTCGATGTCCCCTACGGGTTCCAAGTGGAGCACTAGGCTGCTCAGCCTAGAAACTGCACAAAATGCTACCAAAAGCGCATCAATCATATAAAAGCAATCCTGGGGTTGCTATAATTCACTTGAAGCAATCACAACAATAATTCAGTGAATTAGGACAAAAATGATGGGAAATGGAAGCACTTTACGTCACAACACGAGATCTATAATAGATACTTTCATGTGTCATCAAATAACCCCATAGTTTAACTTTGCTTGTCCCCAAGCAAATCTATCCTCGACATCCTTCTCCTTACTAGATCTTCAAGATGACACATGACTTATGATCTTAGGTAGTGGATCATTAGAAGCTTACAATGTCAAATCTTGCACTTAGAAACCTTTGGCCCTGGAAATGGTGCTCAAACGTACTTCGTAGAAGGAAATGATTCACTTCTTACGAGATGAAGTTCTCTTTTCACTCCTCGAGTCTTCTTTTAAGAATATTGGGGAGAAGCCTACGTAGCTTGATTAGGAAGTATTGCATTTCTGCCCACGTAAGTCTTTTTGGACATTTTTGTATTAAGACGACTATGCCAAGCCGCATTGCATTTTTCATGTTACTTTATACGCATAAAGAAGTTCACGCCTTGTAATTTGGTACTTAGCAAGCCTGATCAAGCATGAACGTTTTTAGCTCTTTTTCCTCAATCGTGCGAAGGTCAATGAAGTCAAGGAATGTCGGAAGCTCTATCAGTTTCCTAAAAAACATATCCTCAAGTTGGCAGTCATATCATACGGGTGGAAATTTTACTTGTACTAGAGAGGAACTAGCATTATCTCGTAGGCCTGCCCCACCAAGATTCAATTAGTATCTCTTCCAAAACCTGTTTTTTCCAAGAACAAGACGCCTCACACTTGGCTTTTTACCCCTTTATTTAAGGAAATATCATGTATTGATGTAGGTTGTACGTGATAGGATATTGATTGTACGAAACTTCATGTCGGCCCCATTTGCTTTAAACACAGAAGACTCCTTCCTATGAGGAGGAGTTCGGGAACTCAAAAGGAATGGTAGGAAGCACCCATCCCTATGTTTTTCTTTAAAGATGGATCAAAGTTTTGTTACAAGGACATTCTTCATAGTCCCTACACTAGCCTGCCTAAGATCATGTATTAATGCAGAGACTATCAATTGAAAGTATGACGAACTTTGAATTTGCTTTAGGTGTGTGGCATTACTCGAGATGAATTTGATGCACAAATTGCACACTCAAAATTTCTTCCCCTCACAAATAATATGCATGTGAATGGCTTTGGAGGACCATCGCGTCCTTCTCACGGGCCTCCCCATGGGCGTGATGCAAACCGTGAAAACTAGGAGAGGAATTTCCAAATTGACGATGTCAGAAAATAAATTTCGAGAAATTCACGGCCAAAGCCACAGCCTTGAACTGGGCCATGAACACGTTCTCGGGCGTGACAAGGTAATGACCCATTGCAAACTTCCTCCAAAGCAAGGTTCGTGACATTTTTACATGTTTGGCTATGAAGCACCCTTTCCCATATGCATGAACAATCATAATATGGTATATCGAATGAAAATCAGTCTACTTAAATCCCACCTCACACTTTAAATGGGACAATGTCCTCATTGGACGACATAAGGAGGTAAGGAAAAAGTAGAATTAAGTTACTATAATTTAGAGAATCCAAACCAATCGTCTAGTTCCTTGATGTTTGGTGATAAGAGAAAAAAATTGTAAAGCGGCGAGAGCAAGTGCGTCATCTCCTCCTCTGTGATAAAACCTAAGAGGTTCGCCAAAAGCTTCTCATATGGGGTCGTCTAACTCGAGAGGAGCAGACACCCTAATAATGTTCGGCGACATGCCAAAGGCAAGGCCACAGTGGCATTGAAATGTATGAGGGTCGAACTCAAAACCCTCAAGTATCATCCTAAGGCATTTCAGAAGAGAGGCATTAGACGATGCCCAATTGATCACCCCACACTTTAGTTCTTTCCATGTCAGAGCAACGAAGGCGCCATGATAGAAAAGTTGGAAACAACGTCGATA